>JAJOZX010000713.1:0-257500 GCA_023014485.1 Bathynomus jamesi | reverse complement strand
ATATATATACAGGGTGGGGCACGGGAACCAAGTGTTTTTGGAATAATCAGGAAAATGATATTTATTTTGTAAAGAAATATATTGGTAGAACAACATTCGTAAGAACATAGCATTTCATGTCATAATAATCATGTACCGAAAAATATATCTGGCATATGATGTCCTTGGCCGTCGACGCATTGTTGAAGGCGTTTACGAAAATTGGCCTCCACTCTTCCCAGCAGGTCTCTGTTGATTTGGATGATTTGTTGACGGATCGCTTCCTTCAATGCATCTAATGTACGGGGCTTGTCCTCGTAGACACGTGACTTGAGGTACCCCCATAGAAAGAAGTCACATGTGGACAAGTCAGGGGACCGAGGGGGCCATGCAATGTCACCAAATCTCGAAATGAGATTGTTGGGAAACAGGGGCGAAGAACAGCCATTGACGCTCTGGCGGGTGTGGCGTGGCCCCATCTTGCTGAAACCACAAATGTCGACGAGCAATACGCCTTCTTCGTAACTCAGGATGAAAAAGGTGTTCACCATCTCAATGTAACGCCCAGATGTTATGGTAACGGTAACCCCATTTTGTTCGAAGAAATAGGGACCGATGACGCCAAACTTTCCCACCGCGCACCAAACTGTAACCTTAGGGCTATGCAGCGGTTTTTCATGGAGTTGTCGCGGATTTTCAGCAGCCCAATACCGACAGTTTTGATTGTTGACGGCCCCATTAAGGTGGAAATGGGCTTCATCACTCATTACCACCATCATGTTTTCATTCTGCTCATAAAGTGCAAGCATTTCCTGTGCAAACTCAGTCGTTGGGGGCAATCGTTTACATTCAATTCCTGCACCATCGCTAACTTGTATGGGTGAAAATGTAATTCTTCATGCAAAATCCGTCTAACAGTACGATTGCTGATTCCGAGTGCAGCTGAATGTCTCCGAGCAGAGCGGCCTGGGCTTTGCAACATCGCTTGTCTGACCCTTTCAACGTTCTCTGGAGTGCGCACAGTGCGTTGCGGCCCTTCGGTTTTGTTTTCATTATTGAGCCTCCTGTTCGAAGATTGTTAACCCAACGTAAGATTGTGTCACGAGCGGGAACAGAGTCATTTCGATGAATGTTGAATCTGCGGCGAAACGCACGCTGAACTGCTGTCACTGACTCGCCACTCCTAACAAAATGATCATACGCGAACATGCGGTGTTCTAACGTCCACTGCTCCATGATGGCACCTGAAAGATAAAGGTGAGTGTTAGTTAAAGTTAAATGCTATGAACCCAGGAATGGAATGCTACCTACCGCACGCCCCTCCCATTCCTAATGGCCGATTACTAGCTATTCAAAAAACACTTGATTCCCGTGCCCCACCCTGTATATAGTTATATACAGGGTGCGGCATAAGTCGGTTTACCAAGAATAATGGAATCACCTTGTGAAGAATAATATTTATCATCTATTACAGAAATTATTCAAAATGTCCTCCATCATGCTCAATACATACGTTGCATCTTTGAACCACTGAACAACAAATAGGGTAGCACAGTTTTTTTATTATTCAACGTCTCGAACTTTTGGCGTATCAAAGTCTTCGTGTGATCGAAATCCCGAGGTTTCTGGGCGTTGACTCTATCTTTGATTATACCCAACATTGATTATACTCCACATTCTCGGTAAGAGAATCGGCTAAATTTGGCTGATGCTGATGCCTCCAAAATGGCCGATTGTGATGCCGATGCCGATTAATCGGTACACAACACAACTAATATATCGTCCTATCGTCTACAACTAATATATATATATATATATATATATATATATATATATTAGTGGTGGACCGGATGTCAGTTTTTCAACATCTGCGGATGCGGATGCGGATCTTTAATTTCAATATCCGCAGATGCGGATGCAGATATTTAGTTAATCTATTAATATAATATAGAATTATGAATATATGACATAATTTTTCAAATTTCGCGATATTACTATTATGGCAGGCAATGCATAAGAATTAAAATTAATATCATATTAATGTTTTCATTATGATAAAAATAATAACTTTCTCAAGAGTTTCAGCCACAGAAAATTCAAGGAAACATGTTTCATTCAATTTTCTGTGTTACCAGGTATTTGTATTTTGAGGTTTATATATATGTTTGTTCATTAATAAATAATTAATACTTTACATGAAATGTGCATGACTGGGCCTTATAAGCTACTTTATAAGCTAATTTAATTGTAAATTGCATAATTTATTAAAGGTAATATCCACATAACATCCGCAGTCAGAAGTGCGGATGCGGATATTCGGTCCACCACTAATATATATATATATATATATATATATATATATATATATATATATATATATTATACACATATATGTAGAGAGAGAGAGAGAGAGAGAGAGAGAGAGAGAGAGAGAGAGAGAGAGAGAGAGAGAGAGAGACAAAGAAAAATAATGATAATGCCAAAATTAAGAACTTTGAAAATAATAAGAAAAGAAGTAGAAGCGTAAAAAATATCGTATGTAAATACCACGCGAAAGGGAACTGCAGATATCGGGATGGGCAATGCATATATGCACATCCCACATTATGAACACGCATTACACAAGTGGATACTGCATATTTGATAAGAAATGCAAGTTCCACCATCTTACGGTCTGCAAACCCTTATGCAAGGTATGGCAGTTGCAAATACAGAAAAAAATGCCGGTACCACCACCCTCAAAGGAACGCAACGAGTGAACAGAAAAAACGAACAAAGAAGAGTGCCAATTTTTTAGACGCAGCCAACACATTTCAGCTGCTAAATACTATCCATCAATTACAAAACCAGTTGACAAATATAGGAATCCGAGAGCCGGACAGAAGGTACGAACAAAGGCACTTCATGCGTTATCGGGACAACAGGTACCGACAAAGATAAAAAGAGGTAAATTCTCGAAGGACCACAAGGCAACGAAACCGACAGTCTAGACTCTAGACTCCTAGAGTGTGCCACTTCTAATAAAAGTTTGAAATTTTGAGGTGCAATATTCTCCTGTGGTGATCCCTGCTACTTTATCGGCGAATATGAAGTTTTAACCCATTCTGAAAATATTTGACCCCGGATCGGGGGCACTGAAATTTTGACCCCAGCCTGTGACGACATCAGACCGATTTTTCATATGTATTTGGCCATAAAATCTTTATTTATAAACCGATTCGAATGATTCTTGTGTTAATTGATTCAGAATTTAAAGTTCTTTAGTTATTAATGTTATTGTACTTATTAATATTAATTGCTATTAGTAGTTATTAATGTTATTAATGCATTTTAATTATTAATGTTTTTGTATTTCTTTTCAGATCTTTTATTGTACTTTTTTTTAGACTATGGATAATAATGCTTATTCGCTAAGGCGAAGTGAAGTAAATGAGTGATGATTCCTTTGATCTTATTATTGGAAAACATTTGACTGACATTAAAACTGGTAAAGGCAGTGTGTTGCCATCCAGTGGTGATGTGTTGAAGTATTTTATTTATTTTTTATTTAACTAGAGGAAAATACCAAAATGCTTCGCAGGATGAAGTGATTGCGATTGCTTTGAGGAAAGTGAAGGTCGTCTGGGATATGGCAAGCATTCCTACCAAAAATGTAATCCTCTGCCTGAAGCCAAACTCAAAGATTTGATAAAAGAGCGTTCTTCACTAGCTCGTAACAGAGGTAAACCTAATTTTGAGCAAAAACAAAAAGACTTTTTAAGGAAGTTAGAGAAATTATTTGATATCGCGGCCAGTGACGCCTTAGATAAGATAAAAAAAGACAAGGTTAAAGACGAAAATCAAAAAATGTTAGATATAACATTTCTCGAAGATCAAAGGACAGAGAGAAGATATTGTCTGGGAAATGTTGACAAAGGTTACGAGAAAAAAGTAGTGAAAAACATAACACGAAAGGAAACCTACAAAAAATTTGAAAGAGAAGAAAAAGAAAGGACACTGCAGAAATTCCAAGCACTTGAAACGCCATCGAAAGCCAATTCTTCTTCATCGACGTCCAGCAGTGACAACGATAACGATGACGAATTCACCGTTCCTAAAAACACACCCAAAAGACAGAAAATTTTTCGTTCCGAAAACGTATCCTCCATGGCAGATCGCCTTAACATCTTGGGACAGAGGATAGCAATGACGGCAGCAGTAGCCTCTGCTTGTGGAATGGATCTAAGCAAGCTGGCCTTATCTAAAAGTTTTGCCAAGCGTGCAGCAGAGATGGTTCGAGATCAAGCATCAAGACAAATAAAAGATGATTTTATTGCCCCACCTTTCTCGGTCATCCACTGGGACAGTAAGTTGATAACAGATAAAGCAGGAGGCAAATCGGAATGACTTGCCGTGCTGGTATCGGGTGCCCCAAATGCCAAAGAGGGCAAGCTGTTGGCTGTTCCTGAAATCCAAAATACTAGTGGCGAGTCGCAGGCTACTGAAACTTTTGATATGATAAAAAAATGGAACTTAGAGCGCCATGTTATTGGGTTTGTTTTTGACACTACAAGCTCCAACTCAGGGCGCCATACTGGAACCTGTAAGAGACTTGAAGAATATCTATGTAGGAAAGTATTGTGGCTTGCTTGTCGGCATCACTCATATGAGCGGGTACTCAACAGTGTGTTTGTAGAAATATTTGGAGGAAGCACTTCACCAGATTATGAAATTTTCAGAGTTCCGGGAGGAAATGTGGCAAGGCATTGACACAAGCATAAAAGATTTCAGAACACTGAAAATCAAGGACAGAAAACTAAGGTCTAAACGGCAAGAAGTCTTAGATGCATTAACCGATTTGCTGACTGAGAATGCATTCAAACGTGGTGATTATCGGGAATGCGCTGAGTTGACAATCCAAATTTTAGGTGAAGTACCCCCAAAAGGAGTACGTTGGCTCCGTCCAGGAGCAGCTCATCGTGCACGATGGATGTCTGCAATCCTATATACCTATAAAATGTATGCTTTTGGATACCAGGCTGGCTACGATGAGAATATGATGAAAATGCTTGAGCAGATATGTCTTTTTAATGCATTGTTCAACGCTAAAGCATGGCTACATTCAGACAACGCCGCTTATTCTTCTTTTAATGATTTAAGCTTATATCACGATCTGAAAACCTATGAAAAACATAACAGTGAAGTGGCAGGTGCAGGTCTTAAAGCCTTTGATAGGCAAATGTGGTACTTTGTGGAAGAAGTGATACCACTCCTTATTTTCACACAAGGTCAACAATGCAGAGAAGGCTAAGATTGCCAATGCCTTAAAAAAGTCAGAGAAAAAGATTTATGACATGAAAACTGGCCATCCAGTCTTCCCTATACTCAGGGAAGGAACCAAGCTTTCCGACCTTGCTGGTCCAAAATCATGGCAGTTTCTGAGGCTCTTTAAATCAAATGGGGATTGGTTGAGAAGACCAGTAGAAGAATGGGAGAAACACGAGGACTATACTCGCTTAGCTTCTTACGTGCGAGACATGAAGGTAACAAACGATACGGCTGAAAGGGGGGTGAAACTTATTGAAGATTATGCTAAGAGCCTCACCATTAATGAACAGCAACGCCATTTCCTCCTTCAACTTGTTGAAAATGAAAGACGCCTTCTTCCAGACATCTACAAGAAGAGCAGTTTGCAAAACTACTTGAAAAAATAAAAGGTGAGTGTTCTATATACTGTTTCATGCATTAAAATATTTTCACTATTTAATCTGGGTTAATATTATGAATTATTATTAAAAATTTCTCCTTTTTCAGGGTCTTCGACGGCAACCGAATTGGCAATAAACTGGCAAGGAGGGTTCAAAGGAATGTTTTTTTTATATTACTTTTGTATGCTTTAAAAAAAACAAACAAAAAAAACCAAACCAAAAAACAATGGGGTTTTGATCATGTCATTGACAATTTTGACTTTTCATTCCGTTTCTGTGAAAGGTTTATTTCAACTTTGACATGTTCAAAATTGTTCCCACCCATCGGAATAAGCCTATTTCTTATTATTATGCTTTTCAGATGGGCCCATTGCCGCGAAGCTGATCTGGGATGATGCTTCAGGGTGGCGGTCACACCCACAATGTCTCCTGTATTGCACCAAATTTGTCTAATTTTTATAGATTACCTGAGTTTTCGACCAAACACTTATAGTAAAAGCTACTGTTTTGGTATACAAAAGAAAGTATTTCCGATTCTGCATCAATTGACACCAGAATCATTCGAATCGGTTAATAAATAAAGATTTTATGGGCAAATACAGGGTGGGGCACGGGAATCAAGTGTTTTTTGAATAGCTAGTAATCGGCCATTAGGAATGGGAGGGGCGTGCGGTAGGTAGCATTCCATTCCTGGGTTCATAGCATTTAACTTTAACTAACACTCACCTTTATCTTTCAGGTGCCATCATGGAGCAGTGGACGTTAGAACACCGCATGTTCGCGTATGATCATTTTGTTAGGAGTGGCGAGTCAGTGACAGCAGTTCAGCGTGCGTTTCGCCGCAGATTCAACATTCATCGAAATGACTCTGTTCCCGCTCGTGACACAATCTTACGTTGGGTTAACAATCTTCGAACAGGAGGCTCAATAATGAAAACAAAACCGAAGGGGCCGCAACGCACTGTGCGTATTCCAGAGAACGTTGAAAGGGTCAGACAAGCGATGTTGCAAAGCCCAGGCCGCTCTGCTCGGAGACATTCAGCTGCACTCGGAATCAGCAATCGTACTGTTAGACGGATTTTGCATGAAGAATTACATTTTCACCCATACAAGTTAGCGATGGTGCAGGAATTGAATGTAAACGATTGCCCCCAACGACTGAATTTTGCACAGGAAATGCTTGCACTTTATGAGCAGAATGAAAACATGATGGTGGTAATGAGTGATGAAGCCCATTTCCACCTTAATGGGGCCGTCAACAATCAAAACTGTCGGTATTGGGCTGCTGAAAATCCGCGACAACTCCATGAAAAACCGCTGCATAGCCCTAAGGTTACAGTTTGGTGCGCGGTGGGAAAGTTTGGCGTCATCGGTCCCTATTTCTTCGAACAAAATGGGGTTACCGTTACCATAACATCTGGGCGTTACATTGAGATGGTGAACACCTTTTTCATCCCTGAGTTACGAAGAAGGCGTATTGCTCGTCGACATTTGTGGTTTCAGCAAGATGGGGCCACGCCACACACCGCCAGAGCGTCAATGGCTGTTCTTCGCCCCTGTTTCCCAACCATCTCATTTCGAGATTTGGTGACATTGCATGGCCCCCTCGGTCCCCTGACTTGTCCACATGTGACTTCTTTCTATGGGGGTACCTCAAGTCACGTGTCTACGAGGACAAGCCCCGTACATTAGATGCATTGAAGGAAGCGATCCGTCAACAAATCAACAGAGACCTGCTGGGAAGAGTGGAGGCCAATTTTCGTAAACGCCTTCAACAATGCGTCGACGGCCAAGGACATCATATGCCAGATATAATTTTCGGTACATGATTATTATGACATGAAATGCTATGTTCTTACGAATGTTGTTCTACCAATATATTTTCTTTACAAAAATAAATATCATTTTCCTGATTATTCCAAAAACACTTGGTTCCCGTGCCCCACCCTTTACATATGAAAAATCGGTCTGATGACGTCATAGACTAGGGTCAAAAATTCAATGCCCCCGATCCGGTGTCAAATATTTTCAGAATGGGTTAAAACTTCATATTCGTCAATAAAGTAGCATGGATCACCACATGAGAATATTGCACCTCAAAATTTCAAACTTTTATTAAAAGTGGCACACTCTAACCGACACCCCCATTGGAAAACAAATCGGAACCACCTGTATGCGAAAACGAAAGAAAAAAATAAAAATAATCCTAGCCAACATTCAGGGCCTTAAATCAAACCATTTCACGAACAAAGTTTTATACCTGAAAGGACTCATGCAAGAAGCCGTAGCAGACTTTGCATGACTCACGGAAACTCATCTAAAGGACTGCCAGGCGAACTTTGAAAATTGTGAATCCTGTATTGACAAAAAAGAAATACAAATTGACAACTATAACATCCTCCAAGCCGACAGAACAGTAAGACGTAAAGGAGGATGTGCTATTTATACACGCGAAAGGCACATAGCAGAAATGGCTAAAGTACCTCAAACAGCTACGTAGAATGTGTACCATCAAAAATTGAAAAATTAAATATGGTACTAAATGTAATGTACAGACCCCCAAACACGCCAACCTCAAAATTTTCAGATTCCATTACAGAGGTAAGAAACTTGGTAAAAGATCTACACTCTCCAACCCCAAATATTTTTCTCTGTGGTGATTTTAATTTCCCATTCATGAAATATAAAAGGATAGGAAAAAATATATGTATACACCAGGACAAAGGGGGCACACGAGACCAGGAGCAGGTAAAATTGGTACTAGCTCTAGCTCATGAATTTATGTTAACGCAAGAAATAACAGAAAACACAAGAAAAAACAAAAAAACAACTGCCTAGATTTGGTATTCACAAACAACAGTAATCTAATTGATAATGTAGAAATATCCCCAACTATGGTATCGGACCAAAACATCATTGAAATAACAACTAATATAAAGGCAACAGGAAAGGAAAGAACACGCACAACAGAAAGAAGCAAATTCGAAATTTTTAATTTTCACTCCAAAGCTATAAACTGGGAAGATGTTACATCCAGCATGGAAGTAATAGATTGGAAAACCATTTTCGAGGCCAAGACAACGGAGGAGATGCTAATGACGTTAAAGGAGAAGACGTTAGAAATTGTGGAAAAATATGTCCCAAAGATACAACAAAGAGGAAAGAGAAGCAGGTTCGAGAGACAAAAAGAGGGAATTGTTTCGAAAGAGAAAAAGAGTGACTGCAAAATTAAGTAATTGTAAAGATAACATCAAAAAAATATTAAATGATAAAGTGCAAAGTATCGATGACGTCATACAGGAACTAATCGAGAAGCATACAGAAAAAGAAGACGACGACGCTATGGAAGCGATAAAGGCTAACTCAAATACTTCTATAATTTCGCAAAAAGAAAGTCGAAAAACTATGCGACTATCGGACCTTTAAAAAATGAGAACAGTACTTTATATGATGATCTAACAGAAGTATCTGAAATATTAAGAGCTCAGTACGAATCATCTTTCAGTATCCCAAAAACTGACAAATTGATATGCGATAGAAACGCGTTCTTTGAAGAAGAACCACAATGGGAAAGTATAACGGATTTCGACTTTACGACGGATCATATTACACAAGCCATAGGGGAACTAAAAACACGCTCAGCGGCAGAACCGGATAAATTTAATGCCACACTGATGAAAAACTGCAAGAATGCAATCGCTGAGCCCCTATACTAGATATGGAGACGATCACTAGACACGGGAGAAACACTGGGCATCCTGAAGAGCGCATAGTCCCAATATATAAAGGAGGAGATCGATCTGAGGCCAAAAACTATAGGCCAGAGTCGCTTACATCTCATCTCACTAAAATATTTGAAAGAATAGTTAGACAGAAAATCTATGACTTTTTGGAAACTCAGAAAAAATTCAATGTTGGTTTTGTCAGGCAGATCATGCCTATCACAACTAATGGAACACTACAACATTATTGATGCACTTGAAAGTAATGAAAACAATGATGTACTATACACAGACTTTGCTAAAGCGTTCGACAAGTGTGACCATGGAATCATAATACATAAACTGAAATATATGGGAATAACAGGAAAAGTAGGGAAATGGATATATAATTTCCTTAGTGAGCGGCGGCAAGTCGTTACAGTACAAGGAGTATCTTCATCAGAATCAGCTCGGTACCACAAGGAACAGTATTAGCTCCACTACTCTTCATAATCATGCTAACTGACATAGATGAGGACGTTACCAGAGACAGCACAGTAACATCCTTTGCGGATGACACAAAGATCAGTAGAAAAATAAGAAACCCAGAGGATATCGGATCTCTACAAACCGACATAAGCAGAATCTACAAGTGGACGGAAGACAACAATATGAAGTTTAACACCGAGAAATTTCAGCTATTGCGATACGGAAAAAGAGAAGACCTAAAATCCATGGAATATTATACCCCAAATGGACAGGAAATTCAGAGAAATTCCAGAGCAAAAGAGTTAGGGGTCGTAATGACGGATGATGCGAAATTTGAAACACAAAATAAGACAGCAGTAAACAGAGCAAAGAGAATAACGGGACAGATATTGAGAGCCTTTAAACGAAGGGATAGGAATGTAATGATTCCTCTACTGAAAACCCTGATCATACCCAAATTGGAATACTGGTCGGTCCTAACATCCCCCTTATAAAAAAGAAGACATTAGACAACTGGAAGGGATCCAGAGAAGCTTCACAGCCAAGATCAATGGGTGCAAAGAACTAAATTACTGGGAAAGGTTACGCGAACTAGACCTATATTCACTGGAAAGGAGAAGAGAGAGATACATCATTATTTACACTTGGAAAATAATGGAGAAACTATTCCCTAATCTTACTCTGAACCCTATAACTCCCGAAACAACGGTGGAAGGTAGAAACGGTAGACTGTGTCGTATTCTCAAATTGAAGGAGAGACATGGAACATCCTTAACCCTGAAAGAAAATAGTTGTTTAGTGAGAGGACCAAAACTGTTTAATCAGTTGCCCAAAGACCTAAGAAACACGAAGGGAGTTGCAGTGGACATCTTCAAAAGAAGACTAGACGCGTGGCTCAGAACAATCCCCGTTGAGCCGGGCGTACCTGGCTATGTGAGGTGGAGAGCTCAAGAAACCAACTCACTACTTCACCAGGCCAACTGGAGAGGAGGGACGACAAGCTTGACCTTCGCGAAATGAGGAATCATCGCGCGAAACCTTTGTAAGGCTGTAAGGTTGTGTATATATATATATATGTACTACATATATATATATATATATATATATATATATATATATATATATATATATATATATATATATATATATCTATCAAGTTATGCATTTAATTTTCGAAACAGCACATACACCGCAAACAGGAAAGTTCCTAAAGCCTTCAGGTGGAAGTACCTAAATGTTTTTTTTGTAATCTTAACGTTTCAAGTAATAAGCGGTTCCTAACACTGATCGAATAGGTTTCATTTTGGTATCTAGATTAGAAAAAGAGTCAGTAAGTTCTCTGTTAGTGTCTATGTGGTGTCCACAATTTGGAGCCTAATTGTGAAAGGAAATTTACTGCCTACTCTTTTAAGTATACACTGTAAAGTTTAATTGATCTACGCAGACCACCGATATGAAAAAGTTAATTATTCCATATGAACCTACTATGGAACGATTTCTTGGTAAAACGAATTCCCCATTGTTCCTCTCTCTCTCTCTCTCGACCAATTTTGAACCATTTATATTTTTATGTTATTGTAATTGGTTCCAAATCGGTCCACAAAGAAATGGTTCCATAATCAGTTCAAATGGAACACTTAAATTTTTAAGATTGGTGGTCTGTATGAGTCAATTAAACTTTACAGTATACGTGCGTACTTCCGCGATTAGTAGTGCACTTTGCCAGTCATTTGCCTCTGGTCATGATTTGCCTTCTGGCAATGACAATAGGTGCAACCTCAGCGAATTTTGACACATTCTGGTTTTTGCTCTTTATTCTGTTCTTATTTTTAGCACACACACAACAAATTATATTTATGTTGAAGCATATCTTTCATGTCCTTATTTGTAATTAATTATATCTTATTTATTCATGAGTGTGAGTACACATTTATGTTATATTATGGCTGTTAGATTATTTCCCTCAAGGTCCCTAAAGTTCAAGTTCACAAGGAAGTATTTTTCTGTTTATATCGAGCAACGACCCATTAGTACAAAGAGTTTAATTAATTCCATATAACTGACGTACTTTGCGTACCTACGACTAGATACGTTCCTAAAACGGAAGAAGAGATTAGCTCTTCCAGTTACGTCCCAAATGAAATCTAAAATAAATGACTCCGCCTATTCGAAGTGGAACTGCACCCGAGCGGGACAAAGGGTTTAGATTAATTCAATAATTATATTATTCATTCAGTATTTCCTTCCAAACGGAAGTCACACTAAGTGAATCCCTTCTACCAAACTGAAGTCACGCGGTAGTGACGTACAACAGAGACCAATGATGTAACCACGTCGTGCGAGTGACGCATTTGGACTTCCGATCCTTCTAATATATAAGCAGGGGCTCCCCTAAAAAATTCAGATTCCGATACGCGACGATGGGTCACGTAACTCCGAATAGGGTCTGGAAGGCCCAGTCTGTATAAATTGAAGGAGAAGCGAATAGACGATATTAGAATAAGCGACGTTAGTCACGAGCCTCCGGATTACGTAGACTTAATCCGTATAGGGCTCCAGTCGTGTTAAGAAGTCTTGAGATAAATTAGGCAACGGTAGAGAGAATCCATGTCTATCGACTCAGAGATTTAATATAATTTAGAAGTAAGGTAATTTTGATTTAAAGTCGATCCAATAAAGACTTGACATTCGATTAAATTAATTTCAACTGTAAAAGCACTCTTAATTCAAGTAGAGAGAAAATTTTGCCAACGAGTTTTTCTTGCCCCAGGCGATCCCTTAAATATTGCACTCTAATTTTATGAGCCTGGAGAAGTCAGACATAGAGACGACGTCTTCAGGTCATCATCATCATCGAGAGTATAATCTGTTGTAAGTGGTAAATTCCCCCGCGGAGTCACACAGAAGAATATAACATTTATATGTGCACATGTTTTGCACTAGATATCCACCTTTTACATCATCATCTCTCTATCATTCGAATGATTTAGTGAACATTGTATAATTTGTCTTGTAATATATGATATTATAGGGATGAATTCCAGTAGAAGATTGAATTGACAGAATACTTAAATTTCTAACGCACATTCTGCTTTATTATGCATCATTTACAATGTATTATATACAATGTCGTTTTACATTTTAAAGGTCACTCACCGATGGTGTGACACGCATTTTCGCCGTCAGTGGGAATATGGTGAAGCATTTGTAATTTGGAAAAGATAGCCTTTATTCTCTGTGTACATAAAATCTGGAGAAATATCATCTACATTATTACATTTATGTACACGTAATATTTCAGTTCTACACTTTATGTAAATGTATACAAAATCATTTCAAAGTTACACGCATACTATAGTGCAGCGGTGTCTAACACGTTCGCCACTCGCCACATGTGGCGAATCGGCTATTTATATGTGACGAATTGGTTCTTGTATAAATATTGAATTTAGTTTGAATTTCACCATAATTAACAAAAATGTTTTCTCTTGTTTCAGACATGGATAAGTTTGTGATTAAAAACCGAAAAATGAATCCGACAGAAGTGTTCGTTCAATTGATAATGAAGAAGCTAACACTTCAGCTAATACTGCAACAAAGAGAAAGCGAGATTGAAATTTCACGATGAATGAGAGTTGGAATTTACTGTCAGGAAAATTAACGAAAAACTGGCGTCCATACGTACAAAAAAACATTCAGCGAAAACAAGGTGGACAGTGTAAAAAAGCATTTTCAAAATGCGGACCGAGAGTTTGATAGGAAGTTTCCTTTGGGTAAACAAAATCAAGTGGACAAAATCGCTCATGAAGAAATGCTAGCAATTCGTGGGCGAAGAGACCGCACTCGTGGTATTGACATTTTTGAAGCTTTCAAAGATGTTGAAGAAACGTTTGAATTGGATTTGAAGAACTTATCTTCAGTCACAGTGATTTGATTAATAAATTTTAAATATTTGCAATTTTAATGTTTTATTCTAAACTCATATTGCATTCCTATTTATCCTGTTATTTATTTGTTCCAATTTATTAATATGAAAATAATATAAAAATCGTGTTAGACACCGCTGTTTTATACCATGTGGCGAATATAGGTAAAGTTTCGCCACAATGTTGGCGAGAATCAAAATCCTGTTGGACACCGCTGCTATAGTGGAAATGCGCATGCGTAGGTCACATTAATTAAATTTATATAATAATGAAAGTAATAATGGCATTAGAGACATTAAATTCATGTCTTATTTCTCGAACCTTCTACTTGTCAACTTAACCTCCTAGTCTCGAGTGTAGTCAATTTTAACTTCTTAAGCCTATCCTCGTACGACTTCGACCTAAGCGACGGAATCATCTTAGTTGCTCGTCTTTGAACTCTTTCGATTTTGTTTTATCTTTTCGCATATGCGGATTCCAAAATTGGATCGCGTACTCTAAATGGGGTCTAACTAATGATTTCTAAAGAGGAAGAATAATATCGCGCGATTTGTACTCAAAATTCCGAGCTATAAAACCTAACACTTTGTTCGCCTTATTGACCGCTGCTGTATTTTGTTTCGCCACTTTTAACCCTTTTAGGACTGAAGATGCCAATTGCTAACGTTTCAAATACACGCATTCATAACTTAACCCTACAAAAAATTCAGGGCTGAAAGGGTTAAATCACCAGTGACGATAACTCCTAAATCTTTATCCTGCTCTACGCTTACTAACTCCTTCCCTGACATACTGCACGCAAACTTACGTTACGCGAACCTATATGTAAAATTTTGCACTTATCGACGTTAAATCTCATTTGTCATGTGACTGACCAATCAACGATTTTATTCAGATCTTCCTGGATTTTACCTCTATCTTCATCATTAATCGCCCTACCACCCAACTTCGTGTCATCCGCAAACTTTGGAACTGTACTGACTAGGCCGACATCTAACTCGTTAATATATATAAGAAAAAGCAAGGGGCCCAATACAGAACCCTGAGGAACGCCGCTCGCTACATTAGCCCAAAACGACTCCGCTCCATCAACGACCACCCTCTGTTTCCTACCTCGCAACCACTCTTCTATCCAATTTATTACTACATCCCTGATTCCGTGAGCCTTAGTTTTTTCAATGAGTCTTTTGTGCGGTACTTTGTCAAACGCTTTTTGAAAATCTAAATACACGACATCAACCGCCCGATGACTATCGTAAACTTCAACCATGCTTTGAAAAAATTCTAAAAGATTAGTTAAGCAAGATTTGTTTCGCCTAAAACCGTGCTGCGTATTTCTAACCAAGTTATGCAATTCTAAGTGTTCGACTATACGATCCTTAATTATTGATTCCAGTAGCTTACCTACAACAGACGTTAAACTGATTGGTCTATAATTTCCCGCCACACTTTTATCGCCTTTCTTAAAGATAGATGTTACATTTGCTAACTTGAAATTAACTCAGAAATAGACGCATTAAAAATCTTTGTTAGCGGCACAACAATGCTTTCTTTAATTCATTTAGTTGTATGGGATATATGGAATCCGGCCCCGGTGATTTACGGTTGGGAACCACTACTTTAGAATGAACTCCTTCGAAAACAGGTGTAACTGCATACGGTTTCAAAACCTTTTTTTTTTAGAAATAATAAAAAGGCCAAAGTTAATTTAATACATAAACATGCAAATAAAATACGTGTTCGAT
Organism: Bathynomus jamesi; assembly: GCA_023014485.1. NCBI lineage: Eukaryota > Metazoa > Arthropoda > Malacostraca > Isopoda > Cirolanidae > Bathynomus > Bathynomus jamesi. The sequence goes on along the minus strand of JAJOZX010000713.1, from coordinate 241,973 downwards.
AAACATGCGAGGCTGAACTCTTAAAAACCTACTATATGATCTCAAAAGAAATTAAAAACATTTCAATGGCGATATTCTAAAACCTGGTTAGCTTCACTTTATGCAAATTTAAATTTTTTTTTTAAAGTGTTTCGTTTGAATTCGTGTTGGTACATAATTCCACAAAACTTTTAAATTCGCTTTTGTTATAATTCCTTCGTAACATCTGTTATAATTCCTTCGTAACAATTATGTTTCAAATGTTGGTAAACGTTTCCTACATTAGACATTAACTGGGGTTTTAGTACTTACGAGGTTTTGTAAAAGCACTATTGATATATAATAAAATATATTATATAACCTTGGTTAACCTTAGTTTTGATTCCGCCCAAACTGTTTATTCTGACAAAGGCCCTTATCACTCCACAGTGACACTTTAACGTGGAATCCGAACCACGTACCACCAGCAACCCACCGTCTTAGGCTACCCAGGGTACCCCTTTATCTACGAACCAAATTTTTTTATTGTGTGAAAGGATGACCAGCTGGGTTTTGCTGCGCGCCGCATGCCGTCACCGGGTCTCGATAACGGGCCGATGGATTCGTAGTCAGCGACGCTAACAACTACACTACCGAGGCGCATTATATACATACATACATACATATGTATATATATATATATATATATATATATATATATATATATATATATATATATTGTATATAATTATTATCTCTGGGTTATAGGGGATTTAAAGAATTCTTCCCAAGTGGTACCAGCGTGTCATAAAAGGCGACTAAAAATAAGGGACGGGTGTAGGGGGCTGGAAATTCCTTCCACCTGTATGTAACTTTCCACAAACAAGAACGGTCAGAGAAGAGCGATTGAGGATTGTTCCTAACGCGACCTCACTGCGGTGGGAGAGTGCGATCGGGTAAAAAAAAAATAAAAATAAAAAAAAATAATAATAATAATAATAATAATAATTATTAAGAGAATAATAACTATATTAATAAAGGTAATAATAATGATTGTAACAACGATGATAAAGTTAATGATAGTAATTATGGTGGTAACAGTAATAACACGAATAGTGATGTGGAAAAAACTCAATGATATTGCAGGAACAAGGAAGGGAAAACTAAATTGGATTATAAAGAGGTTTACTGCAGAAATACTGTATTGAAATCGTAACTATAAAATAAGGAAAAGGTTAGGTATTGAAAGTTTTTCCCAATTTTATTCTGGGTTTGTTTTTGTTTTGTTTTCTGTGGGTATGGGGTATTCTACCGTACGACGTAGTCTTCTTTAAATTCTATTCCGTTTGAATTTACAAATACAGGGTGTACATAAAGTCAGGATCTATTTTTGTGAAATAATTATTTTTTTCTATTTTTCTTTTCAGAAGCCCTTAGAATGAATACAGAAGAGCGTGTTGCAATAGTAATTTGGCGAATCGAGGGAAAGAAATACAATGACATCAGAGAGAAGTTTAGAAGGAGATTTCATAAGCCGGGGCCAATAGACAAGACAATACGAAAATTGGTGAACAAATTTAAACGAACGGGATCTGTAAATGATGAAGCAAGATCAGGACGTCCGTGTATGTCAGATCTTACCGTGAATGCAGTACGCGGAATTATCACTGAGGAGCCAAGTACGTCCGTTCGTGCTGCATCACACAGACTCGGCCTCCCGACGTCATCTGTGCACAAAATTCTGAAAGTTAATTTGCAGAAGAAAAGCTATCATTTGCAGGTTTTACATGATTTACATGAGGAAGATTTCCCTCGACGAAGTGTTGTGTGTGCTGATCTCGTAGAACAAATCTGGAGTGATAATTTAATGGACAACATTCTCCTTAGTGGTGAAGCCACTTTCCATACGTGTGGAAAAGTAAATCGCCATAACTGTCGAATTTGGGCAGATGAAAGACCGAATGATTTCGTCCAAAATTGGGAGAGAGACTCTCCTAAAGTTAATGTCTGGATGGGTTTAACAAAATCTAAGGTTTATGGTCCTTTTTTCTTTGCTGAAGCTACAGTTACGGGGCTTATTTATATGGACATGTTGCAGCAATTCCTTGAACCTCAGCTGATTGGGGATAGGATTGTTAGTACCGTCGTCTATCAACATGATGGTGCTCCTTGTCACTATGCCAAAATTGTTCAGGATTATCTAAATGGACGTTTTCCAAATCGCTGGATCGGACGCGGAAGCAACAGACCTTGGCCAGCGAGATGACCAGATTTAACCCCTTTAGATTTCTTTGCATGGGGCTTTATCGAGTCGCACGTCTATCAGACGAAGATTACGAGTCTTGAAAACTTACGTACACGTATACGAACTGCTGCAGATAACATAACCCGCAAATGCTGCAGAATGTGTTTAGAAATGCTGCGGAACGATTTGAGCTGTGCAGGGATACTGATGGGCGTCACGTCGAATCCTACTCTTAATTATTTAATAAATGTTACCACTTTATCATTTTATGATTGAATTCCATATAATTTCCAAGTGCTTCACAAAAATAGATCCTGACTTTATGTACACCCTGTAGTGTTTTTTGTGTTGAGTCTACAGATATACTGTGTATGTATATATATAATTGCGGATACTTTTGGTTTTTAGTCCAGCTTGTGTATAACAAGCATGAGGTAGTGCGAGTATAACTATGACTGATACAGGTAAATTTGTGCTGCCTTAGGAAGGAAATACAAACTTGCGGTGCATCTTGCTCCTGAAGAATCATGCACCAGGACTGTAATAACTGGTGGTGTCTGCAATACAAACTGGATGTTCTTTTTACTAGACTAACTCAAACCATTGTTGCTTTCAAAGGAGATGAAAGCCTCTCATACTTTGACTTCCTATTTGTTTGGCAATGCTACTGCGAGCTGCTGGTACCGTGAAATGGGTGCATGGTCGGAATGGTGCTCTATGTGAAAAGATGCTTAACTCATCATATTTCCACTTAAACTATGAATGCATCGGTGAATAATATATATATGTGTGTGTTTGTGTGTGTGTGTGTGTGTGTGTGTGTGTGTGTGTAGACAACTGGGTATAAGTGAAGTCAGGTGTATGGTAATTCACAGATGTTTCGAGGGAATACTTTTAATATAAAACAAAACGCCTTTCGTATGGTTGTTTGTGTTATTATGCATACATAAACTGCCTTAAGGAAATTAAGTGCGTATGATTGTATTACTGTTAATTCTTTACAGCTCAGTTGCTTAAGAATTATTCCAAGCCCGAACCAACTAAATCTCTGAGAGTAAATTTCAGGTAACCTAAATCTGTGGCTAACCTTCCGAAAACTTGTAACGCATATGTTACACACACACACACACACACACACACACACGTACGTAAATTTTATATATAGATAGATAGATAGATAGATAAATAGATAGATATATGAAGCGTGGAAAAATCGCAAAAAGAGTAAAATAAATTGAGTTTGGATGAGTATAAATATTCATCAGGTTCGATATGAACATCATCAGAAGAGATGTATTTATATAATAATGTTAATAACGCAACTCACATAGGGATGGATGGATGTAGCTGCGTGTATATGTATATCGGTAATGATATAATGAGATAAATAATCTTATTCTCTTTGCATATAAACATTTGATGTAAATAAAGGGAAATATCGGCATTGAATAATGTCTTTACTTGATATTTTAAAATTAATTAGATGTCATAAAACTAAATTGTCATAAAAACACGTCAGCCATTGTCAAATAGTGATTTCATTTAAATGTTTTATGTTGGTTTCATTTTCAAGGTATGTTACATACTTAATTACTGAAAAAAGTGTTATACCTTTTTTACAAAGACACAAATGCTCTAAAGCGATTAATAGTAGCATTGCTTCTTCTAGAAAAAGGTGTTCTAGGTTAGCTCATACACGCTTTCACACGCAAAATGTTCAAATGCGGGTTTACTTAACCCACTAACTTCAATTTTGTATAAAATTTTCCATGTTCTTCTCTATTTCATGGAACTAATCTAAATACTTAATACCATACACTTTATCATCAAGCACTGAAGAATACTATGGTATATAACTGTAAAAATGAACCATAAATAATTCCCATATTCCTATACTATCATATTCTTCATGTAATTCTTGTATTCATTTATATAGTTCTTGTATCCATTTTAAAATTCATGTATTTATATAATCCTGTATATTCTTATATATTTAACTTTATATAATGCCTATATTCATATGTATGTACGTGTGTGTATTCATTTTTACATGAGGACCAAAATCGCCCAACGCGAGTTTGGATAGAATTTTTGATTTGCTTTCTACTTTGCCAAATAATTGGTGACCTGTTCTTTTTTAAAATCTCATAATCATTTTTTTAGATTTCGCTTAATAAGGAATCCTGCTTAAGTTTTGCAATGTTCATATTTTGTATACATTCTCTTTCGTTAAAAAAACATGAGATCATGTCTTGCCTAAGCATTTAAATTGTACATCTTAAACCTTAAAATTTTACTCATATGCATATTTTAGTGTAAAGATGCATAGTCCGATTTCCACTTTTAGTTAACTTGGCAGATCATGATAACATCAGATCTGAAAAGTCGCGGTTTAAGATAAAAATATGGTTTCATCTTCAAATATTTTGTTTACTCGTTCAAGCCTTACCACAGCTAAAAAATTTACTTTATTTTCGAATATTGTGCAAAAATAATGCAGCCTTTTTAGCATTTAATAATAATGATGTTAGCAGTTTGGGGGTATATAAACCCCAATAAAAATCTTCCATTGTCATTAAGAAATAGATTCAAAGGCTGAGCACTACCTGTACCTTTTTGCAGTAAAATCCAGTAAGAAATAGTCTTTATCTTCTCCTTCGAGCCTTGTTCTCTTCGGGAACTTAAGTCAGTCAAATTCCCCGATACGATATAAGACGAATCCGGGAATCTTCAGAGAATTTTAGTAAGTCTACCAGAGTCCTCCGAGCCACTATAGAACAACTCGGAGAGTAATATAGAAGAAAACTACTGCAAGTCACACATCCGTTGCTGCCACCTAACTAGAAACCCCGTCGACTTCGAACCAACCCAGGCCATAGACGGAGGGGTTAACATAACTACAGAACTAAAAACTAACGAAAAAGTCACTCTTAGTTAGTTCTCGGAGATCGAAATTTGGTGGGAAAAAAAGATGGAAAAGAAGTGTTTCCAAAAGTAAACGAATTTTTGTACCGTGCTTCCATTTATTAAAATGTAAAACATTCATACCGAAACATCACTAATAGTAAAGTACAAGAAAGGTGGGATTCTTCTTACGATGACAGGCACGCCTGACAGAAAACAGTTTTGAAATAAGTATAGGACAGTTGGAAAAAGTAGCAAAGTAAACGTTTTGCTTAGCATGTGGTTTTACAGCCTGTTAAATGCTTCAGATATTTCGATTTTACCCAACTTTTTGGAGCTCCAGAAAGTTGATTTCATAATTTTTCTATTTATGAAAATTAGTTTTTCCTTTGATCTCAGTTCTTAATTGTCACAATTTTGGTGGAACAAATCTAAATATTTGAAACATTTAGCCGATTGTAAAACCACATGCTTAGCAAAACGTTTACTCTAACGTCCAGCAAAGAAATTAGTAAAATATCTAGTTAGTGAAATATCTGGAAATTAATAATTTCTGATTACTAGAAAGTTGGGACAAATTCATGTTTAGCGAAATGTTTAGATACCTTTAGAATGTATAATGAAGGAAAGAATTGTATATGATATCAAACACCATGCGTATAATTTACCTCGTTTATTCAATCACTTGAGCATGAAATTCAGAGCATGAAATTCTAATATACTGCGCGAAAACTAATGTACATCATGCGTTTTTTCAAGGATTTTTTTTTTATTGTAATAATAGGAAAAAGAAGTAATTCTTGCACAAATATATTTCATCGCGGTCATCATTTTCATATTGTTGTGAACGTATTCATTGTCTCTATCTACCATTAGTGTCACTGAGCTCTAATGTTATCACATCACCTCCCGTCAGTCAGCGAAGTTAAGCGATATTATGTCTGCAGGGCAGTAAGAGGGGAGCCGTCCTCTGCGGCCAGATTATGTAGCGATCCGTGGTTCGGATCCCACGTAAAGCTGTAAGTCCTTCCATCATATGACCTTCGATGTTGCGAAAGAGATTACATTATTAGCTCTTGGAGTAGTTATCAAAGCCAACCTATAAGTGGCGGAGATAAAGCATTCAGTACGGTTTTATTTATGTGGGTATGTATGTCGCCAAAATGAGTGACAACGGTTAAACCTCAGCAATTTGGTACAGGGGTTCGCTAGGTCAAAGTCTGGAAACCAATTTGAAACCCTGTAAAAAAGGCAAAAGGTCAAGATCATAAGGACAGTAAACGCGCTACGTCCCAAATGTGTCCTATTAAGGGAAAAATGTAGGATCATGAAACTTACGTGGTATATATATATATATATATATATATATAGAGGCATAGAGGTGGAGCAACCAGCTTGACCTTCGTGTGAAGAGTACTTGTTAGTTGATTCGCTGACTACGAATCTACTGGCGAAGGGAAACGGCGCTCAGCTCACCCAGCTATTCATACTTTCATAAAAAAGTTGGGTCGGTACGTAAATGGGTTTTTCGGGTAGCCTAGTGGCTAAAACCCTGGGCTGCTGATTGGGAGGTCGTGAGATCGAGCCCGGGCGAGGATTTTGTAATTTCTGACCGCCTGTGGTGGGCCTTGGTTCGGATTTCACATTAAACCGTAAATCTAAGGTACATTGACAAGATTGACCTTCTTCCGAATAAACAATTCGGTCGGAAGAAAAAACTAAGGTTTTAACCAAGGTTTATATATATATATATATATATATATATATATATATATATACGAGTGTGTATATATAACCATTTCGTAAGTATTAGAAAGGATTGTAATAAGATTTTCGATAGAAAAACAGTCCATAAACTACGAAATAAAACGTAAAAGGAAACATTACAGTTTGACGCTTAAAGTATAGAAAACTTTGGCCATTTTCCAAAGGTTTTATTTATCGAAAAGAAACCGTACTTTGGTACTTCACGTTTGGCTTAGATACGACTTAATAATCGCAGCTGTTGGTCTGTTGCTCGCATATTATATAGTTAACCGTCATTGTGCGCTATCTGAAAGTTACTGGAACAGAATAGGGTGTTCAGAGCAGTGGTAGGACAAACTAATAAGATACGGGACCGTAAAAAATACCTTTTTGTAAGTTGTGTTCGCTCCCAGGGAGGAATAATCCAGAATTAGAGTGGTGTTATCCGTGTTAGAATTGAGAACGACCTTCCATTCGTACGGCGTCGTAACGGTGGAGGCGAAGCAAAGAATGTAAACGGCGACTATTATCCTCTTGGCTCTCGTCTGAGTGCAGAATATCTGTAAATGAAGAAAAGAAAAAAAGCATGGCGACATCAAGGGCGAGGAACGATGCTCTACAAATGTTCCTTCCCTGGAAAAAAGATGCACAAAATATTGGTAAGAAACAAGGGCATATTTTCTTAGTCTTACGCTTTCTATTGTTTACATTTTCCTTTTAAATAAGATGGGTTTCATTTTACGTTCAAAAAAGACAATTTTGTAAATAGGAAAGTCAATTGGATTCAATGCAAAATACAATATATATTTAACACATTCTCTTAATATATTTACCTGCGTCAATGTAACACAGATGTCAAATTTTAGTGCCAGATGCATTTACCCTCAAAGACTTCAACATCGCAATTATCATTTGAATTAAAGATTCGAAAATTATACGATACGAAATTAGCATTTCTGAATGTCGTAACAGGTGAATAACGCAATTCATAGTAATTATTTTGAAAGGATAATTAATAGTCTCTGAATTAGAAACAAATTGAAGTTCCTAATCGCGAAATTTATAGTGCTAATTTAACACTGCGAATAATCTTCAAGCGATAATTTACCTAATTTGCTACGTAAGGCCTTCAGTAGCCTATGCGTTCAGTCATCTCCTTTAATTTGAATTGAAAATTGCTTTTTTATAGGTATTAATCGTTCATCCATATAATTTCCGTTTAATTTATATATAAGATATAATTCAGTATATATACACCAGGTGTCTCCAAAAATGTCCCTTTTTTAACTAAAGGTTTTAAGGTAGAAAAAAAAATGGAATTTAGACAAAGACAAATGTAATAGTACGTTAAACATAGTAGTTTATTAACTTTAATTAAACTACATGTTCAGTGTAATCCCCATTTTTTTTCCTAATACAATATTCAACCTCACACAAATGTTTGAAATAATTTTTGGAAATAGCTCAGCTGGGATGTTGTTGATTACCTCATTGACTTTGGTCTTTAGATCTTCAAGTGTCTTAGGCTTGGTATAATAGATCCTGTCTTTTATGTAACTCACAAAACAGTCAAAGGGTGTGAAGTCAGGTGAGTATGAGAACCATTCCACTGGCTCATAAAGGGAGATCATTCGGTCGGAAAAATGCTTCCTTAAAAGGCTGCGTGTTTCACAAGCAGTGTGTGGATGTGCTCCATCTTGTTGAAACCACTTTAACTCTGGGGTAATGCAGTTATTTCTTTTACGGGACAAACTAATTAGTTGTGGTAGGTAGAAATATTGTAGCATCTGACGATATGAATTCTGCGTTATCATTACTGCTTTTCTAATTTCATTTTCAAAGTAGTAGGGACCTACTACACCCCCAAAAGCGACCCAGATGTTGAGTTTAGCAACATTCAATTGGAGCGCCAGCATGACTTCCCTAGTAACGAAAGTTTTGCATATTAATCTCCCTAGCCAGAGAGATGCACATGACACTCGTTAGTGAAGTGAATGTGTTTAAAAAACTTAAGATCTTCTAGCTTTGTTAACATCCATGTTGCGAATTCCATTCGTTTTTGTTTTTGAATATTAGTCAGTGAAGCTTCCGAATGAATTATGTAGCGAAAGAGGTTTAATTCGGTAAGAAGTATACGATGCACAAATGTTCGTGAAATACCTACTTCTGTTGATAATAATTTCATGAACCATATCTCTTACATCTCATTTTGTTTGAGACTTTCTAACAATTCGTGATATTCTCTTTCTGTTGTGTGGATCTCTGCATCCATATTACCTGCAAAAGTTCCTCTGAACCTGCGTCACAGAATTTGTCACATAAAACCACTGAACGATCTTGATTTTCTGTTTCAACTGGAAACGCGGTATCACTGTTTGAGGGTTCAGCCATATTGTTCCGTATAGGTCTATGCATATAGGTATATGGGGATTAGAAATCCGAATCTGTAACCTTTCTGAAGTGGAAATCCCAATAATAAAATATACATCCATTTTAAAATAATGGGCAAATAAATATAGGGACATTTTTTGGGGACACCCTAAATACAGTATACTATACATATGGCTTTTTTTTTCTGACGACGGAACGCACGGGAATGGCGTTTCGGTACCTTTTATTTTGAACATACGCAGGCAAATTTCATACTTTTATTTTTATTCCGACTTGATGCTTTTTAGGGGGTGAATTACATGCAAAATTTTAGGAATAAGAAGGATGGGGTAAGATAGTGTAACAAATGGCAAAGATTGCAGAAAATTTCTAACAGAGTTTCGGAACCTTTCTTTCCAATCCCCCCCACTATATACACACACACACACACACACCAGGTATATATATATATATATATATATATATATATATATAGAGAGAGAGAGAGAGAGAGAGAGAGAGAGGAGAGAGAGAGTACTGTACTATAGTACTGTACTTTAATGTGCTTTTTGAGTTTTAAAACCTGTTCGCTGCTTCTTGTATTGAAGATGAACATCCCATTTTCTGTTTAAAAATAAATCCTTTTTTCGTTTAGATAAAAGAAATATGGAATATCCTATTCTCAATTTTAAAACTTTTAGTAACAAAAGTTTCGACAGTATTATTAATTTTGTCATTTAAATCAGGATCATTGGCAACCCCAAAATACGTGAATTCTTATTAAAATGCAAAAAAAATACAATATAATGTAAAAGTTATCGAAAGAATATTGCAACTTTTTTACACTAATACAGAGACAATAACCATATTAATACTAAAATTTAATAATAATAATAATAATAATAATAATAATAATAATAATTCTTGATGAGGTTCTATTGTTATGAGGTGTTTCAGAGACCTTCAAATTTCCATAGATTTTTCAGGAGTCTTTAAAAATTTAATTTTCAACAATCATTGATAAAATTAGATAATCAATTTACTTGTTATCTCTAACGTTTTCTCGCACGTTTCAGACATTTTCAAAAAGAACTGCAATTAAAATTGTTTAATTTAGTATTTACGGATGAAACGTAGATTAACCAAAATTTTTATAAAACAAAGATAAAAATTATAGATGAAATAAATTATAATTACTCTTAGATAAAAATTTTAATTAGTTTTGAAATATTCGATTGAAGATATGAAAAAATTCAAGCTTTCATTGGATTTAATACGAATATTAATATCGGCTTTTCTCAGGCTGAAAAAATTTTCAGTTTTCAAAAGTTTCATTGGTGAGTCAACTTATTATTGGTTCATTTTTAAAGCATTTATAAATTTTACTAGTTTTGTATTTATACTGTAATAAATTTTACTAGTTTTGCATTTATACTGTAATAAATTTTAGTAGTTTCGTATTTATACTGTAATAAATTTTACTAGTTTCGTATTTATACTGTAATAAATTTTACTAGGTTTATATTTATACTGTAATAAATTTTACTAGGTTTATATTTATACTGTAATAAATTTTACTAGGTTTATATTTATACTGTAATAAATTTTACTAGGTTTATATTTATACTGTAATAAATTTTACTAGGTTTATATTTATACTGTAATAAATTTTACTAGTTTCGTATTTATACTGTAATAAATTTTACTAGGTTTATATTTATACTGTAATAAATTTTACTAGGTTTATATTTATACTGTAATAAATTTTACTAGGTTTATATTTATACTGTAATAAATTTTACTAGGTTTATATTTATACTGTAATAAATTTTACTAGGTTTATATTTATACTGTAATAAATTTTACTAGTTTCGTATTTATACTGTAATAAATTTTACTAGGTTTATATTTATACTGTAATAAATTTTACTAGGTTTATATTTATACTGTAATGTTGTGAGGTGGAGTGTATTAGTTGTATAATCTATGTAAGAGAAATTACCTTCACATTCATTACATAGAATACAACATTACTCATATTATTTTCAGAAACTCGTTCCCAAGTTGAGAAACCAAAGACAATTTCTTTAATTTATAATAAATTCTAACTTTTGAACTTTTTTTATTACAGTATTTTTAGCAAATTTTATGTATTGCTTCACATTAGAATTTTATCTTATTTCTCCTATTTTCACGCCGCCAAAATACTTCAATTTTTCTTATTGAAAATCAACATTTCTGTAACATTTCTTTGCTTTTATTACTTGTCTTTTTTATTTTATTCAGAAAGGTCATCGATAACTTTTGTAATAAAAATTTCACGGAATCTATTTACTTTATTTTATTTTATAAATATATTATTTTATTATCATTATTTTATTTTGTAAATATATTTTCCTAAAGAATCGAAATTAAATTTCGACCCCCCCAAAAAGAAATTACGGCGTAGCAACAATGTTTTTTTTTATCTATAATTATTATCTGAAGTTTAGAAAACTCTCTCATTATATTAGATTTTATCTCTAAATATTAATTTCATAATTCATATTTCAGTTCTTTGAAAATGGCTGAAATATGAGATAGAAAGTTAGATAGAAAGAGGAAAGTTAGAGATTAACAGTAAAACAATAATAGCATTTTATTATTATTATTATTATTAAGAATATTCGTAGGAAATTCTTATTGTTTTTTTATTAATATTATATTATTATTATTATTATTATTATTATTATTATAAAAATACAGTGGACAACTATGCCTCTCCGTGCAGAAAGACGGGATTTATATACTTGTCCCCAAAAAATGGTGAATTTTATGGAGGAAGGAAGGAGGAGCCAAGGGCAAGAGCCCGTAAAAATGCATCCCTCTATATAAGAGAGAGAGCCGAACCATTTTTTTGCAAATTTTTTAATTCGCTTTGCACACCGGAAAGGATGTCGTTCGTGATATATTTGAGATCTGATAAAGCTGAATTGTGAGTAAAACCTGCATACCTTTCGTTTCATCGGATGACACACTGCAATATATCTCTCCACGGTGAAGGCGACTGTCAACCATGTTGAAGTACTGCCTGAAAAAATTATAAGCGTACTGTAAATATACATATATATATGAAGATAAAATGCTCATTATTTTTAATGAATATTTGAAGTGAATTTATTTTCTGAGGGAAATAGAAATTTAAACTTTACACAAAAATTTTGGAGTGAAAGAAAAAAGATGAAATAATTAAAATAGCTGCCTTCGTAAAACTTTAGTCTGGACAAAGTTGCAATATTTAAATGAAACGTGTTTTTCTATAAAAGGCAATTTGTTTTCGCCTTTTTTCTACGTATAAATAAATTAATAATGAAACTGAACAGCCTAAATTGAAAATTATAAACGTGGAATGGATTTTCCCGTGTTCCTTTCAGCAAAACGCGAAATGATGCAACGTTTCGCTTGATTATTATTATTTACCACAAAATAAATGAGTTCATTGATCCCAAACGACTGAAGAACTACTCCATCTTTACTAAGAAACATGCAAATCTTCGGGATTTACTTCAAAAATTTCTTTTAAAAGTGAGGAATGTATACTATATATTGTATATATACGAGGGTGGGCTGAAAAGTAATGCCTCCACTTGAATAATTCTGGATTGTTTAGAGGTAGCCAGATAAAACCGGTTTTGTGTTGTAACTTGATATCCCCACCCCATTCCAGATTGTGTGGAGATAACCAGATAAAACCGGTTTGGTGTTATAGCCTAATATAGCCAACACTCATACCACACGTTGGTTCAGTATCGATTACACTTGAAAGGAGTAAAGACGTTCGCTTCAAGCAACGTGCCGTAATTGAATTTTTGACCGCCGAAAGTGTTGTTCCCATAGACATTCATTGGCGAATGCAAGCTGTGTACGACAAACAGTGTGTTGATGTGAGTACCATTCGACGTTGGGCGAGGCAGTGTAAAGAAGGAGAAGCAGGGTAAGAAGATTTGCGAGACAGACCGCGAAGTGGAAGGCCTGTAACGGCAACCGATGAGTCTTACCGGAACTACGTTGATGAACTGATTCGGGGAAATCGTCGCAGTAAACAAAATGAAATTGCTACAATGCTCGATATCTCCAAAGAGCAAGTGGGACACAATATAAGTATTTTCGGTTACCGAAAGGTGTGCGCCAGATGGGTGCCTCACATGCTCGCTGCAGAGATGAAAACTGAGAGACTATGCATTTGCCAAGAAAATCTGCAGCGCTTCGAAAATGAAGATGAATTTCTGCACAGCACTGTGACAGGAGACGAGAAGTGGGTCCACCATTATGACCCTGAAAATAAACGACAATCCATGGAATATCGACACAAAAATTCACCGCAACCAAAAAAATTCAAAGTTCAAAAATCGGCTGGAAAAGTGATGATGATTGTTTTTTGGGATATGAATGGCGTTGTTCGCGAAGACTTTATGGAAAGAGGGACAACACTCAACTCCGCACGTTATATTGAAATTCTGAAGAAGTTGAAAAAACGGATCAGGAGGGTTCGCACCCACAAAAACGCAGTCATTGTTCGCCATGACAACGCACGGCCTCACACCAGTGTTCAAACGCGAGAAGCAATTGAGGATCTGCAATTCACCGTCTTGCCGCATCCACCATATAGCCCCGATGTAGCACCATGCGATTTTCACTTCTTTCCTAAACTTAAAGAACATCTTCGTGGAAATCGCTACGAGTCTGACGAAGAAGTTAAGGTCGCTGTGAAATTTTGGTTTCGTAGTCAAAGCTCCGAGTTTTACCGGGATGGATTTCAAAAACATTTATCGTTGGCGTAAATGTATCGAGGTAGAGGGTGATTTTATAGAAAAGTAAATGTATCGTTTTGAAGAATAAACTCTAAGTTATATTTCTACTTTTGTTTCGATAAAATCCTTCAACCCTTTTAAAATTTATATGAGTGGAGGCATTACTTTTCAGCCCACCCTCGTACAGTACATACATATATATACAATTAGTTGAAGGGGTTTTGGTATTTACTTATACCATTTTCATTTCTAAAAATATATAAATATGATGTAAACCCACAAGGAAAAAGAAAAAATGATTCCAAGACTTTTCGTGTATTCAGCAATACACATCGTCAGGGAATACACGAAAGGCCTTGGGATAATTTTTTCGTTTTTGTTGTGGGTTTGCATCACTCATTCATTTCACGTGTTTAAGTGTGAAGTTCATCCCATATATATATATATATATATATACGCAAACGTAGGAATTCATTACACAAAACAAAATAAAATTTACAACTATTAGAAACGTAACTTTCAAATTAAAAATTTGAAAATTAAAAAGTTGTGAATAAAATGTTTGAAAATGCAAAAAAAAAATGGCAAAAAAAAAATCCCTAAACCTAATCTTGTACATTCACTGCAGTAACTAACAAAGATTAAGCCAATGCACTAATGTTTTTTTTTATGTAGGAAGGAGGAACCAAGGGCAAGAGCCGGCAAAAATGCATCCCTCGATATAAGAGAGAGCCGAAATGAAGGTCTCTGAGGCTCACGCTGCCATTTTTTTTAATTTTAATTTCAAAAGATTGTGTAGTATGTAAAATGCATGTATGTGTAATGAAGAATAGAGGGAGAAGTGTGTGTTTGAGAGCATGCTGGGCTGCTAAGAGGGTAGATGAGACACATGGTAAAAGATTAGCTAAAGAGAACAGTGACAGGAGAAACGGGAGTACCAGCACTCCCTGTCTCCTGCCTAACGTCCTCCCCGGAGTACTTCCCTGGTCGATTGGTGTCTACAATCTCCTCCTATAATGTAGTATAGTGGCTTCACATTAAAAATGTTGGTTGATCGCTTGGTTATTTTAAAACATTTAGATGATGAAAAAGAGTACATTCATTAAGATCTATTTTGCTTTGAAGGTATGAAGAGTTTCTGGATAATTTTATTACATATACAAAAAAAATTTAAAACTTTTTATTGTAATTTGATGTACATATAATTTATATAAATGTGAACGAGTACTGGGACAAGATCGAATGTTTAGACCAGTGGTTTCCAATCTTTTCTGTCTCAAGGCACCCCAGTGCCATCCGTCTTCTTTCGCGGCACCCTGAAGATTTTGTCTCCTTTCGCGGCCTCCCCTAAAGTCTTGCGTTTCCCACTGTTCAACATCCATTTCCGTACCTGAGTACCACGTGGATTGAAATGAGCCTATATATTTTCCTTATGTATTAATAAATTGTGAATATTTTTGTTTGATTCGAAATTTACATATGTTCAGTAACGTTTGAATTTTGAATTATTATTGTTGTGGCTTTGTTGAAAATTCTTTGCTCCCCTACAGGAGACAACTGCAGCTCCTCCGTTCGGAAACACTCTCAATTAACCTTGGTTAACCTTGGTTTTACTTCCGCCCGAATTTTTCATTCTGACGAAGGTCAAGCTTGTAGTAATGCCAAGTTAAGAATATTAATTTTTGTTTAGTTAAGATTATAATGTTTAATATAAATTTACTAAAAATTGTGATGATTACGATAAAGCATGTTTGTTAGATTGTAAATTGTTTAAAATGGGAAGAGTTGGCAAATCCTGAATAGGCCAAGAGAGTGGACTACCCTCAAAACGGAGTCAGTCTTGAGGCAGGCGCGATACGCGTAAGTTGACATGTGTCTTAAAATAATTGTTTTGTGTTCCTCTCCGACCTAAATTATTATAATAGAAATTTCATACTCGCATACCCCTAACTTAACTAAACCATTTTCGAAATTAATAAAACGTTCACAAGTGTTAAAAAGAGTATTAATAACCCCCCCTTCCCCCTTTGTTTTGTAACGGTTTCAGTCAGGTCTAGGCGCGGCTACCGGAATTTATACGATACGGCAAAAAGAGTGTAGAGAAACAAAGTGATAAATGAAAGAAAGAGCCGATAGAGAATAATAGAGATATAGTAAAGTAGAAAGAAGAGTAAATAAGGAAGAAAGTAAATAATAAGTATTCACTACATCTGGTGGCGAGCGGCGGTCCTCCTATTATATATATTTTGTGAGGCTTACCCACGTGCATAGTATTTCGATTAAAATTCTTCAAACCCGGTATATTAGCCAATAGCGTTAATGAATATTTTATTTCGATTATTAAAATATCTAAATGCAAAGTTTATCCCGTTTGCAGGCAAATTTCGATTTTCATTCCTTAAAATTTCATTGTAAATATAAATTCAAGATGGCGCATCGCCTTCGCATCCTGATAGCGTCCCTGACAAACTTCGCGCCTAAAAATTTAATTTGTTTTTTTTCTTTCTTTTCGTGAGAGTTCGTTGGATTCTGAAATGTTCGTTTGTTCATTCTGAAATGTTCTTTGTTCCATTTTGCATCGTCCAGTTCCGTTACTTTTCGCAGTCTAGTGACTCAAAAACTTATTTTAGTCGTGTAGAGTCGGTAGAAAAACTTGTCCGACTCAATATTGCGAGTCATTATTACGTTAAATTTCGTTCATTGGTCGGAGAGGCATAGTTTTGAAAATTATCGTGCTGCCTGAAGACTCAATTTTTCTTTTTTTTCGTCTCTTCCACTGTATGCCTGTTTCAGCTTACCTTTTTACTTTTTGTTTAAAATTTTTGAATTAGTAGTAATTGTGATATAATAATAGCGATTAATATAGAAAAAATTTGTACGTAAGTAAATTGTTAGTTTAAATACAGTGATACACATTTTATATGGTCCTTTCAAAATGTTTTAGCGAAAATTTGTACCGATTCAAAAACATTTCATGAACATGAGAAATTTTCTGGGTTTCATTAGCAGATTTTTGATTATATTTCGATTGCTGTATATAATAATAGGATTATTTTGTTTATATAGATTTACGGGCTTTTTGCTTCGCTCGCTTCGCGCTATATAGGTTAAGTTACAGTTAATTGACAGTCGAAAGGTAATCTTAAACATATTAAATTTGTCAGATTATAAGTCGCCGTATAGGATTGTGTTAAATTTCAAAATAAGCAGAATTCGTTTAACTGAAATAGAGAAATTGTGTTGTGAAATTTTCTATAATTTTTTTTGGATTTTTTATATACTCATTAATTATATACTTACTTATTAACTTATACGTATTTATTAGTTATATATATAATTATATTATTTATATACTCATAAACTTTGGTAGGTAAGCTGATTATATTTTTTTTCTCCTCTCTGTTCCTTTCGTTCATTTCACGACAATTCCGACATATTTGGTAAAATGGCTATTGTATTGTAAAGAGATTTCTTGTAGGCCTATCGTAAAATATTGTTCGGAGATTAACCGTTACTACGGTATGTCTATTGAGTAGTAAATTCTTAGTTATTTAACAAAATTTTAATTGGTTTAACATAAATAATAATAGGATTTTTCTTTAATAAGCACAAATGTTATGCATTAAATTCTAAATTGTCTTTCCGCGTAACATTGAATTTATTAATTATAGGTCTAAAAGTGCGCAGTAAATTTTATTTTTATTTTGGGAACCTATGTGAGTTAGTATACATATTTACTAAATCTCGATATTATAATTTTTTTTGAATTACAGAAATTTGTGTAGGAAATTCTTTTCATATATTTCTTTACGTTTTATAAATTCATTCAATAATCAATTTTATTTGTATAGGTAGGCCGATTTTTATTTCTTTTTTCTTTCCAGTTCAATGACAATGGTAAAATTTTTAGTTCAAATTTAGATTGTATTCTAAAAAGGATGTTTTAATTTGATATTTTAATTTGGGTATTAGAAATGAAAAATGTCTTTTTTTTAGTTCGAGCGTTTGCATGGAAAATATTACGAAATTATGTTAGGATATAATGCAAGTTCATTCGGTACGTAGGGATATTTGTATAGAGGTTCGCTTACAAACAAAGCGACCGCTCTTAATTATGCAATGTGTTGTTTTGTTTACAGTGGATTGCGTGTATTTTGAGTGCATATGATCTATTCTTATTTAGTATAACTATGCAAATTTGTAGTTTCACTTGGAAACGATAAATTACTGAGATTTTTGTGATTTGCAAACCATACTGGGGTTTCTGTTGAAGGAGAGAGTTGTATCTCAGATGTAATTTGCTAATTGCGAGTTCAATTCGTATGAAATTTGACGTTTCAAGTTGGAATTACTGTATTAACATGATTTTTGGTAGTAATATTTAAATTTTTTTTACTTTTTAATAACTGTTTAGAAAATTATTATTGTTTAAACCTTCAGTCGGAGTTAACTAATGCATTTGAAACATTGACTCAAGTGTACACTCGGAAATGGAGCCTTCTAGATAGCCAGTAACGTTTTTGTGGCGTCTTTGTGTGCTCCTCCTCAAAGCAAGAGGGTTCATGATTGTCAGAGAATGGATGACATGAAGTTTCTGGGGTTCATTTTTGTCTTTTGTATTTAGAGGTATTGAGGTGATTTCTGACGATAGTTTGAACAATAATATTCTTAAATTATACTAACAGTTACTATGTATGGGCGCTTTTATATTTATACTGTACAATTTTGTTTAGCGTTTTATGACTTTTTTATCTTCTCTGCTGTAACTGCCATAAGTGACCTTATTGGTAGCTAGATTTGATTAATTTTTGCGAAATTTTGAGATAATTTTTTTCCGTGAATTTGGCCAGAGCAAATGTGTAGTTAGTATTTCGAAGTGAACTGTCGAGAAAATTCGATAAATTAAATATGAAATGATAAGCAGTAGTACAAAACGTTTCGAATAAACTTTTTTTTCAAAATTTCAAAGGCTCAGTTTGGGGTCAACCAAGTTGAATCCGAGTTCCATCAAGTGAGTTTAGTCGACCGGATAGGTGATCGATCACCAATGAGAGAGAGAGAAGAGAAACCAATGCGCAGGGACTTGGCGCAGGATGGTTTCGGAAGAGAAGAGAGAGAGAAGAGAGGAACCGAATGCGCATGGACTTGGCGCAGGACAGTTTCGGAAGAGAAGAGAAATTTACGTGTGCAGGGTCTTGGCACACGAAAGTTTCGATCGAAGATGGTCTACTGGTATTTTTCGGGCAGTAGCTGGTCACGCTGCTCGAATGCTTCGCTAAATATGTGTCGCAGCACGCGGTAGACAAGCCACGAGAGCTTGAACGGGTGCCTACGACTGTACTGTCCATACAGACATACAGTAGGTTCGTTGGGAAACGGCCTACGGCGGAGTCATCGTTTGATTGTTGCCAGTAGAAGAGTCTTTCAGCTGGACGTAGGAAGAGCAGCGTTCACCGACAAAAGTGGAGATGAGACAAGGCGAGTTTCTTCATCGACTTCTAGAATTGCAAATTCCGTCCAATTCCAGCGCGTGGTCCCGCTTTCAGATATCTCCCCCCCTGATCCTTTTAGAATTGGACGTCTCTTGTTTTTTTTTTCGCCATTGGAGAGAGAGCGGAACCATTATAGCGTGCTGCCCTGTTGCATGTTGATTGATGCAATCCCTTGCATTCTAGCGAAGTGAGCAGGAGAGCTGCGATTAAAAATTGAAGTCCGTTGTCAGCGTGCGGAGTGTCATCTAAACAACGCCCAGCAAATAAATGTACCGGTACTGATTATTATGGCAATTGTTGTGTTTTTCGTGAAATAGTATGTGCGCTCTTGGTCAGTATTTTATGTAAACTTTTTCTTATTTTTTTTCTATGTTGCCCTGATAGTAACTGTATAACTATACAAATAATTGTTTCAAATGTAAAGCGATCGTTGATGAGAAATCGCGGGAATAGATTGTGAACTTGGGATTTGTGTAGCCACTGTAAGAAAATTTTCTGTTATTTTTTTTGGCATGTATAGATTAGTTACAGGTTGTAATTTAATTATTAGAGTGAAATGTTATTTTATGCAAATGTGAAAATTATAAAGTTTTCGGTTTTTATATGATAAAAATGTGTGGAATTTGTCAAATCTATTATTTCTTGTCTATTTCTAAACTTTGAATTTGTTAAAAAAAAAAAAAAAAAAAAAATTGCAAAATATATAAATTTGTTGAATAAAATTATGAAATTTGTTAAACGATATTAATAAGTTTTCTAATGAAAAACTTATTTTCAAGGGGGTGATGCGAGTGTAGTAATGCCAAGTTAAGAATATTAATTTTGTTTAGTTAAGATTATAATGTTTAATATAAATTTACTAAAAATTGTGATGATTACGATAAAGCATGTTTGTTAGATTGTAAATTGTTTAAAATGGGAAGAGTTGGCAAATCCTGAATAGGCCCAGAGAGGGACTACCCTCAAAACGGAGTCAGTCTTGAGGCAGGCGCGTACGCGTAAGTTAGAGCCATGTGACTTAAAATAATTGTTTTGTGTTCCTCTCCGACCTAAATTATTATAATAGAAATTTCATACTCGCATACCCCTAACTTAACTAAACCATTTTCGAAATTAAAAACGTTCACAAGTGTTAAAAAGAGTGTTAATGAACCCCCCTTCCCCCTTTATTAGGCTAACGGTTTTCTACTAGCTCGGCTACCTACTACGCGTTATAAAGTATTGTGGAAATGAGTAAAGAGAAGTGCAATAAAGAGCAGAAATTAGAGTAAATAATGAGAGGAAAGTAAATAATAAAAGCGTATTCACTACAAGCTTGTCACTCCACCTTAGACCTACAGTTTAACGCGGAGTCCGAACCACGCCTCACCAGCAGCCCAGCGTCTTAACTACAAGGCTACCTAGGGTACCCATTTATCTACTAACCAATTTCGTTATTGTGTGGAAGAATGAACAAATGGGTTTTGCTGCGCGCCGCCTACCTTCACCGGGTCTCGATCCCGGGGCCGATGGATTCGTAGTGAGCGACGCTAATCACTACACCACCGAGAAGCCTGGTTCGAACACTGGTTCAAACTATTATTCGCTCGACTACTCACCTCCTTGCGCTCGTCAACGCAAATTTGTACGTAATTGGCGAGACGTTTTATCAGTATAAGATGATATACAAGCGCCACAGGCATATTTGCTAACGAGTGACGAACAAAGGGAATCGGGTATTCTTTCTTTGACTTTGAAGAATGTTTTGAATGCATAGTTAAGAGTGAAAATATATTTAACTTCAATTTCAGAAAAAAATATTGGTTAAATTGCTAATATTTTCTTTAAAATAATACTTTCACCACCATGATATAGCATTGCCAGCGTCCGTAGCTCAGTAAGTAACACCGTTTCCCTTTAAGCGAAATGTAGACACTGATTTCGGGGATTCGAACCCCGATGATGCAGTCAATAATAATCGGAGTTAGCGCAATGGGCCGCATTAGTTTGCCTGAGCCGTGTGCCAGTTTATGGCCTTTCTGAATGCTTATTATACGAGTATAATAATCTCTCTCTCTCTCTCTCTCTCTCTCTCTCTCTCTCTCTCTCTCTCTCATCGGGGGCGGACGTGCTGTGTGGTCTCTCCAGTATTTTTTTAGATAGTGACTAAGTGGCAAAGTTTGATTTTATAAAATTTGTTAGATAAGTATAATTATATTTATTTACTTTATTATTGAGATTAGGCCAAGCACTACTGCTTATTAATTAGACTTAATTTATTATTAATTAGATTTAATTTATTCCTTTTCCGGTTTTAACGAACATAATTCCATATTGTTTAAATTCTGTTTTTTCGGCTGAGTTTCTCTGGTAAAGTTAACGTGAAATAATTTTACATTGTTTTAGACGGTCGTTACAGATTGCATTTTCAGACGAGTTACATAGTAAGATTTGTATATTCGAGTCTATTTCCGTTTCCGGTCTGAAACACGTGCTCTCGCAGGTCCATTTCCCGCATTCACTTCTTCGCCTCCACGATCCGTTGTATAAATTAAAATAACATATTATATTATTTAAAGTAACAGCATTCTGCATTGTTATAAACGGCTTCCTACAGATCCCATTCAGTTCCTTATTCAATTCCATTTCCGGTCTGTAACACGTGTCACTCGTTTGCGCGTATTTATTTATTTCCGTATTTCTGCACTCACCATTCCTCCCTCACTAACCAATATACTAATTAAAATAGCATTGTATTATTTAAATTAATATCAGACTGCATTGTTACTAACGGCAGCCCACAGGTTCCATTTAATTCTGTATTCAGCTCAGTTTCCGGTCTGTAACACGTGTTTATTTCTGCGCTCACCATTACTCCTCTCACCATCCTTTATATTAATTAAAGTAATATATTGTATTATTTAAAAGTAAAGTATCGTATTATTTAAAAGGAATGTATCGTATTTTTTAAAGTAATATATTTATTGTATTATTTACAGTAACATATCGTAACGTATCGTATTATTTGAAAGTAACATATTATATTATTTAAAGTAACGTATAGTAAAAAAAAAAGAGAAAATATGACAGGGCCAGCTAAATTGAAAGCGGAATGATTTAAATGTAAAGTTAATCATTGGTGCGTCGACTTCCCCGAAGGTAATATCAGCGACATCACGTCCCTCAGTATATGTTTGTTTTGTAAACGTAGAGAAAACCACGAAATGGAAGTTAAAGAGCTGAAGGAATTAGTAAAAAAGCTTGAAGCTCGGGTCGTAGCACTGGAAATCCAACCCAGTGGAAAAGATCAGACTGAAAACACATAAGCAGATTTAAACTGTCAGGTTAAACATCTAGAACAAAGCGTGGCTTGCTTGGAAAACACGGTGAATATTCCGGAAAGTAGAATGGAGGAACGAGAATTCCAATTGGTAAAAAATAAAAGACCCTCAAAACCAAAACCAAAACATAAGGATTCGGAACCCATTACCGTCAAAAATAAGTTTCACTTGCCGACGAAGAGGATGAATCCTTTTTAATTGGGGATTCTATGGTAAGGAATCAAGGGGACTTTTTCGGAGCAAGACGCGTGACCAAGAGAAAACTCCGATGTTTTCCAGGTGCCACGAGCCAGATAATTAAGAGGGAATTAGTCAAAATTAATATCAAGAATAAGAGGTGCCCCATCATTGTACATGTTGGTGGCAATGACGTTTTTCTGGGAGGGACAGGAGGGCAGACACAGTCCATTGTAAAAGAGTTCAAGATCCTAACCGATAAGGTTAGGGATAGGACAGATATGGGTATGGTTGTAGGGATTCTCTCTCGAATGCGTGCTAGTGACTATACTCTAAGTAAAGCCATTAGCATAAATAAAAGAGTTAAACGCATGTGCGATGAAAAAGGTCTAAAGTTTGTTGATTTTTGGCCTACATTCTACGGAAATGGGGAATACTTTGGTTCGGACGGGATACATTTTAATCAGAAGGGGAAAAAGAAGTTTGGTGATTTACTGAACATTAATTTATATAATCTTTTAAAACTAGGACCCCCCAAACCAGCAATTGATCCTGCTCCCCCATCTGTTAAACCTACTCCCCCAGCAGCTAGTCCCCTCCAGCAGCAGCTAGTCCCCTCCAGCAGCAGCTAGTCCCCCTCCAACAGCAGCTAGTCCCCTTCAACAGCAGCTAGTCCCCCTCCAACAGCAGCTAGTCCCCCTCCAACAGCAGCTAGTCCCCCTCCAACAGCAGCTAGTCCCTCTCCAACAGCAGTTAGTCCCCCTCCAACAGCAGTTAGTCCCCCTCCAACAGCAGTTAGTCCCCCTCCAACAGCAGTTAGTCCCCCTCCAACAGCAGTTGGTTCAACTGCGTCGGGAAACGACTCAGGCCAGTTAGGAACAATCACAATTTAAAATCTCTCAAAACTGTGCTCTTCAATGCTAAGTCAATTAGAAACAAACTAATGGAATTTATAGCGCTAGTCAAAACTGAGAACTTTGATATCATAGGAATAACGGAATCCTGGATTCATTCTGAAACAAGGGATTTTGTAGGAGAATTTGAAATGTTAGGTTACAAAATGTTTCACAAAGATAGGAACGGAAGGGAAGGCGGCGGTGTACTTTTGTATGCTCGTGACTTTCTGCATCCGGTAAACAGTAATATCGTATCTGCTCATGAAATGTTGGGAATTGATCTAAATCTAAATAATAAAGTAGTGCATCTACTTCTAGTATATAGGCCACCTCACTACCCCGTTGATAAGAATATAAACTTGTTTAACCAATTAAGCAGACTAGTGAATAATAAGATCAGTTTGATTTTTGGTGATTTTAATTGTGGTAATATAAATTGGGAAAACAAAACAGCTGATAACTTATTAAGTCAATGGGTTGACGGTCCTACAAGGGGTAATAATAAACTAGACCTCATATTCACGAACGAAGATGACCTAGTCTCTAACCTGACTATTGTTGAAAATTTGAGTAACCTAATTTGATTAGGTTTGACCTCAGGGTTCCAGTTAATACACGCGAAAAGACGATTTCTCGAGAGCAAATTTTGAAAGCTTCCGAAGTAGTTTAGACACACTTGAAGTTCTAATAAATGAGGGTGTCAGTGTCACCTGGAGCTCATACAGGGATCAATTTAGAATATTACAGAACACTTTTATACCTACTAAAATAGTTTCCTTGTCAAGAAAGTCGCCGAAATGGTTTAATAACGAAATTAGCAGTGCTATTACGGGAAGAAATAGAGCCTACAAACTACTTAAGTCGCATTTCAACCAGACTAATTCAGAAAACTATATAAACCTACGTAGGAGGGTTAAGTCCTTAATTAGATCAGCCAAACGTGAAGAAGAAGCTAGAGTTGCCTCACTCTGTAAAGTTAACCCTAAAGAATTTTTTGCCCATGTAAATAGCAGAAAGCCAATTAAAAATTCTGTAGGCCCCCTAAAAGACAGAAATTGCGTACTGAAATTCGGTGATAAAGATATAGCTAATATGTTAACACGTTCACTGCCAGCCCCTAAAACAGAAAACTTCACCTGGGGCCAAAGTAGTTTTTTGCTGGAATTGAAATCTTTTGTGTCCAACAAATTGCCCGGTACAGTTTTTTTCGCTCTCAGGGTGTTAATTGCGGATTTATTGCACTTTTATAATATTCCGTATTAGAGAGATTAGAGAGCCATGTCAGTTACATATGGGCGACATTTTCTTGGTAGGCCATGTCGACCAAAAAAGACTGACAACTTTTTAGTAATATAGGGCGCCATGTCAGTCATATATGGCCGACATTTTCTTAGTAGGCCATGTCGCCCACATTTGGCTGACCCTGCAAATTCCTCCAAATCCTTCTTTCCATTGATTTATTTCTTTTTTTTTTCAGAATACAAATTTTATAGGTCTTTCATAAAGCATAGATGGCCTTTTTTCCAGTATAGATTTTAGGCTTTTCATAAAGCATAGATGATGAGTAGTAATAAAAGAAAATTATCTGTTCATATTTTGGAGGAATACGATGATGCTCTTGATTTTCTGGATGAGGAAGATGAACAAGAAGAACACAAACAAGAAAATCTAAGGAAAGTACAGCGTAGAGAAGATAATGAAACAGATAAGGAGAAGGAAGATGAAGACTTTATTTCAGTGTTGGAAGATTACAATGATTCTGACTTACATCCAGATTATCAACCATCGCGAGGAGAAATTTCTGAATATAGAAAAAAAAAGGGAATAAAATATGACAAAGAAAACAAAAAATGTACAAAAGGATCAGAAAAAGACAACTGGAAAAGGAAATCATGCACCGAAGAGAGAAAAACAAATAGCTGATGAAAGCTCAAATGATGAAGAGGAGAGTTCTGACGATGAAGACGTAGAAAATTTGCATTTGAGTTATTTCGAAGATGAAGAAGAACAGGATGATGATGATGAAAATAAAATGACAACAAGCAACACTGGCTCCTCTGCATCCCCTCATTGGCAGGATTTTGCATCAAGACAACATGAATTTCCTCTCCCCTTTGCAGCATTGATTTGTTGCATAACCCCTCCCCCTTTGCTGCATAAACTCTTGCAACATTGATCAACATTGCAAATTCATGCACTCGTCCATTTTGAACCCATACTACTAGGAAGTGAAAAAATTTCTGGGGCTTCTTTTATGGATGGGACTTGTAAGAATGGGCACCATTTCTTCATATTGGAAAACAGATCCTGGGCTACGCTAAACGTTGGATATTGTTTTACGTCTTACTTTTACCTTGTAAACGCATCAACCCAGAAAATCCTTCAGAAAAAAGTATATACGCATCGCAGCGCCACGCCACCAAAGATACAAAATTGTTCGTCGGGGTCCACGCTATTAAAAGAGCATGTAAAATTGCCTTTGCCGTCGTCCCAAAGCGGGCGACGAGGCTTTATACGTGAAGATAGGTGTCACCCGAAAATGACACGTTTGACTTGTGAAAAGTTTGATGTTGGTCGTTTTCAGCTGACGTAGCAGTCAACGTGTTTAAACGAGTTCTTCGTTACAGTCTTCACGGAAGAAGACACAATAGAAATGCCAAGTCCTCGGATTACATACGACGGTGACCATCCCGTAGAGACCATAAGTTTTACGAGAAATGAGGTACAGCAATTAATTGATAAGATGAACAAATACAAATCACCGGGCCCCGACTTATTTTTTCAAGGGTATTAAAAGAGGTTAGCCACAATGTTGTTGACGACTTAGTAACCATATTCAAACAATCAATCGAGTTAGGGAAAGTTCCAACCGACTGGAAGTTAGCAAATGTAACACCAATCTTTAAAAAGGGTGATAGGGAAAATCCTTGTAATTACCACCCGATCAGTTTAACATCAGTTGTCGGCAAACTGTTGGAATCCATCATTACAAAACGTATTGTGTATCACCTTGAATCTAACAATCTAATTTTTTATTCTCAACATGGATTTAGGCGACAAAGATCCTGTCTGACAAACCTGTTAGAGTTTTTCCATAATATGCATACACTGTACGATGCAAGTAGGGCAACAGATATAGTGTATCTCGACTTTCACAAAGCCTTTGACAAAGTCCCTCACGCGAGATTGATGGCTAAAGTCAAAGGACTAGGAATCACCCGGCTCGCTTCCAACTGGATTGAGGATTGGTTAAAAGATAGAAAGCAGAGAGTGGTAATAAATGGAGTGGCTTCGGAGTGGGCGCCCGTCATCAGTGGTGTCCCACAGGGCTGCGTTCTGGGTCCTTTACTTTTTATCATCTATATTAACGATATAGACGTTAATTAGGAAGTAGTTACTGAGGCGGGCGTAAGAACGCTTCAGAACGATCTTGACAGGTTGGGCGAATGGTCTGCTACTTGGCAGATGCCATTCAACTTGGACAAATGTAAGGTAATGCACATAGGTTATAAAAGCCCGAAGACCGATTACTCTCTCTTGGGAAGGAACTTGACTGAGACCGATCCAGAGAAAGACTTAGGAGTCTATATCAGCAACGATCTGAAACCGTCGAAGCACTGTGCAGAAGTCGAAAAGAGGGCCTTAAAAGTATTAGGTTATATTAAAAGACAGTTCCAGTTTCGGAACAAGGAGACTGTAATGTCTCTCTATAATTCACTAGTCAGACCTCAACTGGAATACTGTGCGCAGTTTTGGTCTCCATCCCTCAGGAAGGACATAGAAAGGTTAGAAAGAGTACAAGCAAGGGCTACAAAATTGATCCCTTCAATGAGAATGCAAAGCTACCAACGGAGATTGGAGCGCCTAAATCTGTTTACCTTAGAGACGAGGAGGTTGCGGGTCAGCTTATTCAAGTCTTCAAGATGCTCAATGGAATAGACATGGTAGATTACAGACACTTATTCTCACTTAATGCCAATTCGACAAGAAATAATGGGTTTAAACTGGAACTAAAGACATTTAGGACCTCTGTCTGCGGGAATTTCTTTTCCTATAAAATAGTTAATATCTGGAACCAACTTCCCTCAGAGGTTGTTTCCAGTCAAAATGTAAATGTGTTTAAAAACAGGCTAGACAAAGTACTGAATACTCTCATAGTTTAAGACTAAAACATAACATAACTCTGCAGGAGTTCGCTTGCACGGTGTCTCTGTGAGCATGCTAAATATAGAGCTATTTATATATTCTCCACTTTCCTGTAAAATTTCCTTGGCTACTTTTCCAGGGTCAAGGTATTTTCTTCAACCTTTTTCCGTACCTGCCTCTGGCAGGGAGGGAGCGGAGGGTGGGGGGAGAGCCTTCTACTTTTCTACTACTGCTAGGATAGTTGAAAGAAAAATAAACTTGTTTAATAACAGGAACCTCCCAGAGTGGACCGGAAGGTCTTTGAGGCTTCCTCTTGTCCTTGTAACTCCTTGTAACTCTCTCTCTCTCTCTCTCTATATATATATATATATATATTTTTTTTTATTTTTTATTTTTTTTTTTTTGAGGGATGGGAAACTGATAAATTTTTAAGTCCAATTTTCCATTTCAGTTTCGATTTAAGTTTTTAAGTTTTTGTTTTTCGATTTGAGTTTATTTTTCGATTCAAGTTTTATATTTTTCGGTTCGATTCAATTTAAATTTCGATTGCAGTTTTTTTTTTCAGGTTTCTTTAAGAATTTCTTTATAATATTTATATTATTTTTTGGGGGTACCCTATTGACAAATTCAGATTTAATTTTATATTTGTATTTGCATTCGATTTCTGTTTTTCAAAGAAAGAATTTGCTTTAGTAACTATTTTTACTTTTGTAGGATTAAACATGTAAGCATCTATAGACAACTCAATCAACAAGAAACACTTTTTTTTCTTTTTTACTCATTCGCTTCATTTCTTTCACATAAAGTTTTATTTAACAAAACTTTCAATTCGAAATGTTTTATTAGTTCGTACACTTTTTAAATTTATAGCACACGACATGTATAAAATATATAAATAACACTGGTCTACAACCTAAATGCTTCGGAAATAAAAGTAGTCAATCTTTACTAATTTTGGGTCACTGAATACGAAAATGATGCCTAAAATTGCCAATTGGCTCTATTTATAAAGATATCAGGCAACCCTGCACCCTACTAACTGGACTGCATCTGTCGCGTAATATGTAGACGCCTGTGACACATCGACGAATTGACTCTACTGCGCATGTGCGTAGTTATATTTTTTTATTTCAATAAATTAATGTAAATATATACATATATATACAATAAAATGTAATTTTAAATTTATCTATTACATTATGTATTTGTAAATTATTTATTAAGGAATAGATTGGATCATTTTAACATATTGCTTCCCATAATGTTTTGATATTAATATAAATGGAATACTAACCTAACTTAACATTACCTAATTTAAAATTATTAAAATGCAATGTAATTACATTAATTTATTAAAATAAAAAAAAATATAACTACGCGCATGCGCAGTAGAGTCAAGGCATCGATGTGTCACAGGCGTCTACATATTACGCCACAGCATCAGTTCATTCGCGGAAGTCATACAGTATACCCTTATCAAACTCTTTTTAGTGTTTGCTTTTGAAACGGAATTTTTTGCAGCCTAATTTGAACAAAGATGTCTCGTAATTGCGTGAACAGTGTAGATAACTTCTGTTATGTTTGTGGAGAATTGACTTTTGCATCACAAAAGCGTGTTATAACCGCCGTGATTAGGAAAGCCTATCACCTTTATTTTGGCTGTAAGATTGGAGATCAGGACAAGAGCTGGGCCCCACATATATGCTGCAATACTTGTGCAACAAACCTTCGCCAGTGGTTGAATCGGAAAAGGAAATCTATGCCTTTTGCAGTGCCAATGGTGTGGAGGGAACCAACAGATCATGTCAGCAATTGTTACTTCTGCATGGTGCCTCCATTCAAGAACGGTATTTGCAAGAAGAAAAAGTGGATTTTACAATATCCGAATATACCCTCTGCTATACGCCCGGTACCTCACGGCGAAGGACTACCCGTTCCTGAGCCCCCACACTCATTCTCCCTGTAGTCAGAGGACGAGGAGACTGAAGGAACCTGCGAAACTTGTGAGCCTTCAACTTCACAAGACCCTGAATTTGTTTATAACTTGACATCTAAACCGCACATGATAACTCAGAATGAATTAAACGACCTTATCAGAGACTTAGAACTGCCAAAGAGTAAGGCAGAGCTTTTGGGCTCCAGATTGCAGCAGTGGAATCTCCTCGCTGAAAATGTTAGAGTGTGTAAGTTTCGTGACCGTCAAAAAGATTTTGTCCCATTCTTCATCATGGAAGGTGACCTTGTAGCTTGCAACGACATCGATGGTCTGATGGCAGCTCTCAACATTATTCACAATCCTGATGAGTGGAGACTGTTCATTGATTCATCGAAGTTGAGTCTAAAAGCTGTTTTGTTGCATGTTGCTGCAATATGTCTTTAAAGATACATTTCCTCCATTCGCACCTGGAATTTTTTCCGGCCAACTGCGGAGCAGTCAGCGATGAACATGGTGAACGTTTCCACCAGGATATCTCAGCGATGGAGAAAAGCTACCAGGGGGAATGGAGTCCATCATTGTTAGCAGACTACTGCTGGACAATAACAAGAGATGCTCCAGAAGTTGAATACAAGAGACTAGCAAAGAAGCGACGGGTTGAATCAATATAAATGACTGCATTATACAGGCATGTTGCTAATATATGGTATACATATACGCAAAATGTGTAACTTAAATTTTCTTGGAAACTGCAGCCAATCGACTGTTTTTATGGTCATATTCGTTTTCAGCACCGCAAAATCCATAATAGGAAACACATTTTATCTCCGAAGCACAAACTTTTTCAAAATTTGTAGACCAGTGTAATAGATAATAGATTAGAGTAACATTCCAAAGGATTAACATTTGAGTTGAAGTTTGGTCATTCCCAAGGATTGTCTCACTCACTTATGTAGATATAGATAGTATAGCTATATAGCACTATTGAACTGAAAAATGTAATGGTCAGAAAAAACTGAAGGCGTCCTTACCAAGTGATTAAACTTAGGTCAACGAAAGGAGCACAGTCATTATTGAAAAGTTTTTTGATATGGGATAAAAATTTTCCTCCCTAATTCTTTTATTTCTTTTTAAAACCATTGTCTCTAGTACTTTCAGCTGCGTTATTTTCTACATCGAATTAGGGGATAAATGGATATTTTGAATCCATACAAATGTTAAGTCGCAAAAAAAGGAAAATAATTCACGTTATTTATATTTTTTTGCAGTCCAAATGTTCCTCAAAACTGAACCGCAAAACTGTTATTTTTAATCTATTTGAATTCAGATTTCAGTTTTTTATTGTTTTTCAATTTCACTTCGAATTTTGATTTTAGTTGTCAGAATTTTTTTCAGTTCCAGCTTTTTTCGATTTCAGTTCATAAAATAATATCGGTTTTATCAGTTTATCGATTCCAGTTCGATTCAGTTTCCCATCCCTGATATATATATATATATATATATATATATATATATAAAATTTAGTGGTGGACCGGATGTCAGTTTTTCAACATCTGCGGATGCGGATCTTTAATGTCAATATCCGCGGATGCGGATATTTAGTTAATCTATCAATATAATATAGAATTATGAATATATGACAATTTTTCAAATTTCGTGATATTACTATTATGGCAGGCAATGCATAAGAATTAAAATTAATATTAATGTTTTCATTATGATAAAAATAATAACTTTCTCAAGAGTTTCAGCCACAGAAAATTCAATGAAACAAGTTTCATTAAATTTTCTGCGTTACCAGGTATTTATATTTTGAGGTTTATATATTTGTTTGTTCATTAATAATTAATACTTTACATGAAATGTGCATGACTGGGCCTTATAAGCTACTTTATAAGCTAATTTAATTGTAAATTGCATAATTTATTAGAGGTAATATCCGCATAATATCTGCAGTCAGAAGTGCGGATGTTAAAAATGATGCGGATGCGGATGCGGATATCCGGTCCACCACTAATATATATATATATATATGAAACATCTACTCGACATCTCATAATGAAATTAAATTTCTGAAATGAATAATAGCTCTTTTGAAATGCTTACTAGTTCTTTTTAATATCTGAAAACGGTGCTTAAATGTTTCAAATGTATAAAGGAGTAGAAATTAAACATTTCATTTGTATAATAAGTTAGTTTTCTATTCTTTGCGCCTAGACGCACGCGCATTGTGGCTAAATATATTTTGAAACTGTGACGCAGTTTATTAATTTATTAGTTTTATTTATTTGGCTAGGCCTTAGCTGGTAAAGTCTTTCAAGATTAAGAACCAGACTATAACCCTGAACTCTGAGTCTAACCTTAGAACTAGGCTTCTTGATATACAGTTGACCAACCCTAGGTTCGATCTCTAAGTTAAACCAAAATGAATCAAGAACTGAGAAGTAAAATACTTGAGGAAAAAATGAACTAAACTAGATATATATTCATTTAACAATTCATTAGACATTTCAGATTAGTCTTTCCAATTGTTCGAAAAACTGGGACAACTTAGACATTTCAACTGACTTACTGAAATGTCTAACAAAATGTTTAATTAGTGTGAAATGTCTAATGGATTAGACATTTCAAAATTCACGAAATTGGGACAATGAAACGTCTAACGGAACGTCTACTTCTATTTAGTGTGTAGGAGGGACCTACAATTGAGCCTGGATTCAGAACCAAGGATGGCTACAGAGTCGAAAAACAGTACATTGGTCTCTCATCCAATCACTTACCAGACCCAATTTCGCTTCACTTCGCTGATCTCACTGGAAGCGGTTTGAAGACGTGGGTAGGGCATTTCTGCTTCCCAATTTAAAATATATCGATACACTTATCATATAATGCATTTCAGTAGTGTTAAAAGGGATTTTAGTTTAGATGCCTTCAAAACCCATGAATAGAATCTTTAGTATTAAGATTGACTTGTATTTTATCGTCATAATCAGTCCAAATCCAACAAAATCTCCCCATTTTAGTGCTTTCATAACCTTTCTAAAATCCTGAAATCTTAAAATTGTTGATCTTGGCATCTTTCGGCTCCAAATGGGATTTCATTAACATCGAAATATTTTCCTTTTTAGTTACGAAATTCGCATTACATTATTGGGTGGTCATTAGGGAAATAAGTCTGCTTAGTACATAAACTAGTAACACTAAAATTTCATGTTACGTCTTGTTGTACACTTAGACCAATCTCCTGCGTGAAACCTGTTAACAGAAGTTAGTATAGCTATCCCTGCATGGAATGCCTCTTGCGGGATCATGAAAAGTCGTGAAACCTCTCTAAAAGCATTCTCCGACCTCGTTGCGTGATATCCACGATTCCCTGTCATGAATATTCATTAAGAAATTTTGTCTAACTATTTTTAAGGAGAAACTTGCAAAACAAAATCTCCAGCAATTTTCACTTGAAACAAAATTTTGTTGACTATTGTTCGTGCATTACTACAAAAATCAGAAAAACTTCTCGTTTTGGAGAATTTATTTGTTGTATTGAAGTAAATACTAATTTTCCTGAAAATGAGGGAACTAATCCTGATGGCTCCTGTGAAATGCATATTCCCATCTTGGCTGAAATTTCTTGCTTAAGTTTCCGTCACAGTTTTCTGATTTTGGAGTTTTTCATTCAAAAGGAAATTTTCAATTTGTTCTCTGATTTTGGATGACATCTCGTTAAACTACAAAGACAATCTGCATTTATATATCTATCTATCTATCTATCTATCTATTTAATAAGTGATGTATGATTTGCATGAATAATATATTAAATCGAATGTACAAAATTCTGAAACAATCAAAATCAGATTCGTAAATAGTTAAAAACTTGTATTCGGATAAAAACTACAATTTGCATAAAGTTTTACGTGATCTGAATATAAGACTTAAAATAGCTTCCTTTAGAGTTTAGATAGTTAGGGAAGGGAATATTACACTTTGAACGACACGAAAAAGTAGAATAGAATTTTTTTCAAACTGTTGTCGAGAAATATTTCATTCGATTTTTACTCTTTAGGAAAACTCACAGTTGTTTATGTAAATGAGACTTTCCTATACATATATAACATAGAACTGCCATTCGGAAGCAAAGTTTATTAGGCTTTATCACATAGAGTATCAAAAGCTGTTTGTGCTGAACATTCCCTTGTTACAATGGTCAAATTCCTTTTATAATCCTTTATCCTGAAATTAAGAACTGTCTCGGGCAAAAGAGGTGCGTGTGTTTTACCATCAAACCTAGATTCATATTATATCCTGAACTGATTCCCAAACCATCACAAAATGAACGACGAAATAAAACCCAGTATGAACGACGAAATAAAACCCAGTATGAACGACGAAATAAAACCCAGTATGAACGACGAAATAAAACCCAGTATGAACGACGAAATAAAACCCAGTATGAACGACGAAATAAAACCCAATATGAACGACGAAATAAAACCCAATATGAACGACGAAATAAAACCCATTAAATCAAATCCCTTTCATTACGTTAAAATTAGACATTATTAGCAATCGGATAATTTTTCTTTATCTCATTAATCTTCTTCATTGGGAAACGTCTTTGATTTCAAGCACGTTTGCCAGATTAATTAGTTATTATAGATCCGTATAAATTATGTGAAAATTTTGATTACTGTGGATTAGAATGAATTTTACATATTTGGCACAAGTTGTCATGCCAATGAGAACTGTCCATTCGTGATCTGTTAAAGCAATTTTTGTCGATAAGCTGATGAATAATACTCAGATACGTTCGTATAAAATCATGTTATCGAATTTTACTTAAGGATTTCACTTACCCTGTACCATTTGTTAACAGAAGATTAACAATTTGTTAATAGAAGATTCATGATGATTATAACATTTTAGTTAATGCAGGGGAAGTATTTTCATTAAATGATAATGATAAGTTTTAATGACAGGATATAACTCCAATAAAATCGGAACTATATTGAATAAGCCGTCAGAAATTAAGTAGATTTTAGCGTGTAATCAAATGAATGCATACTCGTTACAGACGAAAATAACTCGAGCAAAGAATAACATTTGAAGCCCAGAAATCTTTCGTAGCAACGATAAATAGGTGAATACCTCGTGTTCCTGAACTGGATAATGAATAATGCAGAAATAGGAAACAGAGACAAATTCCGAAACACAAGCATCGAAAACCAATTGTGTATTGTCATAATAACGGGCTCTGAATTTCTACATTTTATTAAACCTCACAAATAAGGTTTTTAAGGAAATTCTTTATATGTATTATGTATAAAATCAATGAATTTTTTAAAATGAAGTTAATTTTGAATATGGTTCATACTGCAAGAGGAGCATTAAGGCAAAATGGGAAGCCTCTGATATTCAAAATGCTTGATTTTCTAAAGCTTACATATTCCTTTTTTGAAGTCTACCTTCTAAATTGGTTCTCAGATTTCGCTTTTCAAATTTGAGTTTGAAATTTAATATAAATGTAAATAAATAAATAAATAAATAAATAAATAAATAAATATTTTTTTTTATTTATTTTTTTTTTTTTCTAACCCAAATCCGACAAATTTCGTAATTTTGAAG
Source organism: Bathynomus jamesi (assembly GCA_023014485.1). Classification (NCBI taxonomy): domain Eukaryota; kingdom Metazoa; phylum Arthropoda; class Malacostraca; order Isopoda; family Cirolanidae; genus Bathynomus; species Bathynomus jamesi. The sequence goes on along the minus strand of JAJOZX010000713.1, from coordinate 206,374 downwards.
AAATCAAATTTATATTTCATAAAATCTCAATTTCATGATATTTACAATATAAATGCCATAAATTCCATAAATTTAAGATTTTCTCCATATGCAATAATATTTTTATATTTTTCAACAGTTTGATATACGAGTATATTCAGTAATCTTACTTCCACTCCGATAGTTTTGCATTTAATTTAGGCTGTGGTTCAAACAATAGTTAATTTAAATCTGACAATTGAAATTTGGGTTTAGCCTTGTGTTAATGTCATTAATGTAATAATCACTTAAGAGAGCCAGAAACTGGAATAATGCTCAGTCCAGACAATGGGGATCATTGCTGTATTGTTATTACCAGCATCATCAGGATACGAACTTCGCTTATACAGGGAAACGGCGTTATTCACTGCGCTACCGACGCTGGCTTTCAATAAGATACAGTTCCATTTTAGAAATTTAGACGAAGGTAAATTAGACATACTTCAGTTATTTTCAAAAAACTTGTAAATAAAAGAAAAATGAAACTAAATATTTCTATGCATTTATTTTCAAATATAAACCTCATTTACTAATCAGTTAAAAAAGTTGGTATGCAGAGGGCAGAAAGGTAAGTATGGCCGCGGGTAATAAATTCAAACCTGTTTTGTCGGATATTAATCAATCATTTAGCCATAAAACTTATTTGAAACCCGTGATCCGCCAATTCTTTATAAAAGAATGATTCAGCATAGAATTGAAGGAATAAACAGACAAAGAGGATAAAAAACAGAGGTAGAAAATAAAGAAAATAAACGAAGGAAACAGGGAAAGAAGAAAGAAAGCGAATGTGGTGATGAATAAATGAAAGGAAGTTTACTAATACAGTGAGTGAACCAAAGAAAAATAATACAAAAATGAAGGAGAGAGAAGATTATAGAATTTTATATTAATTTTTATATACAGCTCATAAGGGTTCACATAATTTAACCCAGTGGTTCTGAACCGGTGTGCCGCGAAGCCTTCTGAGGTGTGCCGCGAAACAGTGACGGCAATTACATTTCTACTGGTATTTTCATGTGAAAATTTAGTCTCGGCTAAATATTTAGTCTCAAACCAAAGTCTCATCCAGAACAAACTAAGTTTCGGTCTAAATTTCCAAGTAGTCCCATTTTCAATAACCAAAGAAAACGTTTAATAATAATAATAATAATAATAATAATAATAATAATAATAATAAACATAATTAAATATTTATGAAAAATATAATTTTCGTATTATAATTAAAAGGTATTTCTGTGTGTTTATATATAATATTAAAGTAATTTTTTAAGGATTTAAAAGATAATTCTTAAAGTCCGGTGGATGTCACGTGATTTCATGAGAACGTCCGAAAACGTTCAGAAATCTAGTTGCCAGTTACGTAGTAAACTGCATAAAAACAGAATAGTAATTTGCTATTACAGATTATTTTGTATAACTCCCTAACTATTAGGTCTATAATTACTTTTTAGGATATAATTATAATCATTATATATATATATATATATATATATATATATATATATATATATATATATATTTATAATTATTTATTATTATATATAGATGTACGGCGCCTTAAGTTGACAGTACTGTGGGCTGTGGCTCTCAGTCTGCTTTCTTCCTATTTTGTGACAAAGTGGTTTTGCAGTGCTATTCTAAATCTATTCAATGATAATTGCAGCATCCTCGAAATGGATACATTTATTATAAGAAATCGCAGCAATGATGGTTGTGAAAACAATGATAACGAAAATAACGCTTTGAAAAACACGAAGATAAATAAACAGAGGAAGATTTCCAAAACTGTTCATCGCCATTATGATGAGAGTTATTTGAGTTTCGGTTTTTCTTGGTATGGAAATGAAAATTGTCCTCTCCCATTATGTGTCGTGTGTGGTGAAAAACTGGCGAATGAAAGTATGGTTCCTAGCAAATTAAAAAGACGTTTCACATCTAAACATCCAAATGATCAGGGAAAAGACTCGAACTATTTCAAAAGATTATTATGCCAGCAATCAAAACAAGCAATTAATTTTGGAAAAATCATAAAATTGTCTGATAAAGCTCAAATAGCTTCTTACGAAATCTCAGAAGCTGTTGCGCAAGAAATGAAGCCACATACTATAGCGGAGTCACTTATTGTACCTGTGTGCCGTAAAATTGTTGAGAGAATGTTTGGTAGTGAAGCAGAAAAAGAAATTTTGAAGATTCCTGTTTCTAATGATACTGTTCATAGCAGGATAAAAGATTTATCAGCTGACATAGAAGAAAACGCATGTAATAAACTTCAAAATTCAGATTTTGCTTTGCAAGTTGGCGAATCAACTGATATTAGTGGCAGAACACACCTTTTCGCATTTATTCGTTTTATTGACGAAAATAATATAGTTACTCAATTCTTTTGTTGCAAGGAACTTCCAGGAAACACAAGAGGTCGAGACATCTTTGATACTTTGACTGGCTATTTAGCAAAATGGAAATTGTCCTGGAAGTCATGTTTTGGTATTTGTACGGATGGGGGCTCCATCCATGATCGGATCAATCAAAGGATTCACTACACTTGTAAAAAAGGAAAATCCAAATGTCATAGTCACTCATTGCTTTTTACATAGGGAAGTACTTGTTTCAAAGATATTAGGAATTGAATTAAACAATGTACTAGATAAAGTTGTCGAAATGGTTAATTTCGTGAAAATGAGGCCATTAAAAACACGCATGTTCGAAAACCTTTGCAAAGCTATGGATGCACAATACGAACGTTTAATTTTATTGTACATACTGAAGTTCGATGGTTGTCAAGAGGGAAGGTTTTATGTCGCGTATATGAGCCGAAAAAAGAACTGCTAACTTTTTTTGAAAGAGAAGGAAACAAAAAAAATTTGTGAATATCTTAGTTGCGAGATTTGGTACACCAAACTAGCATATTTAGCAGAGATATTCAAACAACTTAATAGTCTGAGCACCAGTATGCAGGGGAAAAATGAAAACATTCTTACGTCTACTGATAAGTTAACGGCATTTCAGAAAAAAAATAGTCATTTGGAAAAATGCAATTAAAAATGGTAATTTTGAAATGTTTCCTCTGATCTCTGAAACTCATTCCAAAGAAATAATTTTTCTCATAGTTAATCATTTTACAACGTTGGAAGGCAATATGCAACGATATTTTCCATCATTAAATACAGAAAAATATGATTGGACCAAGAACCCATTCATTCTCATTTCCACTAATTTTGATTTGAAAATATCTGAACAAGAAGAGTTGGCATCCATTTCAACTGATCGTAGTCTGAAGATCAAACATGCAGAATCTCCTCTAGATACTTTCTGGATTTCCATTATGAATGAATATCCCGAAATTTCAAAAAAAGCTTTAGCTGTTTTGATGCAGTTTTCTACTTCATATCTCTGTGAATTGGGATTTTCATCACTTACAACCATTAAATGTAAAAAAGAGAAAGACTTCGCTGCGTTGAAGATGATATGAGAGTTTGCCTGTCATACATACGCCCGAACAGTGATGAAATAACAAAAAACACCAAGCTCAAGTATCTCATTAATAATAGTGAATAATTAAATAAGGTAAGTTAAAGGAAAGTTAGTTATAGGGATTTTAAAATATTTTACATCTTGTACTATTATTTTTCTATATATATTTTAAGTACCATACCGCGCAATATTTTTCGCCTGAAAAGTGTGCGGTGAACATCAAAAGGTTCAGAACTACTAATTAACGCGATGTTAATACGCAACTCAACAAACGTTGACAGAAAATGAAAAATAAAACCATTTTATTACATCTTTTTTCGTGTTTTATCAATTTTTGTCCTATCCCTGTTTATTATGCTGTATAGCAGTGGTTCTGGAGGCGAAAAATATTGCGCGGCATGGTACTTAAAATATATATAGAAAAATACTAGTACAAGATGTAAAATAATATTTTAAAATCCCTATAACTAACTTTCCTTTAACTTATATTGATAGATTAACTAAATATCTGCATCCGCATCTGCATCCTCAGATGTTGAAAAACTGACATCCGGTCCACCACTAATATATATATATATATATACACAAAAAATTATGGCAAAAAGAGTTAAAAAACCTAAGATTTATCTCGAATTTTTTATTTACTATGCCCCGAACTAAACATCAGGTTATGTACAAATTGTATTCGTGGCTTAGGCTTGGGAGGATAATCACAAGGTGCCTGAACTGCATGAGAACTACACAAGAAGACTGTTTCAGCAAATCTTCAGGTTCTTCTCTACGGTGAGTTACGTGTACCATTCCATTTTTTTATAATCTGTGATGCACAAAACTATATTCTATTAATTGATAGCTAATGAAATTACTGTAATGTAAACCCCCAAACTTTGTCTCGACTTAAGTCACAGAATAGTTTAAAGACGCAAACTCATGAATTAATCTTTTTCTTCAGACATGATCAGAATGGGCCACCAGACATCACCAGAAACTCGGTCAGACATCATTACCGTTCATCAGGAACGCCTGAGGCGCCGTCAGATTGCTGCCATAGGTTACGCCAGTTATATCACTGTCTCCAAGGTCATTAAAAGGTGACAGAAGACAGGTACTTATTGTTAATATGATAGAAATATTCTTGACTTTGCCATTATTCAACTTGCAAACAATTTCAACAGCAGCCAGGCCCTTTTTTCGCTTGTTCCTGTTGTTTTGAATTCGTTCACAATGGATTTAGACAAGAAGGGCAAAGTGCTAAAACTCTGGCAGCTTTTCCATATAAATTTGTATGCTCCTCCCACAATTTTTTTGTGCACCAATCATCATATCTCTTTTTTTTTCTTTGTGACCTATATATAGTCTCGAACTTGTTATTAATTTCAGTGGTCCTGAGGACGTCATCAGACGAAATCGCTTAAGAGAACTATTTCGTGTTTTCTTTTTCCTTCGTAGTTGTTTTCATCATAAATATTATTCATGTGTTACTTTCGTGAAATATTATATATATATATATATTATATAATATATATATATATATATGAGAGAGAGAGAGAGAGAGAGAGAGAGAGAGAGAGAGAACATATTAAAAGCTAACTTCAAGTTTCTGAGGGGCGATAATTAAATACTATCGGACCTCTTAGAGGGACGTTTCAAACTGCAGTTCTTAACTGTTCGTTCACAGTTAAATCAAGAGCTCACTGTTCCTCACACTCTCCAAACTCTTCGGAACTATATACTGACTGCGAATGTCCCTTGTCAGCTGTTTGCAAAGCAAAGTTTAGAAGCCTTGAAGTTGTATGTCAATAATTTCAAAGATGTTGAAAACTTCAAAGTTGAGGGAAAGAGCCTCGTTACAAAATTTAATTAATTCTTGTAAGTGTTGATTTTGGTTAAGAGCAAATTGGAAAAACAACGAACGTTTTGCAATTCATTAACTAATTTTAAATTATTTATTTGAATATTTAAATACTTAAATATAAAACATTTGTTTCTATTTTCATTAAGTAAAATTATCTATTCCGTTTAGATACAAATAAAGTTCAATTAAAGTTAATCTCATGATTTTCGTAAACGGATTCCTCAAAGGATCGTCCACGAACAATGCGAGTGGTGAGAGGGGGGTGGGGGTATCACCCCCCAAAAAATTGAATAAAGAGTATAGTAACCTAATGTAACCTAACTTAACTTGGAAAATAAATTTATATATGTGACGTCATACTACGAACTTTAGTGGTCACTCTTTTGAAAGATAACCGTTCTGGTTGGACAATAAAGCACGCTGACCCAATGCTATTATGAATTTAGAGTATAGTGATCACCAGTGAACGATGCCAAGCGCTTCCGTGTACCCGTCACCGACGGAATCACGCGCGACTGCGCTCACAAACTATCCTGGTTGACCAACATCTTATTAAGACACATACATAGACATTTAAAAATGAGTGAGGAGTAAATAGAAACACATCTGCATACAATATTTATTAACATGTCAAGAGATTATTTTTTATTAGGACAGTAAACTCGCAAATAATAGTGGAAAGAGTTACATTCCCATTGCTTTGTATAATACAACCAATTCTTTTCAGAAATAATATCCCGTGTAATGTATGAGGTATTCTATACTCGATATACAGAGCCTTTAGATCATTTAGGATTGTTATTGTTACAACCTAGTGTAACATATTTATAATTCTTAATCTTTGAACATATAGATTCAAAAGCCTGCTCGAATACACGGCCGGTTATTACAATATTATCATGAAAAGTTAATGTATACACAACACGTTCTAAGTGAACGCTTATTCTCTTTTCAGCAGCTTCTTCAATTGAAAACTGTTCAGAGCTCATAACGATGTGTGAGGAAATCCTTTAAATCGTAGCGACATTTACAGCTATATATATATATATATATATATATATATTATACATGGCGATCTGCCTAAGGACAATTAGCACGTGAGAATCTTGCTTGCTCATGCGTCTCACGTGTACTTTCCCGTGTCTCTGATGCATGAGAAAATTAAATGACCTCGACGATGAGAAAGTTTTGATTAATCTCGACGAGCCAAGCCCTCTGAATAGGATACCGGATAATGTTTCTGGCTCAACCTTGAAGACCTTGCTCGCTCCTGCGTCTCACGTGGACTTTCTTGTGCCTCTGACGCAGGAGAACACGTGACTCTCCCGTATAAAAGAAGGAACCCGAACTTCCGAAGCTTGGAAAAAATAGATTGAGAACGGACGAGGTTAAGTTTTAGAAAGGATCTCCGGACTCAGGGCCGGATTAAGCATTGTTAGGGCTGGGGGCAATGAATATTTTCGGGCCGGTGTCACTAGAAAAACACTAGAAAAACACAATTCTTTACCTGATACATCATACATGAGTGATGTGATCAGCTGACTGGGATCGATCAACAGTAAACGAAAAAAAACAAAGATGTGATTACAGAAAATGTATACTTTGTTCACAAAAATGGGATACTAAACTAGGTTTTGTAGAAGCGGAATCTAGAATTTTTTTTTCTTCCTCACGGTCGACCAATTATTTCAACGTAGATTATAGCGTTTACATAGTTTCTTGGGGTCGGTCAGCATCTTGGGGCCGGTCAGCATCTGGGTCCGGGGGCAAATGCCTCCTTTGCCCCCATTATAATCCGCTACTGTCCGGGCTGAAGAGAAATTCATTTCGTTAGAAAATTGGTTTTACGGTCGTGTATACGGAAATTCAGGCTTGGAGCTTGACTGTAGGCTAGGCAGTAAGCTCAAGCAATATTTAACATATATTTGGTTATCTTAGAACTAAAGATTAAACTGTTACTGTACTCATTAACATTTGAAGAAGAATTCATATTATTAACTTTTTGTGAAGACAAATTTGATTCGTTCTAATTGATTGATTACTAATTAAAAGAATAACTGCCTACGTGTTTCTTTGACAACCGAAGAATCCAGCACTTCACTTGCAGTAGATCTCGAAAAAAAAAACAGGTGTCTTAGTTCATCCCTCTACTGTATTTTGCGTTTGTCTCGAAGGGAAGTAATCTTTAGATATTATAGATCAAATGAAGAAAGCTTAGAGGGCCTTCCTGATCTAGGATTATAATGAGAAACGTTTTGGATAAATTTATTTTTCAGAATTTAAGTGAATATGTAAATATTTTTAATTGTAAATATTGATATAACAATAGCCTCAGAGCATTTACTGCAGATCCATCATTACATTACTAGTTCGCTAGATCTTTAAACACATGCGTTATAAGTAATATAATGAATCAACCCTCAAGTCCAATTTATGCAGACTAGTGGGTCATCCAGTTTATACAACTCTATACACTAAAGTAATAACTTAGTTATACGTTAATATGAACCAGAGGTTCTAGTTAACATATATTTTAGTATCAAAGCCAATTTTCATACAACAAATTATCTAATAGTTATCAGAGCGACACTGGTCTCTGACTTTTGCATGGTACTATATATATACGTGTACAGGGCTATTCAAAATGATTCACCTGATTTCAAATGAGAATATTTTTTAATGTTACAAATACAGAGTGATTTGTGATACATCAACCAAAAGAAAAACTGTCCACATTTTGTCTCTCACCTCATAAATGCTCTATGTGACTTCCCCTAGTTACACGAGCAACGTCGACGCGATAGTCGAATTCCTCCCATACTTGCTCCAGCATGTCCGTTGTCACTGACTCTACGGCAGTAACAATGCGAGTTCGGAGCTCATCCAAAGATGTGGGAAACGGTGGCACGTACACAGTATCCTTAACGTACCCCCAAAGGAAGAAGTCGCACGGTGTAAGATCTGGCGACCTAGGGGGCCAGCTGTGGAGCACCAATTCATGGGGCCCACTGCGACCAATCCAACGGCGAGTGAGCACTTCGTTGAGCAACTGTTTGTTGCTAGGCTAGGCCACGGCGTGGCTTTGGAGCCCTCTCGCGGTGATCTTGTAAAACTCGGAGATTTCCTCTTTCATGTGGTGTATGCCCAGTTGATGCACGGTTTGATAGGTACGGAAGTATTCTCAGTTGAAATCGGATGAATCATTTTAAATAGCCCTGTATGTATATATATATATATATATATATATATATATATATATATATATATATATATATATATATATTTTATATATATCAACAAAACTGAAAAACATTTTACTTGTATTTTTTGTATATACAGTAACTAATGAAGCGCATGCCTTCGATCGGCGAAATCAGACGACATTGAGTCTGGGTTGTAGTTGGATGGGGATTCGTTTTCTGCGTCCAGATTATATAGCAACACATGGTTCGGATCCATTTAAAATCTGTAGGTCTCCTCAGTCATATGACTTTAGATGTTGCGAGGGAGGTTAAACATCTCCATCACTTAATCAATAATAAAGGACGACTTAGAGCGTCCGATTATAAATGTAATGTCCATCTCTGCTCAATACAAAAATATACAAGTACAGTAGTTAAACCTACTCAAAATAACGCCTCCCTCTTTTTGTTACTGCGCATCCATACATTTTTCACTGAAGGAGGAACAACGCGTACTTCAATTTTTTCTGTGGATTTCCCGGAAAGCACACACGAGACCCTTCTAAGGGTCCTCGGACCACCGTTTGCGGAACACTGGTTTAGTTAGTATACCTGTTCTCCAGGTAGTTACAAAATAGTCTTTGGATGTTTTCGGAAATATTGAAGAGTTTTTATTTTTTAAATCTATGTGCCACACTTTGTCAAAAGCAGCACTAACATCTATCAGTGCTATGCGAGCCCTTTTGGTCTCCTGCATTGTTTTCGCAATTATTTCATATGCAAATGAAATTTCCGATGTCATGCCCTTCCTTCTTCTGAAACTAAACTGTTCTTCAAACAGGACATTGTTATTTTCCATAAATACTCGCAGTCTATGACTTTAAAAGTTTTTCAATACCTTGGCAGGAATCTCTCAATGAAATATGTCCAAAGTTCACTGAAGTTTTGTCCTGTCCGCCATTGTCTCCCGAGTCTCATATCCATTAATTTATCTAAATTCGCTGTATGGAAGGATATCATTCTCTCCAAATTGTCTTGGAGCCATCCCAAGACCTCCATTTCGTGTTCGTTGACAAATTCATCTTCGCTTGCGGTTTTAAATATATTCTATAAATGACATTTAAAGATATTACTTTCTTCTGGCTCCGTTCTCTCGATACCAATATCATTATCCCCTGATCTGCTGCTATTCATCTCGCGTAGTATTTGTCTCCAAAACTTTTGTGTTCACTTTTGTCGGGGAAGCTATCAATCAATCTCATTCACCTCACTTTATTATTTTCCTTATATTCATAGTCCAGCTGTCTAAATTTTTCCCTAAAAAAAATAAAAAAAAAAAAAAAACAAGAAACAACAAGCAAAAAACAACCAACCAACCAACCCGCTTTGACCTTTTAATGATCTGTTTAATAATAGTTAGAGTAAATTTGTTCAAGCCCGTATTTCGTCCGTCATTACTGTTACAGCGTAAATCAATTTAAATCATAGTTGGTTCATGAAATATAATATTTAATTGTACGAGTATTTTTTTATCTACTAAAATTAATCATATTTGATTTAATGTTTGCTGCATTGTCAGTTCCAAGATTAACAATTCAAAAATACCGTACAATTTCAAAATTTAGTTGATTAATTATCGATATTTAAATTACAAACTTTCCATAAATAAGCTAAAACTTTACTTTATCATCAATAATAATAATAATTACTCTTATTGATCATATTATTTACTATTTATTATTCTATTTAGTTATTATAAATAGGTCTACTGTGGAATCTACCAGTCGTAAGTAAAATTCTCAATCGCTTATTTTCACTATTTAAACTAAATTTATTTCGAAACATTTTCCCACTTTGTTCAAATTAATAATAATTATTATTATTATTATTTATAGATATCCGTTGATATTTCATTTGCTAAGTTATTATTTAACCTCACCAAAATCATATTCTTAACTATCATAGTCATTAAATGTAATTATAGGAGGAGATTGTAGATACCAATCGACCAGGGAGGTACTCCTTGGAGGATGTCAGGCAGGAGACAGGGAGTGCTGGAACTCCCGTTTCTCCTCTCACTGTCCTCCTTTACTGATCTTTTTCCGTGTCTCATCTACCCTGTGAACATTCCAGCATGCTCTCAAACACACGCTTTTCCCTCTATTCTTCACTACACATGCATGCATTTTACACAATCTTTCCAAAATTTACATAAAAAATAAAAAATAGCATCGTGAGCCTTGGAGACCTTGATTTTGGCTCTCTCTTTCTTATAAACGGGGAGGGGGGGCATTTTTGCGTGCAGCCGCCCTTGGTCCCTCCCTTCTATATAAAAAAACAACTTAATTTAATTTTATCATATTTCTATTGAATTTAATGAAGAATCAGCTAAAAGGATTCTCAAGTTGCATATTAATCTTGGTAAACAACCTCTAAAACCTACTAATCTTTTATTTACTGATTTTCATCATTGTTTTTCATCATTAAACGTCTGTCATTTATTTATTTTTACTTATTTGTTTTAATTACTTCTTATCCTTTTTTTCCCAGCTACTTTGGGAAATTATATGTGACTCTGAACCGGACGACAATAAGCATTTGAAGACGCCTTCCACAAATTTAATCCTTTCATTAAATGTAAACATTTAGAACTATTGAAATTGTAATAAGTCAAATTAAAATCTAGCAAATATCATAAACCAATTCTATTTAATATCAAGTTAATTCCCCACACTAGCTTCCTCTGTAACTAAGCCTAATTGTTTGTGATACCGTTATTTTCTCTTCTGGTGTGTTACTGATTAAGTTTCTAAATTCTCCTTGAATGGGTTCTTTTCTTTCCGTTGGTCTGAGACACGAGAGAATTCTATATTGTATTTTAGGAATATACCGGGAGGGCCTTTTAACTCTGACGGTTTTAATATCCTTATAACTTTTGTTTTTTAACCAAATTAAATAAAATTTATACACAACATATGTACATACATAACGTTTTTTTTCATTAAGCTGCTTTTATCTATCTGCAGAATTGACGAAATGGCGAAGAAAAACCTTTTGACGTATACGAAAACAAATGCTTTATAACGAAATGTCGTATAAAATAAGCCAAAGTTATTGCGTAATTGTTAGTCTTCCAATATGCCCTGGCCCCCACGCTCTCCCGATCTCACCCCTTGCGACTTTTTTTTATGGGGGTTTATTAAGTCGAAAGTCTACGCGACAAGACCAACCGACATTCATAAACTGAAACAGAGAATTCAAGCAGCTTTTGGTGAAATTACGGTCGAAATGCGACAAAAGGTGGCTTTGGAATACAGAGCAAGGCTACCTATACTGATCGAAAATGGTGGAAATCACATTGAAGTTTATAACTAACCTTGTAAGTTTATAAAGGTAATTAAATTTATATCCAAAAAAACTTTATGTATGTACCTATGTTGTGTATAAATTTTATTTGATTTTGTTAAAAAACAAAAAAGTTATAAGGATATTAAAACCGTCAGAGTTAAAAGGCCCACCCTGTACTTTTCCATGGCTTTTCTAATCTCCTTTGTGAGACTTTCCGGCTGGAAGGTAATCTCATCCATGGATAGCTTCATTCTAGTTTGCCTTTTTGCATCTTTTTAATTGGGTTTTTAATCTTATCTAATCACCTTTATTGAAGTAGAACCTAAGTATATCGAGTATTTGTATGAAAGATTTGATAGTTTCATTACAATTGTATAGTAATTACTGACGGTTAATAGTCCACTTGTAATATAATAATTGGACGTTGCGGCATTAGTACAGTAAATCCGGTATGATTTTGGATTTTGCCCTCCATAAATAACAGAAAACCGTTCCCTGTTCTATTATTCTGTCTGTGCGCCAATTAGTAATGACTTACATTTTTGTTCCCAATTAAAAAAGGCATTTTGGTACCCTTGGCCCGAAATGGAGTTTTGTCTTTTTTCGGTGCCAAGTACGCAGAGGCCACATGAATTATGGCATCGCTCAAAATTCCACTCCCATCTCTCAACAATTTGTGCTTAAAATTTCTTTTGACTAATATGAATACCCAATATTGTTTGGCTAATCATTTTGAAATCTCCAGTTTGCGTTCAATTCTTCCTTCCCTCACGAGTACTCTTACAACATTATCTTCATTAACTTGAGTTTCCATCTCTCCATTTATAAACTGCTTTTTTATCCCCTATTTAAGTACATCTTGAAAATTAATTTCTTCCTGAGAAGTTTTTTTTTTTAAATGATGCAATGATTAGAGTTTAGAGCACTACCGCCAGATCCTTTTTTGTCATAAATTCAAATCTTTTCGGAAGAGGTCCGTCATGATCTCCCTTCTCTTGGTTAGATTCGTTTCTTTCTTTGGCCTGGGTTCCATTGATTTTCTGTCAACAAACCGTTTCAATAATTCTGTCCTAGCTTATGTGCCACGTATGAATTTTCCTTCTTTACCTTTCCTCCTTCTACCCCTTCAGAGATATTATTTAAGCTTTCATACCTGGAAGACGTTTGGTTTTTTTCACTTATTTTTACGGAACTCGGTTTCTGTCTTGTTTTTTTTTGTTTTTTCCAACGCACCTCCTCCTCCTCCACTTGTAGAGGTATTAGAAATAGCTGTAGCACCTATTAACTCTCCCTCCAGTCCCCACCGCATCCCATTAGCTCACTCATAACCTTTATTTTTCCTATTGAGGCTCCTGTGGTTCATATACCACTCCCAACATAGTCTCAGAATTGGGATTCATCGGCGCCTTGGCTTCTGGGTAACCATTTGCGCTCATTCTTGTGTTTAGTTCTTTTTCATACGACCCAGAGCAATCAGACTGGCAAGATGAAACTCGATAACGTTGGTAAAACCCTAAAAAATACTTTTTGCAGCTCCACTACTTGTCCCCGAGGGAGTCTTCCTGAGAAGCAAATCTGAATGTTTACTCTCTCCTCTCTTTGTCTGATCCGGCATAAACACATACCAAAGACGGGAGTCCTTTCCTTAAACTCTATTTTCATTATGTGCGTGTAGTTTAATTTTAATTATTTCCTGTATTTTAATGCATGCATTCTTATCTCCTAGTCCTTTTTTATTCTCTGTGTCGACCTCTCACCCACTCGTTGTTGGGAACAAAGTTTACACACACACAATCACACACACACACACACACACAATCCTCTCCTGGTCCTGTGTTCTGGAGGCCAAAGTGGTTCAATGCCAATTCTACGAAAGCACTCGGCATTAAAATTATGTAAGCCACCTCCAGTAATCATGAACAGAAGGTCTTTCCCTTTCCACAAAAAGAAAGCGAACCTTCGGCCTCACTTTATCCATTAATTTGTAGTTGATCTTTCACGATCTTCTGAAGTCCACAATTTCTTAATTTTTTAATGCAATTAATGCATACAGATTATAAAAACCGTCATGCACAGGGCGGTTTATGTTACCATGCATGCATTAATTGCGCATGCTCTACATGTGAAGTATTTGTGATATGTATCCATAATAATAAAATATAGAAAACTCAACACAAAATTGTCATCACAAAATTAATGAACGTATTTTTGTCACGTTCAAATTTTGTATAAAATTTTATGCATTTGTTAAGAATTACTTTATTGGTAAGTGAAATGCGACACCAATTCCAGTAAAACTGACGTAATTTCGACCCTCTTGTGTAGTACAAATATTGATTTTCAGCAGACAAACTTGGGTAAAGTTTTCTGCCAAAAACAAAATTCTCTCTATATATTGGGACGGGGTAAATGAACAAACATGAACGCATCAAAGGTGGGAGGAAAGCCGTAAAACGAAATAAAGTGCACTGCTCAAGAGGAATCGTAAAACCAAAATTAACCCGTACGGAAGAATAAATTTTGGACAAAATCGACGTCACTCCTCCTTACAAAAAGTTTTGTTTTTCGCCCACAAATGAAAGCGAAACCTAAGAACAACTCTAGACAGAGTATATAGGCATTGGTTGCAGGGATTTTAAAAATTCATTAATATCTCTTTCTTTCTCCCTCTCTCTCTTTTTCTCTCTCTCTCTCTCTTTTTCTCTTTCTCTCTCTTTTTCTCTTTCTCTCTCTTTTTCTCTTTCTCTCTCTTTTTCTCTTTCTCTCTCTCTCTCTCTCTTTATATATATATACAGGGCGTCCCAAAAAAATGTATACACACTTTAACAGCTGATAGCTCAATTGATGTTTCTTTCTTTCCAAGTTAAACCCATTAGAATTAATAATGGCAGTCAGACTAAGCTTTGAACAAAGGAAATTCATTCTAAAATGCTACTGGAAGTGTGAAAACGCAGTTGAAGTGCAAAGACAGTTTAGGAGGGAGTTTCAAACAGATCCACCAACGCGACTTACCATCACTCGAATTAGAGATAAGTTTGAAGCCGATGGAACTGTTCAGAATGTCCACAAGAAGCGTTCCGGAAGACCACGGACATCGACAAGCCCCACAAAGCAAGAAAGAGTACTGGAAACGTATCACCAAAGTCCAAGAAAATCTGTGCGGCAAGCGAGTCGTGAGGTAGGAATTTCAGAATCGTCTGTCCAACGCATTTTGAAGCGCTGTCAATGGAAAAGTTACATTCCAAGATTAGTCAATGCTATTAATGAAGATGATGATCCGGACCGAAGAGTGGAGTATTGCGAGTGGTACTTGGCACGATGTGGATGTGGATTGGACGAAGGGGTTTCGTAGAATACCCTCCGCGTTCACCAGACCTCACACCACTAGACTTTTTTTTATGGGGATACTTAAAAGACAAAGTCTACGCTATAAAACCTGCAACAGTCGCTGAATTGAGAGCAGCCATTGAACGAGAATGCACACAAATACCAAACGAAATGTTTCGTGATGTTTGCGATTCCATTGCTTCGCGTTATCAGCAGTGCCTGGACCAGAACGGACGTCAGTTTGAAAACAGGCGTTGACAAAACAATTAAATAATGTCTGTAGATTCTATTACATTTTGAAAATGAAATGTATTTTAATAAACACTGCCTTTATAAGTATTTAAAGTGTGTATACATTTTTTTGGGACGCCCTGTATATATATATATATATATATATATATAATCTTATTATGCACGAACACACGCGTCAATGTGCCCACACCAAGATTTTGAACCCATGGCATGAAAGTTAACGCATCCTGTCGTACATTTACATTCAAACATCCGAGGAAACTCAAACGCATAACGGATAACATAACGTCGAGAGGTATTTTACGTGTCAACCCTCCGGCACTCGAGGTAATGACCAGCATTTCATTCGCATTCAAATTATCTGGTACATTGCTGGGGTCCCATAGATGGAATATTATACACACACACACACACACACACACACATATATATATATATATATATATATATATATATATACACAACTTACAACTTTTCGATCCTAAATGACCTGGAGCAGATTGTACAGAACCCTACTCGTATCCCGATCGTCTTGGAGATAAGCCCAACATTCTGGACTTATTTCTTACCTCTCATCCTTCTTATTCTGTGAAACCTTTTTCTCCGTTGGGCTCCTCTGACCACCATCTTATATTTGTCTTCTGTCCTATCGCTCCAATTCGACCTTTGGAGCCTCCAAAGGCACTTCGGTACCGCTGATTGGGAGGCCCTTAGGCAGTACTTTCGTCATTTCCCATGGAATGATTACTGCTTTCGTGGCCGGGGCCTTTCCGAGTGTGCTGAGCGCACCACGGAGGTGATTCTCTCGGGCATGGAGGCGTACATTCCATATTCTATTCCTACTACTAATGCAAATAAACCTTGATTTAACTTTACTTGTTCTAATGCTATTCGCAACCGAGAGGAGGCTTTCAGAAGGTACCGTCGCTATCCAACTCCTGACACTCACTCAGCTTATATTTCTGCACGGAATCGTGCAAAATCTGTTCTTCGACTCGCCAAAAATTCCTTCATCCCACAAAAATATGAAATATATCCACTTCTAGTTCTTTTCGCTCTTTCTGGCATCTGGCTAAGAACCTCTTCAACAACTTTACTTCCTCTTCTTTTCCTCCTCTTTTCCATTCCGACGGCTCGGTTGCCGTTTCATCTCCTGACAAAGCTGAACTCTTCGCTCAAACTTTCGCTTACTATTCAACCCTGGACAATTCGGGTGCTATTCCTCCATCTCCTCCCTCCTCTGACTTTATTATGTCTGAAATTAGAATCTCTTCTAAAAATGTTTTTTCTGCCCTATCTGGGCTCAATTCTAGGAAGGCGAACGGTCCTAATGGTGTTCCTCCTGTTGTTCTTAAGAACTGTGTTTCTGTGCTGACACTAGTGTGGATCGATTTTACATTTTTTTCGATTTCCATATTCTAATAGAGACAAAACCTTGCGCATGCATGAGAAAATAGCCTCTGCAAAATCTTAGCTTAATAAGTAATCATCTTCTGCCCCCGGCAGAGCGATGAAAATCATATTTTAGTAGTCAAAAACGTATTTTTCTTATAATTTTTAAAATATTTCAATATGCATCAAAATTATTCCTAATAACTATAAAGTCGATGAAAAAGACCTCATATGATAGTTTTTCCAAGCGCGTTGTCCTACGTTAATATCTTTTGCCCCCGGCAACAACGTCAAATGTTGAAAAAATAGGTAATTTATATACATATTTTCAGATCGGCTCTTTGTCTTAAATAATGCATTTATATATTTCCCATAGCATTTATATCGTTGCTTAGGCATGAAATAACACACACGCAAAATTTTATGACTCTAGGCTAGGGTTTAAAGGTCATCTCTGGTGAGTGAACACGGGTCGAAAGGGTGGAGCCATTCGTATGATTGAAATGAAACTACTACAAAGGCCAGTTCAGTGGATCATATGCCTATTACACGGTAATGAATTATCACTGCGACACCTCATTCAAGACTTGGACGGCAAAACAACTGGGCCAATGGGCTTTACTGGACCAGTTGGAAAACAACTGAACGACTGCGAAAAACTTCCAATTACAGAATTCGATGCCATTCCATCTCCCGACATTGACATAGATGATGCCGAGTTAAGCACTGACCAAAAATATTTGTTAGGCATCTACAGAGCAGTGTCGAGCGGTAGCTGCTCTTCAGCTCTCGCGGCTCGAAATCCAGGTAAGATGGCGCATTCCAGGTGGCTGACAACAGCAAATAGATTTCTGCGCCTCTATGTTTCAACCAGTGAACCCTCCAGCACCTTCGACGAAATTGTGCGATTCATTATGACAGTTTACGCACCAATTTGGTTTAAGATAAAGAAAAACTCCAGTTTCATTGAGGGCGCAAAACATTTTTTCGAAATGATGCGTCTCTCTCAGACCATGCCTCAAAGATCTAAGACAATCGCCAACAAAGTCCTCCGTAGAAATTCTTTCTTTGCTCAGTGAGCAAAGAAAGAATTTCTACGGAGGACTTTGTTTGCGATTGTCTTAGATCTTTGAGGCATGGTCTGAGAGAGACGCATCATTTCGAAAAAATGTTTTGCGCCCTCAGTGAAACTGGAGTTTTTCTTTATCTTAAACCAAATTGGTGCGTAAACTGTCATAATGAATCGCACAAATTCGTTGAAGGTGCTGGAGGGTTCACTGGTTGAAACATAGAGGCGCAGAAATCTATTTGCTGTTGTCAGCCACCTGGAATGCGCCATCTTACCTGGATTTCGAGCCGCGAGAGCTGAAGAGCAGCTACCGCTCGACACTGCTCTGTAGGTGCCTAACAAATATTTTTGGTCAGTGCTCAACTCGGCATCATCTATGTCAATGTCGGGAGATGGAATGGCATCGAATTCTGTAATTGGAAGTTTTTCGCAGTCGTTCAGTTGTTTTCCAACTGGTCCAGTAATGCCCATTGGCCCAGTTGTTTTGCCGTCCAAGTCTTGAATGAGGTGTCGCAGTGATAATTCATTACCGTGTAATAGGCATATGATCCACTGAACTGGCCTTTGTAGTTTCATTTCAATCATACGAATGGCTCCACCCTTTCGACCCGTGTTCACTCACCAGAGATGACCTTTAAACCCTAGCCTAGAGTCATAAAATTTTGCGTGTGTGTTATTTCATGCCTAAGCAACGATATAAATGCTATGGGAAATATATAAATGCATTATTTAAGACAAAGAGCCGATCTGAAAATATGTATATAAATTACCTATTTTTTCAACATTTGACGTTGTTGCCGGGGGCAAAAGATATTAACGTAGGACAACGCGCTTGGAAAAACGATCATATGAGGTCTTTTTCATCGACTTTATAGTTATTAGGAATAATTTTGATGCATATTGAAATATTTTAAAAATTATAAGAAAAATACGTTTTTGACTACTAAAATATGATTTTCATCGCTCTGCCGGGGACAGAAGATGATTACCTATTAAGCTAAGATTTTGCAGAGGCTATTTTCTCATGCATGCGCAAGTTTTGTCTCTATTAGAATATGGAAATCGAAAAAAATGTAAAATCGATCCACCCTAGCTGACACCCTGCTTGGGCAAACCCTTTCGTCTTTGTCTCTCATCTGGTACTTTTCCTTCCTGCTGGAAGTTCGCTTTCATTCAGCCTATCCCAAAGAAGGGTGACCCTCTCCACCCTCCAACTATCGTCCAAATGCTTTGATTTCTTGCCTTTCCAAAGCTTTTGAATCTATCCTTAATAGGAAGATTCTTAAATACCTTTCTTCTCACAATCTTATTTCAGGTTGTCAGTATGGGTTCCGCAAGGGACGCTCTACTGGCGATCTTCTTGCATATCTCTCTGACTCTTGGTCATCCCCCTTTCGGGATTTCTGTGAAACTTTTGATATTGCGCTAGACATTAAACGCTTTTGATACAATCTGGCACAAATCTTTAATTTCCAAACTGCCCTCCTTCGGTTTCTATGCTTCTATCTGTACCTTTCTCTCTAATTTCCTTTCTGGCCGATCTAGAGCTGCAGTTGTAGATGGCCACTGTTCTTCTCCTAAAGCTATTAGCAGTGGTGTTCCTGAGGGCTCTGTCCTGTCACCCACTCTTTTCCTTTTATTTGTTAATGATCTTTTAATTCGCACGTCCCGTCCTATTCACTCCTATGCCGATGATTCCACTCTTCATTTCTCCACCCGCTTCTCAAAGCGTCCCTCACAGCAGTCACTTCATGATTCACGTAGGACGGCTATGGGACACCTGACGTCTGATCTTTCTGCTATATCTGATTGGGCCAGAGAAAACCTTGTGGCTTTCAATGCCTCAAAAACTCAGTTCCTCCATCTGTCTACTCGTCACAATCTCCCACACGCCTATCCCCTTACCTTCAACGACACACAACTTAATCCTTCCTCTTCTCTCAACATTGTTGGCGTTTCCTTTTCTCTTGATCTTTCCTGGAAAGATCACATATATTCTCTTAAACAGCTTCTAAGAGGTTAGGTGTGCTGTACCGCCTTCGCCCTCACTCAGTTGCTGTCTCTGTACAGGGTCTTGTTCGCCCCTGTATGGAGTATGCTTCTCATGTGTGGGGTGGCTCAACCCACACATCCGTATTTGGCCGGGTGGAATCAAAGGCTTTTCGTCTCATCAATTCTCCGCCTCTTACTATTTGTCTTCAATCCCTCTCTCTTCGCCGCAGTGTTGCCTCACTCTCTCTTAACTATCGCTATTATAACAGACATTGCTCTTCTAAACTCTCTAACTGTATGCCTCCTCTTTTAAAGAGAGCACGCAGCACCAGACTTTCTACACTTTCTCATTCCTTTTCTGTCCACCGCTTTAACGCAAGGGCTAATCGGTATTTTCAATTTTTCTTCTGCTCAACCGTCAACTCTGGAACAATCTTCTTCAGTCCATCCTTCCTCCTGTCTATGACCGCCCATCTTTCAAACGCAGAGTGTCCAGGTATCTCTAAAACTCCGGACCTTGATTTTGGCTCTATTCTTCTTCTATGGGTGGGGGGGATGCGCTTTTGTGGGCATTTTCCCTTAGCCCCTCCTTCCTGCACAAAAAAAAATTACAGTCAATGTCTAAAATCAGGCAATTTGTCAATTGACTAAAATTTTAGGCAATGTGTCAAATTGTGATACACACACAAAACCTAACCAATTGACCCCCGGCACCAAAGATTCTGGCAAAAAATTAACTTCAAAAAGTTATTAGACTTCAGAAGTTTTTAGACTTTGCTCGAAACATAACTATCTTTTAATGGGTCATTTTTCAGACAAAAGACAGGTTTACCGATGGGCTCTTCGCTCTCTCCAATTTTAGCTAACATTTTTATGGAATTTTTTGAAGTTAATTTTTCTGCCAGAATCTTTGGTGCCGGGGGTTAATTGGTTCCGTTACGTTGATGACACGTGTGTTATTTTGGAATCTCATGTGGATTTGGATGAGCTGGTGAGATTTCTTAACAGTTTTGTACCTTCAATACAGTTTAAGTATGAAGTTGAGATTAGTGGATCTCTCTCGTTTTCGGATGTTCTTATTTTAAGAGATCCCAACCAAAGAGCTTCTTTCAAAGTGTTTAGAAAGCCTACGCATTCAGACAACTACATTCATGCTTTTTCCAATCATTCTCTCTGTACTAAAAAAGGCGTTATTTCGGGTCTCTTTTTGAGAGCTTTCAGGATTTGTGACCCGTTATCTTGACGATGAAATTTTACATATTAAAAGTATATTTATAGGTTTGGGTTATTCCAAATTGTTCATTGATAAAGCTTATTTCGCCACTAGGAGATCTTTCTTTTCTCCCAAAATTAGGAACCAGGATAAAAACGTTTCATTCCTGAAAGTGCCCTTTGAGGTTAACAAAGGGCTTTCCTCACTCTTGCCACAGCAGATTAAGTTAACTCCGCTTTGCCAAATAAATTGACTTCGTTTATCCATCATCCTATTACAAAAGCCTCCAACAATTCTGGCGTAGTTTATGAAATCCCTTGTGGAGGCTGCCCTCAAAAATACATCGGAGAAACAATTGATTTTCAGAGAAGGATTAATTCCCACAAACGTGACCTGAGATTGGGTATTACTTATAGTAGCTTGGTTCAGCATAGGGAACATCATAATCATATAACTTCCAGGATTCTAAACCTATCATGAAGGTCAGGGACCAAGAACAGAGACAAATATACGAGGCATTATATATTTTAGGAGAAAACACCATTCCAAATATTAAGCTGTCCTACAGTATGGATAGCTTTATTTTTAACATTTTAAAATATTTTAGGGCAATTTCGGGTCGTGACCAGCTACCAGATGTACATGACTGATTTTTACTTAAAGATTTCTCATCTCGAATGTTTGAAATCTGGGCAATATTTTGCCTTTACCAACTGCCAGACGTACGACAGCCACCATCTCTCTTCCGTGATTATGCCTTACAGGATTGCCATTTGGCTCTTTTCGAAGTCAAACTCAGAAATTTTGGCTTACTTTGAAGGTGGTTAATATCGCCTGGCGTAAAAATAAAATTTGATTTAATTTCTGCCAAGTTTGTTAACTTAGGTCCCACAATTAGGCCCCATTGTGACTCGTTTAATTCTGAGTTTATTTCACTTAAAAGCAATTATGTGTGTTTATTTATTTAACTTAGGGTTTATGATTTAAAATGTCATTGTCCAAAACATGAAAAGTGAATTATGATAGTTCCAGAAAATTTAGAAAGCAGTGGGAAATTGAATTTCCTTTTATCACTAAATCCCCAGTTGGGAATTCTGAAGAAGCCTATTGCAAGGTATGTAAGAAAACTATCCTTTCAAGGAAATCTAATAGAGTAAAACATTCAGAAGGTGCTAATCACATTTCTCTTATGAAAGCAATCAATTCTACAAGACCCCTTGGAATTACACCAGTTTCAAAGCAAAATTTACAATCAGATAATACAAAGAAAATTCAACTTGAACTTGCAGCATGTATTGCATTGCATGAGTGTACCTTATCTGTTTGGTATTGCATAGTTTATATAGCCTATGTTTGATAATTTGAAAGCAAATTTAGTTTGGCTTAATCTTGTGTAATCAGGCTTATTTTAGAAAGCTATTTGGCTTAACTGAGGTTAAAAAGTCTGGCAACCCTGATGCCTTAACACAGTCATTTTAACTTCAGCTCTTCCGCGGGACGGAAGTTTTATAACTTTTTTAGACATTTTAACTAGTTTATGGCTTTGAAAAGGGCTTGGTTGTGACCGGCCGAAATTAATTAGACTTTTTAAACACTGTTTAATAATTTTTTCCCTGCGGGTTTGGGTGATATATATATATATATATATATATATATATATATATATATATATATATATATATATATATATATATATATATATATATACACCGGGTGCGGCAAAAGTCGGTTGACCGAGAATAATGGAATCACCTTGTGAAGAATAATATTTATTACGAAAATTGTTCAAAGTGTCCTCCATCATGTTCAATACACACGTTTCATCTTTGAACCACTGAACAACAAATAGGGCAGCACAGTTCTTTGATATTATTCAACGTCTCGAACTCTTGGCGTATCAAAGTCATCGTGTGATCGAAGTCACGAGGTTTCTGGCCGTTGACTATCTTTGATTACACCCCACATTGAATAATCACTGTGATGTGATTATTCAATGTGGGGTATAATCAAAGATAGAGTCTACGGCCAGAAACCTCGGGACTGCGATATGCCAAGCGTTCGAGACGTTGAATAATAAAGAACTGTGCTGCCCTATTTGTTGTTCAGTGGTTCAGAGATGCAACGTATGTATTGAACATGATGGAGGATACTTTGAATAATTTCTGAGGTAAATGATAAATATTCTTCTTCACAAGGTGATTCCATTATTCTCAGTAAACCTCTCTCCCCCTCCCCCTCCCCCGCTCTACCTCCTCTATCCCCATCTCTCTACAATTATCTGGTTCGGCCGCACCTGGAGTATGCTGTGCAGTTCTGGTCGCCCACCCTCAGGGAAGATATTGAGAGGCTGGAGCGAGGGCAGGCGAGGGCCACAAAGTTAATCCCTTCCGTTAGGCATATGGGCTACAGTCGATGCTTACGCGCCCTGAATTTGTTTTCGCTGGAAACTCGGAAGCTGCGCCGTCAACTCAGCGAGGTTTTCAAGTTCTTACGCGGGTTCAACGATGTCGATTTTAGAAGCATGTTTAGTTTAAATGATAACCCAACTCGCAACAATGGTTGGAAGTTGGATTTGAAACGGTTTAGGACTAGTGTGTGTGGAAATTACTTTACCTATAAGACCTGTGACACGTGGAACATGCTACCTACAGAAGTTGTGAACAGGTCCTCTGTGGATCATTTCAAGAAAAGGTTAGACCAAATCTTGCACACTATTTGAGTGTGTAGAAAATTTTCCGTGGCACCCGTTGCCATTTGTACCTCCTCGGTATGGGCCGCAAGGCCTTTTGAGGTACTTCTTTTCCTTGTAACTCTCTCTCTCATATATATATATGAGAGAGAGAGAGAGAGAGAGAGAGAAAATAAAAAGTGCGGATACTTATTGAATTATCTTCGTGTGTGTATATATATATATATATATATATATATACACACACACACGAGGGTAATTCAATAAGTATCCGCACTTTTTATTTTCAAATTTTATTTTCACAGCTGATAGATTATAAACATCACTTCTCAACATAGTCTCCCTGTTTCTCAATACACTTAGTCCAGCGATCTACAAGCTTCCTAATGCCATCACAAAAGAATGTTTTTGGCTGTGTGCGTGGCCAGTTATGCACCGCCTCCTTCAGGTCATCATCGCCTTGGAATCGCTGACCTCTCAAAGCGTCTTTTAGTGGTCTAAACAGGTAAAAATCCGAAGGTGCCAGGTTTGGACTGTAGGCTGGATGGTCGAGCACTTCAAATTTAAGTTCTTGGAGGCATTTTCTAGTCTGTGCAGCGGTATGAGGGCGCGCAGTGTCGTGTAACAGAATAACACCTTCCGACAATCTCCCGTTGCAAGGAAATTCAAAGCGCAGCCGTCAGCAGATAAAATTATGCTAACACTGTTTTCAGGTCTTATAATTTCGATTTCAGTTCATAAAATAATATCGGTTTTATCAGTTTATCAATTCCAGTTCGATTCAGTTTCCCATCTCTGATATATATATATATATATATATATATATATATACAGGCCCGGATTTAGCTATAGGCGAACTAGGCGATCGCCTAGGGCCTCGCGCCAAAGGGGGCCTCGCTCAAGCCATTTTGCGCGTTCTGTTCAAGTGATATTAATGATTTAGAACTCTATGAAGAACTTAAAGTACTTTGCAGGTTTATACCTGAGAAAACAGATCTCGGAAATGCCCTTGTTTATATAGTGCAAAAACAACTAAGTGAGATTTATCCTAATGTTTATGTTGCACTTCGAATAGTATTAACCATCCCAGTTACTGTTGCTTCGGCTGAAAGAAGTTTCTCGCGTCTCAAAATTATTAAAACATATTTGCGTTCCACCATGTCTCAAGCGAGATTGCAATCATTAGCTATGTTATCAATAGAAAACGATATAACAAATTCATTAGATTATTCTCAATTAATTGAAGAGTTTAGCTCGAAGAAAAGTAGAAAAGCATTGCTGTAATATTCAAGGAGCATCTGAACCAAATATTAAAGCATTAATATTTAGCCTGATAAGTCGATCGCTCACTATCATAAAAAATGAAATGTCAACATCTCTTATACATCACACATGAAAAACGTTTGTATACTATGGAAAGTCATTACCTATAATATTATATAAATCTTAGAAATCATTGTCTTATATTTTCGATACAAATCTTGATTCATATTATAATTTATACTTATTTGTATGGTTTATTTATATTTCTTATACAATTTGCATGCGTGATTATTTTGGTTTGGTTAAATTTTTAAGTGCTGGCATAGTTCTGTCTATGCGGGATTCTAATATTGCTGGTATAGTACCGATAATTAAGTCCATATTTTCATATATATAGGCCTAGGGCCTCACAATTTCTAGATCTGCCTATGGCCTCGCAACTTCTAGATCCGGCCCTGTATATATATATATATATATATATATATATATATGCTGCAAACTCACAAGGAAAAAGAAAAACGATTCCAAGGCCTTTCGTGTATTCAAAGCTACACCTCGTCAGGGAATGAAGTTAAAAGGCGAGAAGCCCATATATATATACAACGTACAGGAAAAACAAAACAATTAGCACATACTTAACAAGGGTTAATGAGAGGCAAAAGAAATTTTAACATGATATCGTCAATTTTATAAGTCCCCGAGCTGTTATTGAAATTGTTTTTAAAATGAATAAATGCACATTCTAGAATATTTCGTTCTATTATATCTCTGTTTTTAACAAGCGCTTTAGAACTATCCCACTTGATGCTATGGTTACATCTATACATATGGTTAAATAAAGCATTGGAAGTACTAGCTGTTCTACAAGCATATTTATGCTGTTTTACCCTAATATCTAACGTTTTACCGGTTTGGCCTATATATACTGAGTTACATTGTGTACATCCGATCGAATACACACAACCAACAACATTATCAGGGCTATTCTTTATTAGGCGTGATTTAACAGTATTATTATACTTAAAGATTACATTAATGCCAATTGCTTTAAGTACAGTTGGAAGGTATTGAAAATTAACATGGTAAGGTAGGCTAAGGATATTTTTACGCTGAAATTCCTTTACAATTACATTATTATAATACCTATTCTTGGCTTTCTTAAGACAGTTATCTAAAAATGAAATAGGATAACATAATTTAGTACCAATATTCATGATATTGCATAACTCGGAATCTAAAAATTCAGGACTGACAACTCTCAATGCTCGAAGAAACATAGCAGAGAAAATAGAGGATTTAATCGAAGGATGATGGTCAGAATAAAAATGCACGTAAGAGTTATTATTAACCCTTGTTAAGTATGTGCTAATTGTTTTGTTTTTCCTGTACGTTGTATATATATATGGGCTTCTCGCCTTTTAACTTCATTCCCTGACGAGGTGTAGCTTTGAATACACGAAAGGCCTTGGAATCGTTTTTCTTTTTCCTTGTGGTTTGCAGCATTCATTCATTTCACGTGTTTTATTGTGAAATTCATCATATATATATATATATATATATATATATATATATATATATATATATATATAGTTTGCTTGTACCTGTGGTGAATGGACGTGCTGTGTCTCTCTCTGTATTTAACACCCAAATAAGAAGGGAATAAACTACTCGGCAGTTTATTCTCTTTACATCTGAAAGTGTATAAAGTATCAGTGAATCCGTGCATATAATATATAAAGTGAAATTCATTAAAACTAAAAAAGTGCAATGCAGTTTACATAATTTATCACCAGTTTTAACGTATATACTTAATACGAAATACGGTTGGCATTCGAGAAAGTTTGAAACAAGGCAGGGAAAAGGTTATAAAACGCAAAGGTCAGAAAACACTCGAAAAATCCTCGACCATCGAAAAGAAAGAAATAGAAATAAAATAAATAAATAAATAATTTGTGTGGGTATTTCTTTTTACGCTAATTCAGGAATAGCATGGCTATGGGTCCAAATTCTCACTTAATCTGCAATTTGTGTAATCTGGAAACAACGGAAAACTCGGCGATTAGGTGTGATTTCTGTCAACGACTGCAAGACTATCTGCATGAATTGGAATGATAGGGAAATAACTCTTGTCTCGAACACGAAACACGTCGTGGGGATCAAATTTCTATGTGGCGCATGTAGACAGACGGTAAATTCATTCGCGGTATTTAAAGAAATGGAGATAGCAGACTCGAATGTTACAAAAAAGAATGAAATAATGGGGACACAAGGGTCCGGAAATGTCCCAACGAAAAACCGGATGGATGAGAGAGAAGACGAAATAACGAATAACAGCATAATAATGAACAACAGTTTAATAATGCATAACAATATAAACAATATAATAAAGAAGGAAGACATATATGAAAGAAAAGAAATAAGTAAGAGTTGCAAAGTAGTCAAACTGTCCAACGAGCGAAATAAAAAGATAACTTAAAACGTAGAAAATAAACAGCCAAAGAAAAATAATGATAATACCAAAATTAAGAACTTTGAAAATAATAAGAAAAGAAGTAGAAGCGTAGAAAATATCGTATGTAAATACTACGCGAAAGGGAACTGCAGATATCGGGATGGGCAATGCATATATGCACATCCCACATTATGCAAACGCATTACACAAGTGGATACTGCAAATTTGATAAGAAATGCAAGTTCCACCATCTTACGGTCTGCAACACTATGCAAGATATGGGAGTTGCAAATACGGAAAAAATGCCGATACCACCACCCTCAAAGGAACGCAACGAGTGAACAGAAAAACGAACATCAAAGAGTGCCAATTTTTTAGACGCAGCCAACACATTTCAGCTGCTAAATACTATCCAGCAATTACAAAACCAGCTGACAAATATACGAATCCGAGTACGACAAAGGTACGACAAAGATAAAAAGAGGTAAATTCTCGGAGGACCACAAGGCAACGAAACCGGCACCCCATTGGAAAACAAATCGGAACCACCTGTATGCGAAAAGAAAGAGAAAAAATAAAAATAATCCTAGCCAACATCAGGGCCTTAAATCAAACCATTCCCGAACAAAGTTTTATACCTGAAAGGACTCATGCAAGAAGCCGGAGCAGACTTTGCATGCCTCACGGAAACTCATCTAAAGGACTGCCAGGCGAACTGTGAAAATTGTGAGTCCTGTATTGACAAAAAAGAAATACAAATTGACAACTATAACATCCTCCGAGCCGACAGAACAGTGAGACGTAAAGGAGGATGTGCTATTTACACACGCGAAAGGCACATAGCAGAAATATAAGTACCTCAAACAGCTACGTAGAATGTGTAGCAGCAAAAGTTGAAAAATTAAATATGGTACTAATTGTAATGTACAGACCCCCAAACACGCCAACCTCAAAATTTTCAGATTCCATTACAGAGGTAAGAAACTGGGTAAAAGATCTACACTCTCCAACCCCAAATATTTTTCTCTGTGGTGATTTTAATTTCCCATTCATGAAATAAAAAGGATAGGAAAAAATATATGTATACACCAGGACAAGGGGGGCACACGAGAAGACCAGGAGCAGGTAAAATGCTACTAGCTCTAGCTGATGAATTTATGTTAACGCAAGAAATAACAGAAAACACAAGAAAAAACAACTGCCTAGATTTGGTATTCACAAACAACAGTAATCTAATTGATAATGTAGAAATATCCCCAACTATGATATCGGACCACAACATCATTGAAATAACAACTAATATAAAGGCAACAGGAAAGGAAAGAACACGCACAACAGAAAGAAGCAAATTCGAAATTTTTAATTTTCACTCCAAAGCTATAAACTGGGAAGATGTACATCCAGCATGGAAGTAATAGATTGGAAAACCATTTTCGAGGCCAAGACAACGGAGGAGATGCTAATGACGTTAAGGAGAAGACGTTAGAAATTGTGGAAAAACATGTCCCAAAGATACAACAAAGAGGAAAGAGAAGCAGGTTCGAGAGACAAAAGAGGGCATTGTTTCGAAAGAGAAAAAGAGTGACTGCAAAATTAAGTAATTGTAAAGATAACATCAAAAAATATTAAATGATAAACTGCAAAGTATCGATGTCGTCATACAGGAACTAATCGAGAAGCATACAGAAAAAGAAGACGACGCTATAGAAGCGATAAAGGCTAACTCAAAGTACTTCTATAATTTCGCAAAAAGAAAGTCGAAAAACCATGCGACTATCGGACCTTTAAAAATGAGAACAGTGCTTTATCTGATGATCTAACAGAAGTATCTGAAATATTAAGAGCTCAGTACGAATCATCTTTCAGTATCCCAAAAACTGACAAATTGATATGCGATAGAAACGCGTTCTTTGAAGAAGAACACAAGGGGAAAGTATAACGGATTTCGACTTTACGACGGATGATATTACACAAGCCATAGGGAAACTAAAAACACACTCAGCGGCAGGACCGGATAAATGGAATGCCACACTGATCAAAAACTGCAAGAATGCAATCGCTGAGCCCCTATACTGGATATGGAGACGATCACTAGACACGGGAGAAATACCGGGCATCCTGAAGAGCGCAAACATAGTCCCAATATATAAAGGAGGAGATCGATCCGAGGCCAAAAACTATAGGCCAGTGTCGCTTACATCTCATCTCACTAAAATATTTGAAAGAATAGTTAGACAGAAAATCTATGACTTTTTGGAAACTCAGAAAAAATTCAATGATAACCAACACGGGTTTCGGTCAGGCAGATCATGCCTATCACAACTAATGGAACACTACAACAACATTATTGATGCACTTGAAAGTAATGAAAACTATGATGTACTATACACAGACTTTGCTAAAGCGTTCGACAAGTGTGACCATGGAATCATAATACATAAACTGAAATATATGGAAATAACAGGAAAAGTAGGGAATGTATATATAATTTCTTTAGTGTGCGGCGACAAGTCGTTACAGTACAAGGAGTATCTTCATCAGAATCAGAGGTCCTCAGCTCAGTACCACAAGGAACAGTATTAGCTCCACTACTTTTCATAATCATGCTAACTGACATGCTAACATCCTTTGCGGATGACACGAAGATCAGTAGAAAAATAAGAAACCCAGAAAATATAGGATCTCTACAAACCGACATAAACAGAATTTACAAGTGGGCGGAAGACAAAATATGAAGTTTAACACCGAGAAATTTCAGCTGTTACGGTACGGAAAAAGAGAAGACCTAAAATCCATGGAATATTATACCCCAAATGGACGGGAAATTCAGAGAAATTCTAAAGCAAAAGATTTAGGGGTTGTAATGACAGATGATGCGAAATTTGAAACACCAAATAAGGTAGCAGTAAACAGAGCAAAGGGAAGAACGGGTCAGATATTGAGAACCTTTAAACGAAGGGATAGGAATGTAATGATTCCTCTACTGAAAACCCTGATCATACCCAAATTGGAATACTGCTCGGTCCTAACATCTCCATATAAAAAAGAAGGCATTAGACAGCTGGAAGGGATCCAGAGAAGCTTCACAGCCAAGATGAACGGATGCAAAGAACTAAATTACTGGGAAAGGTTACGCGAACTAGACCTATATTCACTGGAAAGGAGAGAGAGATACACCATTATTTACACTTGGAAAATAATCGCGAAACTATTCCCTAATCTTACTCTGAACCCTATAACTCCCCAAACAACGGTGGAAAGTAGAAACGGTAGACTGTGTCATATTCCTAAATTAAAGGCGAGACAGGGAACATCCTTAACCCTGAAAGAAAATAGTTTTGTGGTGAGAGGACTAAAACTGTTTAATCAGCTGCCCAAAGGCCTAAGAAACACGAAGGGAGTTGCAGTGGACATCTTCAAAAGAAGATTAGACGCCTGGCTTAGAACAATCCCCGATGAGCCGGGCGTACCTGGCTATGTGAGGTGGAGAACACAAGAAACCAACTCACTACTTCACCAGGCCAAGTCGAGAGGAGGGGCGACAAGCTTGACCATCACGAAATGAGGAATCATTGCGCGGAACCTTTGTAAGGTTGTAAGGTTGTAAGGTAAGGTGTGTATATATATATATAATATATATATATATTATATATACACAGGGTGGGCCGTAAGTTTCCTAGGAAAAATAAACATTTTTTTATGGACAACCATTTTTATTTATATAATATGCTCTACATGGTTGCCATTGTTTTGAAAACACATTTCAATACGTGTTCCCCACTGTTGATGAACACGCATTAGCACAGTTGACGTTATGCTTGTAATGGCGTGGTGATACGTTCCTTTAGATGATTTATGTCTCGTATCTTTTCCTGATACACCATGGCCTTCAAGTGCCCCCAAAGATAGAAATCAAGGGGGGTGAGATCTGGGGATCTGGGAGGCCACTCCACAGGACCACGCCGACCAATCCAAGCATCCGGAAACTGCTGATCCAAATACCGACGCACGTGAAGACCATAATGAGGTGGAGCTCCATCTTGCTGGAAGTAAACTGGGAAGTTACCTTCCTCGTTTAGCAGGGATGGGAAAATCTCTTCTTGCAACATGTTAAGATACCTTTCGGCATTAAGATTTCCACTAACAAAAATTGGTCCAATAATTCTGTCACCCCATATCCCGGCCCACACCATCACTTTACCGGCACCTTGCATCTTCGTCGGACTCAGCCAGTTAGGGTTAGCATTACTCCAATAACGTATGTTTTGCCGATTAACCTCTCCATTGACGTAAAAATTTGCCTCATCAGTAAACAAGATCTTACAAACGCATATTCTTAGGGTATCTGAAACATAAAAACAAACGTTTAAATTTTCCTATGTATGGAAACTTACGGCCCACCCTGTATATATATATATTTTAAACTTTGGTTTTGCTTCCGCCCGAGTTGTTCATTCTGACGAAGGTCACACTATTACGCTACCTTAGACCTACATTTTAACGTGGAATCCGAACCATGACCCACCACGGCGGTCAGAAGTTACAGAGTCCTCGCCCGGACACGATCTCACCATCAGCAGCCCAGCGTCTTAACCACTAGGATACCCAGGGTACTCATTTATCTACCAACCAATTTTTATTGTGTGGGAGGATGAATAGCTGGGTTTTTGCTGCGTGCCGCCTGCCTGCCGTCACCGGGTCTCGATCCCGGGGCCGATGGATTCGTTGTCAGCGCATAACATATATATATATATATATATATATATTCCGACCGAAATGTTCATTCTGACAAAGGTCAAGCTTGTTGACCACCCTTAGACCTACAGCTTGACGTAGAATCCGAACCACGACCCACCACGAGTGGTCAGAAACAGTAGCGGCTCTAGGACTTTCGAAAGGCGGGGGCGGACTTTTAGAGAGGCGTCACGTATACCATCATCTTATTTCAGGAAATACCACGAAGTGGGAGCGGAGCGAGCACTGAGCAATGTGAGCATACAGTTAGGAGGTTTAGTGGAGCGCTGCGAGCTCTCCAGGTGGGGTCCAGGACCAGCGTTTACTAAAATGTAGTTAAAGACCAGGTTTCTGGTAGAAAATATTGCAACTAATTTGATTGACTTATCTAATCCATCTGTTCAGAGTATTACCTGAATCAGTCATTTAGAGAGAGGAAGATCGTGAATGTGAATACTACGAAAAGGGTTTACAAGCACATTAACCTTGAGTCTACAAATGCTCACAACCATTAATAAATGAATAAGTAAAGCTGGAAAGTATAATTTAATTGAGTATACAAAGGGAAATATTATTTTTATACAGTTTCTAAAAATAAAATTGAAAGGTAAGTTGCTGGGTATTTACAAAGGTGGTGTTGATATTTTTATAATTTAAAAAAGTATGTACATTTTTGCTTTTAGAAATAAAAGAATTTATTATAAAAAATAAAGCATTTGGAAGGGGCACCAAGATTGACAGAAAGGGGTGCCAAATTGACCACCGCCACCCCGTAAATCCGCTAGTGGTCAGAAATGATAAAATCCTCGATCTCACGACCTCCCGATCAACAGCACAGCGTCTCAACCACTTAGATATCCAGGGCACCCATTTACCTACTAACAATTTTTTGGTATAGAAAGATGAAGAGCTGGGTGAGCTGAGCGCTGCCTGCCATTACAGGGAATCGAGTCGGTGGTGTAGTGGTTAGCATCGCTGACTACGAATCCACCGGCCCAAAGTTTGGTTCCCGGCGATGGCGGGCAACGCTCATCTTACCCAGTTGTTCATTCTTCCACACAAAAATGGTTTCGTTGATAAATGGGTACTCTGTGTAGCCTAGTGGTTAAGACGCCGTGCTATTGATTGGAAGGTCCTGAGATCGAGAACAGGCGAGGACTTTCCAATTCCTGACCATCCCTGGTGGTTGGTGGTTCGGATTTCCACGTTAAGCTGTAGATCTAAGGTCTAAGGTGGGGCAACAAGCTTGACCTTCGTCAGAATGAACAATTCAGGCGGAATGAAGGGAAAATCTTCACTTATCTTCAGGTAAACTCTCCAGATTAGATTATTTTACTTTTATCTTTAGTATTTTTGTATCTTTACTCGTCTTGAACGAAACTAAATAAAAAAAACTGGTTTGTTGTTTTCAAATTAAAAAGTACGAAGCTTTATGTACGTTAATATATAATTAATGGGATAAAACTCATTATATTTCCAGTAAGAAATATATATTCGTTATATTTTATGCAGTAGAAGAGAAAAAAATCACGATAAATCTCTCGGTCATGTATTTCTATATTCTACGAGGGCCACTCAATATATTTTGCCCCACCTTTTTTTTTCTTTCCAAGTTTCCTTGTAAGTTCCAGAAATTTTGTACACAAGTAATTACATACCTTTTTCACAAGTTTTTTTTTCCATATAGTCTTCATCCTTTTCTACTGCTTTCCTCCACCTCGAAACAAGGGCCTTTATTCCTTTCTGGTAAAAGTCCACTGGATTCCGCTGGAGCCACTTCTTAACCTCTTCAACATCCTCATCGTCACTCTGAAACTTTCTTCCACGAATAGCATCCTTCATTGGCCCAAACAAATGGAAGTCTGAAGGTGCCAGATCCGGGCTGTATGGAGGGTGGGGTAACACAGTGAAGTGCATTTTTGTGATGGCTTCTCTTGTTTGTAAACTGTTGGGTGTTGCGTTATCGTGCAAAAGAAGGACGTCTTCCAGTTTTGTCTCCGGTCGAACTCGCTTCATACGTCTCTGGAGTCTCTGTATGGTAGCAATATATGCATCCGAGTTGATTGTTTGTCCTTTCTTCATAATGTCCACCAGAATCACCCCTTTCATGTCCCAGAAGATGGTGGCCATAACCTTTTCTACAGAGGGAGCCATTTTGAACTTTCTGGCATGGGGAGTCTGCGTGATGCCACGCCATGGATTGGCGTTTTGTTTCAGGTTCAAAGTGGTGTACCCAAGTCAGTGACGTGCACAGACTTTCAGAAGGGCATGGGCTCAGTTGAAAAAAGGGCACTCCCCTAACATTTTTAAAAATGAAATCCGCAATGCCATATAGGCTATATATATGTATACACACACACAAAGAAAAATTTTAAAATTGTATGTGGTAAATATTCTTAAATTCCATTAAATTCAATGCATTATTTTTGTATATAAAGCTGATTAAAGAAAATAAATGAAAATTTGTTGTAAAAAGGCATGTTTTTATTGCAAGATTTTCAAAAGATATGAAGATATTTAAATATTGGAGTGTATTTACAATTATTATTCAATTTTACTTATATTGACTTTTAGCTTGCTCATCATATAAATTACAGTATTCTGCTGTATATACATTTAAATATGGAATAATATGAAACTATAAATTAAAGATTTATAGAAATATACTGTGGGCTATTTAATATGATGGCCACAGCTCTTAAGTAGCAATAGAAAAATATTGATTCTTATCAGGAAAATACAAAAGCAAAAATTATATTCTTAATCATCTACAATGAAATGCATACTGAAGAATAAGGAAGCCAACATGTTTAATAAATCATAATAGCAGTCTCCTGTTGTCTCCTGTCTCGTTTTATAATAAATAATCTAGGTATTTTTATTCACTTTTAATGAAAATTGTATTGTTTTTAAAAATCAATTTCATATTAAAAATGAAAAGGTTATGATATGTTGTTTAATAAATCATTTATTAATTTAATGAAATTCATGCCAGTACTAAAACCCAAAATCCATCGTTTGACACACTGGTGTACTGATGGGCCTAGCCTAGTAGGCCTAAGATTAAGTAGGGGACGTGGACGTTTTTACCAACTTTACGAGTAATGTCATACAATATTTTTGGAGTAATGTCACACTGCTTTGGATTCCAACTTACCATAATTATCAGTGAGAAATCACTAGTTAGCTTAGGTTAACGTAAAATAAACAAACAGTAAACAATACACCCACATACCCGAGAGACGCAATCAACAGTGAACAGCTGCAGTCAGTGTTACCACTAGGGACGCCCTCCCTGATTGACAAAATAATAGTAACGGTATGTTGTTTATTATTCTAATAAAAAAATCATAGATCAAAGTAATTCCAGTTTTGAAAATCTGTTGAAGTAGCAGTAACTAAATAAAAATATAACTAATTAATTCAAATTTATGTCGAATCAATATATTTATGAATTTTGACTAAAAGGACACTTTTGATATGAAGAAGAAAAAGGGCAGGGGCTCAAGCACCCCAAGCCCCCCCCCTGTGCACACAAGGGGGGGGGCGCCGATCGAATGATGCTGTTGACACGTTGCACAGTGTGAGATGTCACAGCCGATGCCGGCTGATAGACGACGGGGATAGGATTGTTAGTACCGTCGTCTATCAACATGATGGTGCTCCTTGTCACTATGCCAAAATTGTTCAGGATTATCTAAATGGACGTTTTCCAAATCGCTGGATCGGACGCGGAAGCAACAGACCTTGGCCAGCGAGATCACCAGATTTAACCCCTTTAGATTTCTTTGCATGGGGCAAAAAAATAGATCCTGACTTTATGTACACCCTGTATATTAGATAGATAGATAGATAGTAATGAGTCTATATGCTACACGAACTAGCCCCATGTTTAACTATTATTTATAGATTTATTTACAATTTCTATTTACCAAAACCACTTATTCATGGCACAAAAGGCTATTTGGAATTTAGTGATCATTTCATTTTAATTAAATAAAACAATGTTCCACTGTTATTGACTTTTACCGAAAACACTTTTAACAGCTCGGATAAACGAGTAAATTCAATAATTTAAATGAAGTTTAATTAAAAACTATTACTACGCCATGCACCTTGTTCCGATAACGACCGCAGAGCTTAATTCCATAAATATTTCTCATAAAGCTAGATTTTCATCAAAATTCCTGTTTTCTTCTCCCTTTATAACATTTGAACCAAACAATTTGATGCAGTTTATATTTTGTGCATGACATTCCATTCCAAAACTGTTTCGAAACTCTAGGCTAATATTCGAGCGAGACTTTGATCAAGAATTGATTACTGAAAGAGGAAAGCGGTTTCACAAAGGCTAACTCAAAATTTTCGTACATCAGAATCATACAGATTATTATTAGTAATAATAATAATAACAATAATAATAATAATAATGAGAGATCAATTTTTAGTCTTATTGTAAAACATTCTGTGATGGAGCATTTATAGTGATCATTTGATCAGAGTTTAAGCTTTTAACGCTGCTACTTTATTCGATGGTTAATGAACAAGTAAATAAATCTTTAATTCTTTTATTTAAAGTTAAATAAATAGTTTATTGCGGAAGGAAAAATTCATGTAAATAACTCCACGGAGTTTTTTATCTCTTAACTTTTCAATTTCAGTTTCACCCTCAAAAGGAACCGAGGGTTGGAAATTTATAGCAACCATTATTTCCTCAAATACTGTTTGTGCCTAATAGGAGTATTCACATAATGCATTAAATACAGGAACGGGTGATCTATGGAATTATTCTCAAATTAATTTATTTTTACAGCATTTTAATGTAAAATTCACTTTTTTTTCTTTTTTAATGTTTCCTTTCTAACTTCTTGAATCCAGAATTCTGTTCTGAATTCTTTCAATCTACGAGTTTTTCAGATCTTATAGAGTGAACTCAAGAGTAATTTATATAAAAAATGGCAACGTTGAAAATTTATAATAGCCTATTTTGTTAATATATTATTTTATATTGTTAAATTTAGTCCTTACGAATATTGATAACCTGGCACTTCATCATGCTAATAGTTACTGTACATGAATTCGATAAAATAATTTTATCGATTACAAACCATTTTTTCTTAAAATAAGACCCAAATTGTGTCACTAGCAGAAGCCCGCAAAACATTTGCGGTCAAATTAGTATCTTTATGGCAACATTACTACTTTAAATAGGAGATTTCTAGTTAGTCTTTCACCAAAGATTTTAACAGAATCTAAACTTCTCACTTTAGAAGAAGCTATATAAAGCTGACCGTGTGTTAAAGTAGGCTTAGGAATATAAATATAAAACATCTGCGGTCAAATTAGTATCTTTATCAAGGCAACCCGAGAGCAATGGAGCAGAATTATCAAAACGCTATGGCAACTGTAAGAAAATTTTAGAAGCCGAATCTATTTATTACGTTTACTCGCAATCCAAGATGGACTGAAATCGCTGAAAGCATTGAAACTTATCAAAGACCAGAACATAGGCCAGATATTGTTCCAAGAGTTTTTCATATGAAACTAAAAGAGCTGTTTCATGATTTAACAATAAACTTAGGTTAGGTTAGTAATTTTCTTGTTCTTGTACAAAAATGCACTTGGCTTCCTGAATATGTTTTATTGTTTTTATTTTTATTTATTACTAGCGGAGCGACCCGGCGTTGCCGGGGTGGATGTTGAACGCTCTATATGCCCGGTTAGGTTAATTGAATGCCAGGTTAGGTCAACTGAATGCCTGATTAGGTTAATTAAATGCCCCATTAGGTTAACTGAATGCCCGATTAGACTAATTGAATGCCCAGTTAGGTTAATTGTACGCCCTTGACGATTGGTTAGGTTAAGTCGTGATATTTTCGTTAAAGCTGACGAAAATATCACGACTTAACCTAACCAATCGTCAAGGGTGTAAGATGACCTAACATGGCATTCAATGAACCTAACCGGGTATTCAATAATTTTACCATAGGTTGCGATATATATATATATATATATATATATATATATATATATATATATATATATATATATATACGTAATGACGTAATGATCTTGATGGCTTCATTTAATTTTTTAAAATTAATTACTTAATTTATTAACACTCAGGTGTCGATCGGCTCCCGGGGCCGTACCTATACCAGCGTGCTATTTTTTCTTACTCTTACTCTCCGGCGACATTAAGACTAATCCAGGCCCCATTACAACTTACACATGTCACCGTACACAAAGACAAACTCAATAGGACCATGAGACACATACAGAAGCATAATATTAACACATTACAGTACAACGCAGATGGCCTCACAAACAAAATCATGCAGCTTAGGGAATTCGTACACAAACAAAACATTCACGTAGCACTTATACAGGGTGTCTCAATATACATGCAACCCATGTCACTGCTAATAATTCTGCCAATATTAATGTTCTCGTTCTATTTTTTCAGATTTGAAGAGAGGAGACGATAACAACTAATAATTATCAATCAAAATGCCTTGGACAAAGGAGGAAAAAAATTTTTGCGTCACTACTTATTTGGAGACGAAATCATT
Organism: Bathynomus jamesi; assembly: GCA_023014485.1. Lineage (NCBI taxonomy): Eukaryota > Metazoa > Arthropoda > Malacostraca > Isopoda > Cirolanidae > Bathynomus > Bathynomus jamesi. Next base: position 167,545 of record JAJOZX010000713.1, on the reverse strand, counting down.
CAAAACTGTGCAAGCGAAATTTCGCAGGAAGTTCAACTTCAACAATTATCCCCAGAAAAGCCAAATTTATCGTTGGGCACACAATTTCAAGCCACAGGATCAGTAAACAATCTCAACAAGAAAGCAGAAACACCCAGATCTGGCAGGAAGGTGACTGCATGATCTCCTGACAATGTGAATGCGGTGAGAGATTCTGTCGGAAGGAGTCCGAAAAAGTCAATCCGAAGACGTTGCCAAGATCTGGGTCTTTCACGTGCGTCAGTGCAAAGAATCTTGATCAAGGATCTTCAGCTGTACCCATACAGGATCCAGATCAAGCATAAACTCACACCAGCTGACATGGCAAAACGTGTTGTGATGTGCCGGTGGTTCGAGAACAAGATCGAAGAGGATCCTGACTTTCTTGATGATGTTTGGTTCAGCGACGAAGCACACTTCTTGCTCAGTGGGTATGTCAATAGCAAGAACAATGTGTTCTGGGGCACACAAGCCCCAGACGAGGTGCTTCAGAGGCCCTTGCACTCTGTGCAGGGTGTCAGGGTGATTGACAACTTCGCTCGTCGGCTTCAAGTGTGTCTGCAGCGCAACGGCGGTCATTTGGAACATGTGCTCTAATAAATGTATCCTTTGATCTAGAGACCTCAAATCTTCAGTTTTTAATTGTTATCATATCAGCTTCCAGGAAATGTAATCTTTTTTGGAGTTTATTTTCTGAGTAATAAATTATTATCATGTCAATGGGTTCCATCTATTTTGAGACACCCGGTACAAGAAACAAAACAAAAACACACACACAAAACACCCACTATCCCTGACTTCACGGCGATCCGTCAAGATCGTACTGGGGGTCACGGGGGTGGCCTCCTCATCACTTACATACGTAAAAGCATTAGCTACACTGAAGCCACCCAAAACATTAGACAGACACAATCCAAGCAGATAACACGATGGAAATACAGGCAGTTAACATTAAAGCACACTCAAAACACAACACCACACTCGTCAACATTTACATCCCACCAGATAGTTCACTCCAGGTGTCAGCCAATTACAATCCACAGTTACACAATCTGACCTCGCTCACTAATGTCATCTTAGGAGGAGACTTCAACGCTAAAGACACTAGTTGGTACCTGCACAACCAAAACAACACCAGAGGCGCCAACATACCCACACGACTAAGCAGTCTCTTCATTCTTAACAACACATAAGAACATACACACATACCACATCAAGCAGGATACTCAAACTCCTCCCCAGACATAACGTTCTGTTCCCCCTCACTAGCAACACACACACACACACTGGAGAACAGAAAAACAACTCATCAGACCACCTGCCCATCATCATTACAACACATCCTACCCATCATAAACATCAATACAACACTCGACATTTAATCAGATCATCAATAATGCAAACAACTACATACCCAAGGGCAACATTAGGAAATACAACCCTAATTACACTAGAGAAATAGCCCACCTCATAAGGCAACGTAACAACCTCAAACCTAACACACAAACACCACACACAGAAGCCATAAAACAGCAGATACAACAGCTCAACACAGAAATAAACAACAAACTTAAAGAAAAACAAACAGAAACATTTAGGGAATTCATAACACTAAACCACTCCACAGATACATCCAGGCTATACAAGACTATAAACAGCATTACCCACTCTAACAGTGGCATTCACACCTCACACGCGGCTATCTGTCGCAGCCAAAATAATATTCCAACATATACACAACAAGCTAACATTCTAGTTAATCACTACGCAAAGATAAGTCACTTAAACAGAGACAACAACCAGAAACACGCAGACAGACAAACAGGCAGACACAAAAAAACCTACAGACTCGACACGACCATTACACTCTTCAATACAGACCAGACCACGAAGATCATCAAAAACATTAAGAATTCGAAGGCCACTGGACCAGACAACATATCTAACATACACCTTAAACACTTAGGCCCACAGGGAATACTAGCTCTCACAAACATCAGCACATATTCACTACAACACTGTATTATTTCTGACATATGGAAACAAGGTAAAATTATTACACTACTCAAACCAAACAAAAATCCAACAGAACCAGCTTCCTATAGACCCTTTACTTTACTATGCACACCTTCCAAAGTAACAGAAAGACTAATCTTACAAATCACAAACCCACACGTACCACTATCGCCTACTCAACATGGATTCAGACCTCACCACTCAACAACCACGACATTACTCACTAACCTCACGCAGCACATCATGGATGGCATCAACTCCAGACGACTAGCTCAACGTACACTATTAGCAACAATAGACTTAGTAAAGATTTGATGCTATCCCACGTTTCCCTCTCATAAACAAAATACTCAACACAAACGTGCACAATAACACCCACAGGTGGCTGAGCAACTATCTTTCAGAAAGATACTCACATGTCACATTTAATGGCAAGTCATCCAAAAACAAACTTTTTCTGAACGGGGTCCTTCAAGGCTCTGTTCTCTCACCAACACTCTTCAACTTATACATGCATGACATTCCAACACCCATAGATAACAAGCTTACGTTATTATCATATGCAGATGACATCACTCTAACATCCACCCACAACAACATCGACACCGCTGCAAATAACCTACAAACATACATAAACAGTATACAAGACTGGTTCACACACAATAGACTCAAAGTAACGCCCACAAAATCAACCATCTCCTTGCTAACAAGGAACACAAAAGAACACCAGATAACTCCACAGCTTTCACTAAGCAACACCAACATTCCACACACTCACAGGACCAAAATACTTGGGGTCACATACAACACATCATTATCTTTTGCAAACCACATTCAGGACATTAAAAACAAATGTACGTCAAGACTTAACACGCTTAGGGTACTAACAGGCACAAACTTTGGACACCAGCAGGAAACAACATCACTCATATGCAAACAATATATTCGCTCAGTTATGGACTATGCTAGCCCATGCTGGGAACCCATTCTCTCAAACACTCACATAAACACCTTACATACAATACAAAACAACGCACTTCGTATCATTACAGGATGTACTCAAACAACACCAATAGAACACCTGCACACACAAAAAAAATACTGAAAGTTAGGGACATTTAGACATGAGGGGGAACACAATTCATGGCAGTAGCGACAACTAACCCACAACACCCTTGCCACTACATGTACAATCATGCACCAACACCTCGTACCATTAAGGTAACACCAGAGAGACATTATAACCAAATATTCCATTCCATACCACGCCCCACAGACATCACGCAGTATAGAAAAAACACACACACACACACCTAACCCACAAAGCACTGACACGACTCGGTCCGAATGCGGTCCTAGGTGCGAAGCCGCCACCATTGACAGGTCAGAGACCAGCCTGAGCAGATTGGATCGAGTTAACATAGCACGATTCCGATGTGGACCTCACCCCAACTTACAGACATATAAACACAGACTAGACAACTGCATAGACAACACCTGCCACCTGTGCCAGGACACACCACAAATAATTGGACACATTATGACAGACTGTACCGCTGTAACACAACATAGAACACAATACAACATCACTAGTGCGCTGAACCTCTTGTCCACTCCGGAGAGGGCGATCGGTTATCTGCGTGCCGCCGCGCTAGCTTGCTCGATCAGGGTGGGCTGATTGGCTAACCAACAACGACAACAACCTTGGGACCTAATCAATATGTGTGTGAAGTTTCACGTTTGTAACTGCGTCCTTTTATTATTATAGATTATTACAAGCGGTAGCTCGTTATCGCTCGCGACCGTTGTACAACTTGGCACTCCGGGCGGGTAGCACTGTGATCCAGCTACAAAATTAAAAAAAAAAGCCATTACCCCCATTACCCCCACCCCTCTCCCACATTACCCCCACCCCACTCCCCCATTACTCCCACACACAAAAGTAAAAAACGCCATTACCCCAATTACCCCCACCCCTCTCCCCATTACCCCCACCCCCACTCCCCCAATTACCCCACCACCTTTCCCACTACCCCCGGGCGGGTTGTTGTTGTTGTTTAGCCGATCAGCCCACCCTGATCGAGCAAGCCGGCGGCACGCAGGTAACCGATCGCCCTCTTCGGAGTGGACCAGAGGTTCAGCGCACTAGTGATGTTGTGTTGTGTTCGTTGTTGTGCTAGAGCGGTACAGTCTGTCATAATGTGTTCAATTGTTTGTGGTGTGTCCTAGCACAGGTGGCAGGTGTCGTCTATGGAGTTGTCTAGTCTGTGTTTATATGTTAGTAAGTTGGGGTGATGTCCACATCGGAATCGTGCTAAGTTAACTCGATCCGATCTGCTCAGGCTGATCTCTGACCTGTTAATGGGTGGTGGCTTCGCACCTAGGACCGCATTCGGACCGAGTCGTGTCAGTGCTTTGTGGGTTAGGTGTGTGCGTATGTGTTTTCTGTAGTGTGTGATGTCTGTGGGGCGTGGTATGGAATGGAGTATTTGGTTATAATGTCTCTCTGGTGTTACTTTAATGGTGCGAGGTGTCGGTGCGTGATTGTACATGTAGTGGCAAGGGTGTTGTGGGTTAGCTGTCGCTGCTGCCATGAATTGTGTTTCCCTCATGTCTAAATGTTCCCTAACTTTCAGTATTTTTGTTTCTGTGTGCAGGTGTTCTATTGGTGTTGTTTGAGTGCATCCTGTAATGATACGAAGTGCGTTGTTTTGTATTGTCTGTAAGGTGTTTATGTGTGTGTTTGAGATAATGGGTGCCCAGCATGGGCTAGCATAGTCCATAACTGAGCGAATATATTGTTTGTATATGAGTGATGTTGTTTCCTGCTGGTGTCCAAAGTTTGTGCCTGTTAGTACCCTAAGCGTGTTAAGTCTTGACGTACATTTGTTTTTAATATCCTGAATGTGGTTTGCAAAAGATAATGATGTGTTGTATGTGACCCCAAGTATTTTGGTCCTGTGAGTGTGTGGAATGTTGATGTTGTTTAGTGTAAGCTGTGGAATTACCTGGTGTTCTTTTGTGTTGCTTGTAAGCAAGGTGATGGTTGATTTTGTGGGCGCTACTTTGAGTCTATTGTGTGTGAGCCAGTCTTGTATACTGTCTATGTATGTTTGTAGGTTATTTGTAGCGGTGTCGATGTTGTTGTGGGTGGATGTTAGAGTGATGTCATCTGCATATGATGATAAGGTAAGCTTGTTATCTATGGGTGTTGGAATGTCATGCATGTATAAGTTGAAGAGTGTTGGTGAGAGAACAGAGCCTTGAGGGGTCCCGTTCGGAAAAAGCTTGTTTTTGGATGACTTGCCATTAAATGTGACATGTGAGTATCTTCCTGAAAGATAGTTGCTCAGCCACCTTTTGGTGTTATTGTGCAGGTTTGTGTTGAGTATTTTGTTTATGAGAGGGAAGCGTGGGATAGCATCAAATGCTTTACTAATGTCTATTGTTGCTAATAGTGTACGTTGAGCTGGTCGTCTGGAGTTGATGCCATCCATGATGTGCTGCGTGAGGTTAGTGAGTAATGTCGTGGTTGAGTGGTGAGGTCTGAATCCATGTTGAGTAGGCGATAGTGGAATGTGTGGGTTGGTGATTTGTAAGATTAGTCTTTCTGTTACTTTGGAAGGTGTGCATAGTAACGTAAAGGGTCTATAGGAAGCTGGTTCTGTTGGATTTTTGTTTGGTTTGAGTAGTGTAATAATTTTACCTTGTTTCCATATGTCAGGAATAATACAGTGTTGGTATGAATATGTGCTGATATTTGTGAGAGCTATTATTCCTTGTGGGCCCAAGTGTTTAAGCTGTATGTTAGATATGTTGTCTGGTCCAGTAGCCTTCGAATTCTTAATGTTTTTGATGATCTTGGTGGTCTGGTCTGTATTGAAGGGTGTAATGGTTGTGTCGAGTCTGTAGGTTTTCTTGTGTCTGGCTGTTTGCATGTCTGTCTACCCCTGGCGGGTAGCACTGTGAAGCTCAAGATTTTCACGGCTGCGTTCTTTTCTGTAGTTTTATCGCGATGCTGGGGCCTTCGGACCCAGTAATTGTGACCTACGGCCAAGAAACTTGACAGAGCACATCGGCAGCTCATGGGCTATCAGTTGGTGGTGGTTGCAGAATTTTACGATGTGCCGTTTAGTCTGTGTACGGTTCCGAAGAAAGCGGGGACACACACACACACACACACACACACACACATTTTAGTTCAATAGTATATAGGATTACGGGCGGCAATGTGAAGCTCAAGATTTTCATGACTGCTTTCTTTTCTATAGTTTTATTGACCAAATAATTGAACCGACAGTAATTGCGGGTTCAATTATTTGGTCAGTAAAACTATAGTCATGAAAATCTCAAGATTCAGAAATCTTGACACAATGTAAAACTCAAAATTTTCACGGCTGCGTTTTTTTCTGTAGTTTAATCGCGGTGCTGGGGACTTTGGGCACAGTAATTTTATTTGATTTATTAACACCCAGGTGCACAACCTGGGGACCTAATCAATATGTGTGTGAAGTTTCATGTTTGTAACTGCTTCCATTTTGGAGTTGTGGCTGGAACACACACACACACACACACACACACACACACACACACACACACACACGTCCCTTTATTATAAGTATAGATAGATGAACCTAACAATTTTTCTTCTATGAACTTTTTTTCGCTATTTGGCTTCGTTTAAAAGTTGCGCATGCGCGCACGTGTGTGCGAGCGAAAAAATAAGTATCCTTAGGATCCTCCCAGAACAAACAGAAACCTTTTCAACGGTGTAAAAGAATGAGTTCCCTACTTTGAGCAGTTTCTGTACAGACAGAAGCCCAGAAACTCTGTATTATTATTATTATTATTATTATCATCATTATTATTATTACGAGCTAAAGTGGGCCCTACGGGCCCATTAAGCTAGACATGCGGTGTTGGGGCCTTCGACCTCCCAATTACTGGGGAGTCAATTATTCGGTCAATAACACTATAGAAAAGAATGCAGCCATGAAAATCTTAAGCTTCACAAATCTTGATACAATGGGTTCGGATGTGAAGCTTAAAATTTTCATTGCTGCGTTCTTTTCTAGCTAACGTGGGCCCTACGGGCCCATTTAGCTAGACCTAGAGTGTTGGGGCCTTCAGCCCCAGTAATTGGGGGGGGGGTTAACTTGTTAAGTTCCTCGTGAACATAGTAAATAGTAAGCTTTCACTACCTTAATAATTTCTTTTCAAAATCTTCGGTATCTGATTTCAACTTTTGAAATAATTTTTTTGACAGACTTGACAGCCTCTGCCTCAGTTATATTATAGATTTTTTTGCACTTCTTCTGCAGCATTATTAGTCCCATTTATATGGGATCGCTGTTGCGAATACTTCTCCTCCACTCTGCCCTATCGTGCGCCATCTCCTCCGTCAGATTTTTATCGTTCATGTCCATCTTGATGCGATCCTTCCACCTCATCCTTGGTCTTTCTCTCTTCCTCCTCCCGGGCACTTCCATACATAACACCTTCCTCCCAACGTAGTTCTCGTCTCTTCTCATTACATGCCCATACCATGCCATTCTTCTCTCTTGAGCCTTCTTTGAAATTTCCGTAACTTTCACCACCCCCTTGACTCTGTCGTTCCTTATCCTGTCTCTTCTAGCTAAACTCCTCGATATTGTTTGCATGTCATCCTCTGATTTTGGCAATAAATTTTACGACCGGATGTCCTTCCTGACGCCAACCCTAATATACTGTATATACTGTACCTAAAACGATAATTTTGTTTCTTTCAGGAATTGTCTTGCACAAAATGTTTCATCACAAATGCTTTTATTTTATTTCTATCATAACATAGCTGTAAATAATACTTGTAGTCTTCGTCCTAATATAAACATATGATGTCCTTGATAATGTCTAAACTATTTTTTTTTATATTATAGATTAAAAAGAATGTTTCCACAAATATGATGTAATTATGTCTTGACGCATAGCATTAAAATTTTAGGGAAGTGCGAGGACCTACTTTAGCATTATATCTGTATTACAGTATGTTGTTGAAATTAACACCCAGGCACTTTTCCTATAATAAGTATTAGGTCATCCCATAAGTAATGCGGCATTTTTAAATTTTTTTTTTTTTTCATTTTTATCATTATTTTACGGATAGAAATCAAACAACTCTTTGAAGTTATTTATATTTAAATAAATATTTATTTAAATATAAATAACTTCAAAGAGTTGTTTGATTTCTATCCGTAAAATAATGATAAAAATGGAAAAAAAATTTTTTTTTAAATGTCGCATTACTTATGGGATGACCTAATAGGCCTACATCAATTTACTTCTGAAAATGTATGAAAACAAACATTCACGTGTTTCTTAAAGTCAATGTTAAACTCTGCAAAATATTTGGTAAAGTTTTCTTACCGACTAACTTCGATAATGCTTTCTCTACATCTCCGTATGAAATATAATTACAGATATGTCAGTTCACTTCCAGTTTTTAAATGATTCGCTACACATAAATTTGCCAACGCCCGTAGCTCAGTGGGTAACACTGTTTCTCTATGAGTGAAGATAGTGAGGTCGGGGACTCGCATCCCGATAATGTTGGTAATAATAATGAAGGAGTTAGAGCAATAGATCGCATTAGTTGGTCTGACTGCTGTGCCACTTTCTGGCACCCCTCACAAACTTTTGTGTTCGCCTACAATGTACATTGTACAGTAGTCTCAGAGTCATTACTTTTGGAAATGCATGATGATACACTAACTTGTTTTTTCCTCACTACTGCATAACTAGAATGAAGACCATACAGTAGGTAATGAAGTGTTTGCAGTGTATTCAGAGCCATGGAAAGTACACTGGGAAAAATTTATAATGAAACTGAAGTACAATATTTACAAATAATAATAATAACTTTTCAAATGTGGAGCAAGCGCTTGCGCCTGCACAGATTATATTATTCATGACTGGTTTGTAACTGATGAAAATAAAAAAAAAATGTGCGAATATCATCAAATTAATTTTAAGAGCGCGTTTAAGAAAAAAATAAAATAATAATAATACGGGGTGATCCAAAAGTTGTTAAAAATTAGTTTGTCTATTTTTGGAACACCTGTTTAGATCACCCTGTATTTTGGCTAAGAAAACTTTCGTAATTAATGAAATGACTATGACAAAGTTTATATATACGTAATCAGATTATCTGTGTAAACCTCGGCTACTTGTCAATAAGAACATTTCAGAGTTTGGTACCTACTGTATAGTTAAATGATTCTCTCCAGCAGTTTGTCAGTCTCCTCATTTGACTACTTTCATTATACAGGGTGGAAAAGAAAAATGTTTTAGGTTTGAAATTTTTTTAAAAATTAGCCAATTTATATTTTTAGCTGTTTCAATAACTAATTGAAGCTAAAACTGAAATATTGATTTCTGTAAAGGACATCATCATCATCACGTATCAGTAAACTGTACTTACAACATTGTTCAGTAACAGTTATGCGGAGAGTTCAAGCAACTGCATAATGTAACAGTACTAAAGATTGTAAGAAAATTTCGTTAACGTGGAACAGTACAAAACATGAATAAGAGGGGAGAAGTGTTAGGTCTAAAACAGCCCGAACTCCTGAAAACATGCATAAGGGATGCAAAAACTTCAGTTTCCTAGGTGAAGGTCAAAATATGATAATAAAAACCCACTCTAATAGACAGAGTTTATTTCCACAACAGTTTCGATGCCCACTGGCATCCTCTTCGGGTGGCTACAGAAAAATGAATGAACCAAAAACAAGAGGGAAAACAGTGCAGGGACCATTAAGAAATTCGCACCTAGGTTAGATCCCGTTCTCCCTACACTGGAAGGACATTTTTTATGTTTTTAAATTAAAGGGACCCGCTTATAAGTACATTCGCACAAATTTAAAACTATCTTCTTGTTCTATACATACAGATTCTATTATTTTTTTACATAATTATTACATTTATTATCAAATTTATTACATTTAATATTGCATTATTATTTATTACAGAAATTATAAATTTATTATTACATTGATTATTACATTGTTGTTTATTATACAGAAATTATAAACCGAAAAACGAATGAAAAAGGCGAGAAGGAAACAATCTAGAGACCATTAAGAAATTCGCAACTAGGCTAGATCCCGTTCTCCAGACCCCAGAAGGGCATTTTTTTATTAAAGGGTCCCGCTTATAAGTACATTCGCACAAATTAAAACTATCTTCTCGTTCTATACATACAGATTCTATTATTTTGACATAATTACTGCATTTATTATTGCATTTACGTTTTTTAACATTTATTATTATTACCTTTACACTAATTATTACATTCATTTTATTACCTTTATTATTATATTTATTGCACTTATATTTATTTCCACAATTATTACTTCCATTATTACATTTACATTTACGTTTATTATTCCATTTACATTTTACCGAAAAAAAAAAAACGAATGAACCAAAAGCGAGTAAGGAAACAATCCAGAGACATTTAAGAAATTCACACTTCGGTTAGAACCCGTTCACCCGACGCCGAAGGATTTTTTGACCAAGAATCTCATTAAAGGATCCAACTTATAAGTACCTTCGCACAAATTAAAATTATCTTCTTTTTCTATACATACAAATTCTATTATTTTTCTTTTGACATAATTATTACATTTATAAAGTACCTTACTTGATTCCCAATCTATAGCATGATTATTTTGGCTGGCGTGATAAAAAATGGCATTATTAGTATTACAACTTCTGAAGGCATATTTGTGTTCTTTAATGGTCTCTGGATTGTTTCCTTCTCGCCTTTTTCATTCGTTTTTCGGTTTATAATTTCTGTATAATAAACAACAATGTAATAATCAATGTAATAATAAATTTGTAATTTCTGTAATAAATAATAATGCAATATTAAATGTAATAAATTGAATAATAAATGTAATAATTATGTAAAAAAATAATAGAATCTGTATGTATAGAACAAGAGGATAGTTTTAAATTTGTGCGAATGTACTTATAAGCGGGTCCCTTTAATTTAAGAAAATTAAAAATGCCCTTCCAGTGTGGGGAGAACGGGATCTAACCTAGGTGCGAATTTCTTAATGGTCCCTGGACTGTTTTCCCTCTTGTTTTTGGTTCATTCGTTTTTCTGTATCCACCCGAAGAGGATGCCAGTGGCATCGAAACTGTTGTAGAAATAAACTCTGTCTATTAGAGTGGGTTTTTATTATCATATGCATAAGGGAATCACTGTAAGAAAGTCCTGTCAAGTTTACACGTCGTTTTTCATCAAAACTCAACATGGAGAGACATTCACATTCTTCTCGATGATTTAAAGATGTATTTCTGCAAAATTCAGGCTCTTCGGAAAACAAAACAAAAAGCTGCAGTAGTCGATTTTCGTAGGGACACAGCTTTAAATCATAGTGTCGGCAGCAAGGAAATAGGCTAATATGCCTATTCATTTAATGAAGCAATTTACAAGGTCATCAAAAAAAGACGTTCTAATTTGAATTGCTTATATTTATTAAAGTATTTCAAATACAACACTGGTTCTGCTGTCACAACAACAATGAAGCACGGGAGATTTTATTCATGTGAAAACATTTTCAATATGTGATCCCTGTACATTCAATACCATTTGCAAACGTCTACTGAAATTTTCCATAACCCGAGCTAGTGTTTCATCAGTGATGCTCTCCACAGAAGCTGCAATTTCTGCCTTTAATTTTTCGACCGTACGTGGATTATTCTTGTACAAATTGTCCTTAACGAATCCCCATAAGAAATAATTACATGGATTCAAATCTGGTGAGTACGGTGGCCAGGACCATCCAAATCCAAAATGTCCAGGATAGCGATTCGAGATGACCCTATCATGAAAATGTTCACTAAAGAAATCAAGAACGGCATTTGCCGTATGTGGTCTTGCCCTATCTTATTGAAAAAATGTTTCTTGCATATTAACACCAATGCCTTGAAGAGTTGGAATAAAGTGGTCTTGAAGGACTTTCAGGTAATTTAGCATTTACTGTGTCGTCATGGAAGAATGGTCAGACAATTCTAGCAGATGAAACAGCGCACCACACCTTGCATTTTTGTGGATGCAAAGGGTTTCCATGACTACATGGGGATTTTTAGTGGCCCATACATGCATATTCTGTTTATTTATGTCCCCATAAATAAAGTGTGCTTTGTCGATGAACCAAATTTGATCAATAATTAACTGTTGGATTGTCTTCCAAATATTGCCGAAATAGACCACAAAAGTCGACTCGCCTATCTTTATCGACATCGTTTTATTTACATTTTGTAGGGAAACATTTTTACATCTCGTCGAACAATAGTTAAAGTGGATGTTTTTTTTAACCAAGCTGTTGAAATAGCCATTTTACAGATTTTCCAGGACTACGAGTAAGCGCTTCCTAAACACGTGCAATGTTTTCTAGTGTTCTCACAGACCTCTTTCTGCCAACATCGCCCTTCTTAATGTCTAACACAGCACCACTCTTCAAACTTTTTCACTAATCTGTCAATTGCTGATCTGCTTGGACATTCTCTGCAGTCAAATCTTTCTCGAAACTCGCGCTGCACATCAATAATACTACCTGTTCGATGAAACGTTTTCACACAAAACACGCGCTGCTCAGTAGTGTACTCTATTTTGTTCACAGTTACATGAACAAGGCTACACCAGGCTTATAGCCTACCCTTACTTCCATCACACAGTATAGGACTAGGCTATCCTAAATCGTTTGGAAAATGCAATACGTGATATGGAACCGGTCGCTCTCTGGATTTAAACTAAAGCGTCTTTTTTTATGACGTTTGCAAATGGTGTTGAATGCACAGGGATCATATATTGAAAATGTTTTCACATGAATAAAATCTCCCATGCTTCATTGTTGTTGTGACAGCAGAACCAGTGTTGTAATTGAAATACTTTAATAAATATAAGCAATTCAAATTAGAGCGTCTTTTTTTGATGACCTTGTAAATTGTTTGATTAAATGAATAGGCATATTAGCCTATTTCCTTGCTGCCAACACTATGATTTAAAGCTGTGTCCCTACGAAAATCGACTACTGCAGCTTTTTGTTTTGTTTTCCGAAGAGCCTGAATTTTGCAGAAATACAACTTTAAATCATCGAGAAGAATGTGAATGTCTCTCCATGTTGAGTTTTGATGAAAAACGACGTGTAAACTTGACAGGACTTTCCTACAGTGATTCCCTTATGCATGTTTTCAGGAGTTCGGGCTGTTTTAGACCTTACACTTCTACCCCGTTATTCATGTTTTGTGCTGTTCCGCACTAACGAAATTTTCTTACAATGTTTAGTACTGTTACATTATGCAGTTGCTTGAACTCTCCGCATAACTGTTACTGAACAATGTTGTAAGTACAGTTTATTGATACGTGATGATGATGATGATGTACTTTACAGAAATCAATATTTCAGTTTTAGCTTCAATTAGATACTTGAAACAGCTAAAAATATAAATTAGCTATTTTTTTTAAATATTTAAAACCTGAAACATTAGAGAAACTGAAACATTCAAATTAGAGTCTTTTTCTGATGACCCCGTATCAGCCAGTTTGTTATATATACTTCAAACTTTAGGAGACGATAAAATAAACAATAAAGTCACAAGGATTACACGAATAAAACGTTGCTTTATATGGAGTAAACATCTGTTCAAGTTTTACGGCCGAAATATGCAACTGCCTGTTTAAAAATAGCTAAAAAAAATTGTTTGATTCAATATTTGTGTTTAAAATGTTCCGAGTTTAATGATAGCATCCTACAGTGATGTAAGTCGGCTCTGCTATACAGCGCTATAGCCAGAGGCAGATTAACTGGGGCCTGAGGCTAATTTTATTTTGGGGGCCCTTTTCTATAGCTTTTTATTAACAATACATGTACAGGGTGTCCCGTAAGTCTGGACCCATAGGGATTTATAATATATTTTTTTATTATGTTATTATTATTATTTTATTATTATTATTTTTTTATTATTTTTTATTATGATTTTTATTTGTGGGGCCACTTGAAAGCCAAAGTGTACGAGGTCAAACTTCAGAACATTTTCCACCTTAAAGCACGCATTGTGGAGGCGTGTCAAGAAATTTCTGCGACTGTGATTCAGAAAGTGCTGTCGCAGTGGAGATTGCGTCTTCAACTATGTGTGCGACACAACGGCGGACACTTTGAACAGATTATGTGATAAATTTTTGGACTATTTTGTAATTTTATTATTTTTCCCTATGGGTCCAGACTTACGGGACACCCTGTATATGTACAGTACATAGTACATTTACACGAATTATATATACGGTGCTTAGGCTAATTGAGAAACAAACTTAAAAGAACTTTAACACAGTGTATTTTGCCGTTTGCTGAAACCAAACAGTATTAAACAAACTTTACTTTAGGGCCTATAAAACAAAATAAAACACGGAATTTGTCAGTTTGTGTACTCTGTTATATTTAATCAAAGAATTTTGCGAAATCTCAAATTATATCATCGAAACTCAGTTGAGTGGGGGCCCCCCTCAAGCATGGGGGCCTGAGGCTTCAGCCTCAATTGCCTCAATGATAATCCGCCACTGGCTATAGCAAATGTCAAACAAATGACAATTTTGAGTAGACTTGAAAGATAACTTTTCACTGTTTATAAGGGACACTCGTTTCAGCACAGAATATGCAATTTCAGTTTTAGCTATTCCATTTATATAAACTGAAACTGCAGAGCACAAACTTTTCTGCATCTCTCCGTCTCAAACTTTACGAAAATATTCTGAAAGATGTAAATTTATTTAAATTGGAAAAAACACTAATTTCTTAAAATTTTATATAGGTTCGACTACGTACAGATTATAAATATCTTTGCGAGATGGATAACAAGAATATTATTGGAATAGTGAATTAACCTTAAGCAGAACCTTCAACCTTGAAACAAATATGCTTAAGAAGAGGGTAGATGCACATTTTGAAAAGTATGGAAATAAAAACAGATGTTCTTTGATTACTTTCTTTTGTTATCCCTGAAGGGTGGGAAGAAATTGGGTTAAAAAAGTCTGAATTAGAAAATTGCCAACATTTCCGAGTGAGTAAATGCAGCAGACGCTGGTTGGGTTTGAACCCAGAGCACTGGAAATTCTCTTATAGCATCCTATCAGTATATAATAACGAGAAGTTCACTTAGAATGTTTTTCTTTTTTTTTAAGTATTTTCAAACTATTTCCTTGAAAAATGGGAAATATTTTATTTTATTTTTGCTCTTTTTCAAATTTTCCTGCATACTGCTCTGCATTCTTTGTGCTTGGTATTCTTCTGTGCTGTTTGTTTAGATGTTATTTTGCATATTATTTTATGGTTACGTGGAAATATATAAAATAACATTAGAAACATCGGAAGATTTACCGCTACGTCATATTATAGAGACAGTGTACAAATAAATCTGAAATTGTAGAACTGGTAACATACTTTGCAAAGAATGCAAAACTCAAGAGAAAAAACAAAAACACACTTTTAAAAACAGGAAGAGAGGTAACATCTAATTCACACACACACACACACACACACACACATTTAAATGGAAAATCGTAGCACATTATGCTTAAATTAAATGTTTCATAGCCACTCTCTCGAATCAAAGTTTTTAAGTAATTTGTTACAGATCCTGGCCAATTATTAGAATCACCAGTCAAAAGTTACTTTTTTAAACACTTTAGGGAAATTTATACATTATCAACAAGTTAATCAGTAAGATTGAAACAAGTTACTCGCATATTAACATCTCCCTTATAATTATACGAAAGTTTCAATACTTTGTTAAGTATTGAAACTGGAGTAGGGTAAGAAAGTCACATCTTGCCGAGAATCAGATCCTGTTACCTCAGTGGTTATAAGTCCACAGATATAAACCCGCACAGAAAATTAATGGGAAGTAATAAAAATAAATGAGAAAATCAAAACAAATAAAATGGAATTGATTTCGAGCTTAATTCAAACCTTGCATCATCATGAAAATCTCTGACATCAATGTCTCAAGTGCATCGAAAGTGAGCCTTTCTTAAAGCCAAAAAGGACAATAAACAAAGTACTGAAACTGGAGTATGAATTATTAAATAAAAATTCTTAAAAGAGGACTTATTTTATTTTTACGAATTCATTTCTTAAATAATGAATTACTTTGAAATTAAAAAAAAAAAAAAAACGAACTAACTTTTGACTGAAGATTAACTTGACCAGGATCTGTAAATTTAAAAACTATAATGTTAGACTAAGAAAAGTCTATCATTGCTGAAAACAAAAACAATAATGTTCGTTTTTCTTTGTAACTCCATAAATCTGCACTTCTTTGTCTCAATTTTTTTTTCTATACTTTTTCTCTCATTGCGAAAAATAGTTTGTATTGCTTTTAAAGTTTTTAAAGGAAAAACATATATTTTCATGAATTTAAGACAAAATTACTTGAAATCAATACAGACTAAGTAAAATTATTATCAACACGCAATTTTTCTGAACGTTGCAGAGAGTAAGCCAGCGGAAGATAAAATACACTGAAATGGATCATATCGAGTGAATTTGTATAATATTTTTCTGAAATTGCAAGACCATTAATTTAATGACAGTCAGAGAGTACATTATTTCAGACATATTTTGGGAATAAATGCTAAGGGACAACTTTTAGCAATTAAAAATTTATGAGAAAAGAATCAACCCGCTTACTTTTGAATTTGGCCTTCAATTTCATGGGTGAACTTACTTAATTTTAATTAACTATTTCTGTCTCTCCTGCTGTGTGTGTGTGTGTGTGTGTGTGTGTGTGTGTGTGTGTTTACATAGGCAATTTGGCATAAGTGAAGTCGAGCATATGATAATTCACAGATGTAGTGGGGTAATTTTTTGCGAGGTAACACCTTTGGTACCTCCGAAAATTTAAATATTTATATAATTTAAAAAAAGTTTTTATTGTCAGAAAAAAGATATGAAGATATGCTGATCCTAATTAGGTTAGGTTACACTAGGTTAGTTAGTTAAGTCTTGGTTATGTTAGGTTAAGCTAGATTAGGGAGTATCTCAATGTTTAATAACATAACAGAAAATATCCTGACAGCACTCACTGCGCCCGAAACACCTGTCACACCCTTCTAGGTTCGATGGCACTAAGGTTAGATTAGGTTTCATTAATTATTTTTTAAGATATATGGTTCTAAAATGTCTGTACCTCTCTTATGGGGAGATGCGAACACACACACACACATATATATATATATATACATACACTGTATATATAGACACACCTTTGGTACCTCCGAAAATTTAAATATTTATATAATTTAAAAAAAGTTTTTATTGTCAGAAAAAAGATATGAAGATATGCTGATCCTAATTAGGTTAGGTTACACTAGGTTAGTTAGTTAAGTCTTGGTTATGTTAGGTTAAGCTAGATTAGGGAGTATCTCAATGTTTAATAACATAACAGAAAATATCCTGACAGCACTCACTGCGCCCGAAACACCTGTCACACCCTTCTAGGTTCGATGGCACTAAGGTTAGATTAGGTTTCATTAATTATTTTTTAAGATATATGGTTCTAAAATGTCTGTACCTCTCTTATGGGGAGATGCGAACACACACACACATATATATATATATATACATACACTGTATATATAGACACACACATACATATATATACACACACACACACACACACACATATATATATATATATATATATATATATATATATATATATATATATATATATATATATATATATATATATGTCCACAAGAGAATCATACAAATTTGGCTTATTTCAAATGGAATTTGTACGATTTTTTTGTGGACACTTTACATAATATAGGGGCATTGGCATATAAAAACATTATACTTGTATATGACATATATGATTAATATGATTATGAAGGCACGTTTAGGGTATTATGATATACGATATGATGTGTAAATAATTCCACATTTATGGATGAGGAAAATCAATAAATCCGAACGAATAGTAATGCCATGAGAGAAAGGTGAAGCTAAAAAAAGACTTAAAAATAATAACTTACTTGTAGCATCTGAAAGCCAGTAGGCGAAACGGAAGTACTCCCAGTAAAGCCAACGGCTCTTGTCGGCCATTCGAGGAATGTGCTTCAGGGAGAGCGAGAAGACGAAGAGCAGGTAGAGAAGGTCGGAAACGGCGAGCGCCGTTAGGTAGAAATACGTTGACGACTGCATGTTTCTCCTCGTAAGGACGGCGATCGTAATACTGTTTCCGACGACACCGATTATGGACAACATCGGTACCAGAATTCTCTGGAAGGCGTAACGCCAATTTTCTAGAGTTACGTTCCATTCCAGTTCTGTCATGGAATTTGTCGCGTTACTTGAAGATAGCAAATTCTTTGTGGTTAAACTCAGCAAATCGTTTTCTATAAAGTTTACTGCGTCAGTATCGTTAGTAGAGTTCATCATTTCTTTAAATTTGGTTTTTACACATATATAATAATAATAATAATAATAATAATAATAATAATGAAAAAAGCTTCCTTTTTAAAATTTAAAGTAATTTAATTAAAAGCTAAAATCTTTGTTTACACACATTTACATAGCACCGACTGCATCAGAAATTAAATATCTTCATTCATTGTTAATAAGGTTATATAGTCTCTCATATAATCTTGTCATAAGCTCTTTGATAAAGTTTTGTAATTAAATTTACGACAAAAATTTGTTCTATAAATGTTACAGAGTTTTATATAGAATTTATATTTATGTCGTGATTCTGCGTAGGAGAAAAATATCTATTAAAACTTATTATATTTGCGCATTGAGAGAGATTGTTGCTTTAATGCAAAATCGTATGTGATCATGCATTATATTTTGTAAGAGTATGGTGGCACTTCGTGAGAGGGAATGATGAGGGGATAGGGGAAGGTGAGGGGGTTAGGGGTGAAGAGGGTGATGGGAAAGGGGATAGGGGGTAGGGGTGCCAGTGACAAAGGAGGAGGAGGGGGAATGCCGAAGGAGTAGGGGGAGAGGGAATGCCAAAACAATTGAAAAATTAAAAACAATAAAAATTTTAAAAAAAGGGTGTGAAGTCACGATTTTAATACAAAAAATTTATCAAAGGATATAAGGTTTAGACACATGATGCAGCACGTTGATAAAAAAGAAATAATATTTACCGTTGAAAGACCCTGCCAGTCAGTCATTCAAGTTCCCAGAGACCCGCCAGTCATCCAATCATATTCCCGGGGCCCCCGCCAATCAATCAATCATACTCCAGAGACCCGTCAAACGCACAGCCTAAAAGCCAACAAGGATGGCCACCTCCAGCCATTCATATCCTCAGAGAACCAACAGCGAAAATTCCAGTGTTTACATACATTATTCAAAAAAATATTCAAAGGTTAAGAGAAATGAACCATTTCTTGGAAACCTAAACACCAGATGACCAGATGACCAGACGAAACATGTCCATAGTGACATGCCAGTCAGCCAATCATATTCCCAGAGACCCCGCCAGCCAGTCATTCACGAACTTAAAAGCTCACTAATACTACTACTACTAATAATAATAATAATAATAATATGAACTATAGGGGCCACGATCTCAATGGTAAAATTTTCAGTTCCTAAATATAAATATATAGTATAGAGGTCACCGGTAGCACGACAACACAATACTAAGATTACTATTACTACTACTACTAATAATAATAATAATAAAAATAATATTCACCGTTGAACGACTTCTCATGCATTAATTATCTCCTGATATATATAATAATTTCCCTCACCTTACGCTATCTATTAGTGAAGCATTTAACTCCTCAATATACACATTAAGCAGCAAAGGTGGGAGCAAGGAACCTGGCCTCAACCCGCAGGGGGAACTAAAACACCCGATCATGGAGGATGAAAATAGGTCTGTAGTTTGAGGGGGAAGTTTTATCTCGTGAGTTATACTTTAGATTGTGCATCCTCTAGCCTTTACAAGGCCGTCTGGGAAGACACCATTTTGAATGGATAGGTTTGTGTGTTTTGAAAGCGTTGGCACAATTAAGTTTGTGTACTCTTTGTAAATTCTGTTTGGGCTTGTGTCTAGCTTACAACTTTTATTTTTTTAATTGTTTTATGACTGCCATTAGATCGTGTGTCGTAGTCGGGGATAGGAAGAAAGTGTGGTAATGAAGGGCCTTAGTACGTATCGAAAGACCGCATTGTGGGTGGCATTTTAGAAGCAAGGTTGGCTCCTACTTCGGTGAAATAATCGTTGAAAGTATGATATTTAAAATATTTATTTGGTCAGTTGTGGGCCTATTATTTACTAATAGCTTTACAGAGGCAGAGGGTTTTGTTAGTTTTTTATTAATCACTTTGTTAATGAGGTTCCAGTATTGTTTGGAACCGCCTTTGTATTTTTTAAATTTATGTTTATAGTAATTAGCTTTGGCTTTATGTAATTTATTAATGAATTAAGTCTGTCTCTATAGTGAGTGTAGACTTCTTTTGGGATTATACTTTCCTGGGCATTTTTATATAGTTTGTGTTTTTGTTTGTAGATGCTTTTAGACCTGGAGTCAACCGTGTATTGTTGATTCGGACCGTAGGAATATTTTTTCAATAGTGGAGCAGGATTCATTAAAAGCATGACAAAGGGATTCCTGAAACTGTTCAAATTTGGTATTTATATCTGTATGCGGGTTGCCAATGAAGTCGAAAGCTGTTTCGCCTAATTTCGTTCTGAATTTATTAAGCTGATTATGCCTTGTTTTCCCGAATATACTCTAATACAGTGTTTGTTTACTTTAGGGTGTTTTCCATTGTTTAGATCAGTGGTTCCCAACGTGGGCATCCCCGCCCCCTAGTGGACGTTTTAGAATCTTAGGGGGGGCGATAGGAAACTAAAATTGTTACCGTCTATTAATAAGCCACTTATCACTTATCCTGTTATATTATTAGCTTTATGAGGGGCACCGGCGAATATTGATGGATATAAGGGGGCGTTGGCCTAAAAAAGGTTGGGAACTACTGGTTTAGATTGTGACGTAATTTGGTCGTATAGTCGAACACTTGGAATTGCATAACTTAATTAGAAATACGCAGAACAGTTTTAGGCGAAACAAATTTTGCTTAACTACTCTTTTAGAATTTTTCCAAAGCGTGGTTGAAGTTTACGATAGTCATCGGGCGGTAGATGTAGTGTATTTAGATTTTCAAAAAACGTTTGAAACCGTACTGCACAAAAGACTCATTGAAAAAACTAAGGCTCATGGAATCAGGGGTGCAGTAATAAATTGGATAGAAGAGTGGTTGCGAGGTAGAAAACAGGGTGGTCGTTGATGGAGCGGAGTCGTGTTGGGCTAATGTAGCGAGCGGCGTTCCTCAGGGTTCTGTATTGGGCCCCTTGCTTTTTCTTATATATATTAACGATTTAGATGTTGGCCTAATCAGTACAGTTTCAAAGTTTGCGGATGACACGAAGTTGGGTGGTAGAGCAATTAATGATGAAGATAGAGGTAAAATCCAGGAAGATCTGAACGAAATCGTTGATTGGTCAGTCACATGGCAAATGAGATTTAACGTCGATAAGTGCAAAATTTTACATATAGGTTCGCGTAAGGGTAATTTTGCGTATAGTATGTCATGGAAGGAGTTGGCAAGCGTAGAACAGGAAAACGATTTAGGAGTTATCATCACTGGTGATTTAAAAGTGGCGAAACAAAGTACAGCAGCGGTCAATAAGGCGAACAAAGTGCTAGGTTTTATAGCTCGGAATTTTGAGTACAAATCGCGTAATATTTTTGTTCCTCTTTATAAATCATTAGTTAGACCTCATTTGGAGTACGCGATCCAATTTTGGAATCCGCATATGCGCAAAGATGCATAGAGTTCAAAGACGAGCAACTAAGATGATTCCATCGCTTAGGTCGAAGTCGTACGAGGATAGGCTTAATAGTCCTGCAGCGGTGCACCTGAGGTGTGTTTTAGAGTACATACAATGTTTTATTGTTGATTCTGGTAGGGTAGGCCCTCCAAATCATGAAACCAATTGATGCCACTTTGTAACCCTTGGGGAAATTTTTTTATGAGCATAAATCCAAAATGGCCGCTGCCGAAATACCGTTTTTTTTGTAAACATGGCCAAATAGTAACTTATGAATGTTCAGTGAGGGGATAAATGAGTATATAGCATGAAAATATCTATCCATGGTCTATCAGTGATGATTTAGACTAATTTATAATGTTATATGGGGTTAAAAAAAATAATAAACCAAAATACCACTTATATTTAGATGAGCACATAACTCAGTAATCACACACACACACACACACACACACACACACACACACACACACACACACACAGTTGAGGTACATGAACAGTTCTACAATGACTAGCCACATGGAGTTAATATGCCTGTTTTGGTTTACTCATCTGTTTCATCAACTCTGTTGTATCTTGTTTGTTCGTTGCAACATTGTTGCAAGCCATGACATCCACAGAACAAGACAATTTTGCAGCAGAGCAGCTGCACCTGGTGGTAGCGCATGGACGTGTAGAAGAACAGCCGCATCGTATCTTTAGAACTTCCACAGGAGCTGATGATACATCTGGTGATAAGGGTACAGGAGATAACACACCAGATGCTATGTCTTGAGACCATCCATAATGAATGGAAGTAACGCGGAACTCCAGATGGCTGTCTGGTAATGAGCACGATAGACATGTTCCTCGAAGGCCTCGGATGTTGGTGGGAGTGACTTCAACTCAGGAGTTGATGTGAGTTTTGGGTTTGACATCTTCGAAGACCATACCTTGTACCTAACATCAGATAGTTCATTGCATTCTTTGAAACCATAGCAGGCAGCAATAAGGGTGGTGTCCTCAGCGATCACGTCTGGCATCTGTGAATCAATAACCCCTAACTTAGACAGAGTAGTGATTCTTCAACATTTTGACAATTTTTCCTTTGCCTATACCCCATGGAGATGAAACAGAATCGCAGCCAAATAAGACATGTGCAGGGAGAACGAGAGATGTATTCAGCATGTTCACGACTGTGGATTGGATGTCAACAGAGGATCGGCCTTGACTAGTGCCAACCATGATTAATGCACAATCAAGATCTTGTGAATGATAGAAATGAAGTAAGAGTACGAAGACATCAGTGTCATCAGAAACTACTCTGATACTTCGTTTTCCATGAGTGGCTGCAAAGACCATCTGCTGTGCAATTATCACACCAGCTTCTTCGTGGGTGGTTCTCATATCCATTCGTTTCACAACGCGAGATTCATGTAATTTTACTGGTTCAGCATCAGGCCAAGTTATGATCAGCTGTGATGAAGCAAGAGGCAGGAAGTCTGAGTGCTCTCTGAGGTAGGTACATATGAGCTTGATAAGTTTACCTTATTCTCTGTTACACTTAGGGTCACTTTCTGGGTGAGAAGAAGTGTGCTCAAACTCAGCTTATGTTGTCTACTGGCTTCCTTTCCTGCTCTGGCACACCGTGTCGCGGATTTGATACTGTCAGTGTTATATCGATCAAAGATCAGGTAAGTGTCACACACCTTCATTTTCTGAATGATGTAGGTCATGAAGGACTTGATGAAATCTTCAACAGTACCACTAGCTGGCCAAGGAACCACCCATAAAATGGCGCAACCATCAAGAATGATAGGATCGGGAGTAGGGCACTGTCGATGAGAAAGCTCAACTTGCAGGTTCTTCTTCAAGACGGACTTAGATTTGGCAGTGCGCATATCGCCATTATCTTCAAACATGGATGTTGGAATTGGTGAGAGCTCGTACTTCAGAACCTTCTCCAGGTTGATGTTTCGTACTTTCTGGAGACCTAGGACTCTTGAGTATAGTAATGTTGTGTCATATACTGGTGTTTTTGCTACTTTAATCTGTCGTTGCATTTCAGACATTGTAGCCACTCCTTTCTTCAGGCTGTCATGGAATCCTTCAGGCCACTGAGATTCATATGCCTTCATCTGCACTGGCTGCAGATGCACGAAATTGGAGCACCTCATCATATGAAGAGGAAACACCAAAATCATATAATAGTTCAATGATCGACCTGTCTCTAACAGCAATGCCCAAAGCAGTTTGTAGTGCTGTAGGACTTCTGTTTACGACACCAGTAACCATGTTCCCAATCATTGCTGCCTCCACAGAAGAGTTGAACTTGTCAGATACTAAAGACAGCAGATGTAGAAGAGTGGGACTGGCATCATTACTGATATCCTCAATGTCCAACCTTGTTTTGTAACAAGACTTGTCCTGCTTCAAGGATTTGGATTCATCTGCTATGCGTTTAGCTACTTTACACACGGCAGCTTCATCATCGTCGTCATCAGATACCAATTTCAGGAGACTTGTTGATGCCTTGCTCCGGAAAACAAAGGCTTGCAACTCCTCGACCTGACATTATCAGTAATCTCTCTCCAAAGTGGTCAGATAAGCATTTGATCAATTGTCTCCGGCTATATTGATCACCTCCGTAGCAATGGTATAATTCATGGACTTCAACAGAGTTCCAGATTATGGATTGATCATCAATGAGATAATTCACAACATACTGAAAGGGTTCATCTGTCTTTTCATTTGGTGTTTTTGATGTTGATGCTTGAATGTTTCTGTATCGTCTGAAGAGAGATATACAGTCCTTGTGATATTGTCCATCTGCTGCATGTAATATATTCAAGGCACCTTCAATTCTCAAGCTTACCTCACTGGCCCACTCGTCATTTCTCAGATGGCAAGCGTCCAATATTACATCCCGTTCGGGATGACAGGGATCTGGAGCAGAAGAACATTTTTCTCTACATATCAGGCAGTTTTCTTTGAAGTTGAAAGGAGGTTCAGTGGAACGACAAGTCCTTTTAGTGACAGGTTCCTCTGAAGCCTTTTTCTGTCGGGCCAAGTAGCGATCTATGTGTGTCTTTGATGTGTAAGTAGATGCACAATTTCTGTGGACATATAGGTTTGTGGAAGAATGTTCTAATGAAGTCTCTAATTCCACATGCAACCCATCACCTCTACATTTACTAGCAGCTAAAATACTGGTAAGTCGTTCTTGGCTAGCAGGCATCAAAGGGTTTTTGTTTGTTTTACAGTTTATATGGTTACGGAGAAAGCATGCAGATGATTATTCTGCCTTTGTTAACCATAACCTATAAAGAGAAAGGAAATACACGTATAGTATCATGTTTGAATAGTAGTGAGGGGGATTCACATGCTTTATAGCTGCAAAGATTGTTTCTAAAATAATAGCCTATATACAGACGTTCAAGTAGTATTAGCAAATAAGTGAGAAATGGTTCATTTTACTGCTTCACACTGGAAAGATCATAATTTTATAGCTACCAACTAATTATTTAACCTGGAAAATGTACAGTTTAACCCCAAAAGCAAGTCTTTACGACTATTTTTAGGGAAAATATTTCAATAATTTAGTTTCGGTGTCGGCCATTTTGGATTTTTGCCCATGAAATTTCAACCCAATGGTTAAAAAGTTATATCTATTGATTTCATGACCTAACAAGATATACTATGTATGGTATCTACCGATTTATTCAAACATTTTATTTTGTTAAGTTACGTTTTAGCCATGTTTAGAGAAAAAATGTTTTTTCGGTGGCGGCCATTTTGAATTTTTGCTCATAAAAAAATTTCCCCTCGGGTTAGAAAGTGGCATCAATTGGTTTCATGATCTGGAGGGCCTACCCTACCAGAATCAACAATAAAACATTGTATGTACTCTAAAACAAACCTCAGGTATATATCACCACTCTGTTGCAGGACTATAAGGAGTTAAACTTGACTACACTCGAGACTAGGAGCCTAAGGGGTAATCTAATCCAGTTTTTTAAAATTATGAATGGGTTGGATAACGTAAATAGAGATAGCTTTTTCGAAATATCACAATATAATAGAACTAGAAATAATGGGTGTAAGTTGACAAGTAGAAGGTTCGAGACAGCAGTTGCCAAAAACTTTTTACCCATAGAATAATAAATACTGTAGGTGGAATAGTTTGCCGGTAGAAGTAATTAGTAGCACGTCTATAAACATGTTTAAAGATCAATTAGATGCATATGTTCTACAGAAGATCTACAGAAGCTAAGGCTAACAAAGACCCTAAGATCCACTCTAAGGTTAGCCCGAGAGAAAGGAAAGAGTAGGGGTTTAAGAGAAGAGAATAAGGGGTTAAGTAAGGAGGAACACCTATCACTCGTGGGTTAACATTCATTCAGAAAAAGAGAAAAAGACTCATCATCATCCGCTGGACACTGCCGACAAGTCAGAAAAATAGTCGGAGAAAATAGGAGAGGGGTGAAAGATGAAAAGAAGTAAAATAAGAACGCTTACAAACCCTGCAAACACAGTCTTAACTCACTGTCATACCATGCAAACTACAAACATGCAAGAAAGAGAGTTACAGACACGCAAAGTAAGGAGGGGATAAGAAAAAAAAAAAGAGGTAAAGTTAAACAAAAAGTGGGTTAGTTTACGCTACGAGCTACATCTACGTTCGTGTTAGTCTAAATTTTTTTTTTTTTATTGCTGGCATCACACGCTGGCATGTCACAAGCTGGCATTTATCGTCAACAGACTCATCCTCGACCACCACCCAAAGAGCTCCTGTGACCAATTGTTTTTTTATTTTAAACAACGTTAATATTTTTAAAATGCCTATCTAAACGGTTCTTAAACATATTAACGCTGGTAGAATGAACGACTGACGCGGGAAGATTATTCCATTTATCAATTACTTTAAACGTAAAGAAGTTTTTAGCGATGTTAGTAATGGAACGTCTGCCACGCAACTTAATTCCGTTATTGCGAGTATTACTATTATCGAAAGTGAACAATTTGTCAAAATTTACGTTATCGATGTTATTAACGATTTTGAAAACTTCAATAAGCTCCCCCCTTAATCTCCTAGTTTCGAGTGAATACAGGTCTAACTCTTTAATCCTATCTTCATAAGGCTTGTTGCGCAATGACGGAATTAGTTTCGTGGCACGACGTTGAACCCTTTCTAACCTATCAATATCCTCGCGCAAGTACGGGCACCAAAACTGAACTGCATATTCTAAATGAGGCCTGACTAGGGACTTGTAAAGGGGCAGTATAATATCCTTCGATTTAAATTCGAAATTACGCGCTATGAAGCTTAACATCCTATTAGCTTTTGCGCAAGACTCCAGGCACTGGTTCCTAACCTTTAAATCCTTAGATACGCGTACGCCTAAATCTACTTCTTCGTCAACGCTCACTAACTCCCTATCATCCATCGTGATCGTGTAATTATTGTTGCGAGAACCTATATGCAAGACTTTACATTTGTCTACGTTAAATTGCATCTGCCACTTATCTGTCCACTCCATAATCCTATTTACATCGTCTTGGAGCCTATTACTATCGTCCTCATTAACAACCTTACCGCCTATTTTAGTATCGTCCGCGAATTTTGACACGTTACTAGTCAATCCTACATCTATGTCGTTAATGTAAATTACGAATAGCAATGGGCCTAACACTGAGCCCTGTGGGACACCGCTACCTACATCCAACCACCCCGATTCACTACCATTAACTACGACCCTCTGTCTCCTAGCACGAAGCCATTCTTCTAACCAGTTAGCTACCTGACCGCGTATACCGTGCGCTTTGACCTTCGCAATTAGTCTCCTATGCGGAACTGTATCGAACGCCTTTTTAAATAAATAACGTCAGCTGCTCTATGCCTATCGTATTCGCGCACTATTTCTTTATAAAATTCTAACAAATTAGTTAAACAAGACCTATGGCGTCGAAACCCATGCTGACTACTATTAATCAAATCTCTACTTTCTAAGTGATCGATAATACGATCCCTAACTACGGATTCCAAAAGTTTACCGACAATTGACGTTAAGCTAATGGGCCTATAATTGCTAGCTACTGCGGTCGCCTTTTTAAAAAATAGGCGTGACGTTAGCTAATTTGAAGTCTTCAGGAATAATCCCCGTTTAGAGTGACTGATTAAAAATCTTCGTTAAGGGGCCTACGATAACGTCTTTCATATCTATCAAATGTCTGGGATAAAAAGCGTCAGGGCCTGGAGCCTTGCTAACTTTTAGCCTCTCGATATAATGCGCAATCTCAGCCTCGTAAACAGTTATTTCATCCAAAATAGTCTCGCTACTAAATGGAACGATATCGTCCACGTCGGGGACATTATTTATGTCTTCTACGGTAAAGACTGTCGCAAAAAAGTTATTGAAAATACCCGCCATCACCTGAGCGTCAGAAGCCAAAGCGCCATTAACATCCACTAGAGGGCCTATGTTATCTTTCACCGGCTTGCGATTATTAACGTATTCAAAAATCTTTTTTGGATTATGTTTACTATCCGCAGCTATAAGTATCTCTAAATTACGTTTAGCATTCCTAACTGATCTTTTAACCTGACGTCTAAGCTCGATATATCTATTAAAGTTAGCTGCCGTGCCATTGCGCTTATTAAGTCTATACGCTCTATTACGCTCGTTTATGAACTCGCCTATTTCCCTATTCCACCACTTCGGCCTACCACGATTTCTAGCGCGCTTGGGCCTACGAGAATAAACTCCCTTTCAATATTCTTAAAACTTTCTTTAAACGCCACCCAACGCAAATTTGTGTCATTACCCATAAATAAGTTATCCCAGTCCACTACTCTCATCCTATCCGCAAAACTATCAAAATTAGCCCTACGAAAATCAGGGACTTCTATTACGTTACTATTCTGAGTGTTTTTATCGCTAACTTAAACCTAAGAATTTGATGATCACTACATCCCAAACTCTCGCCTACTTCTAAACCTTTGACTATATTCTCGCCGTTCATCACCAAATCTAAATATTATCACCGCGCGTTGGTTCAGTAGCTATCTGTCGTAAAAAGTTATCGTCCATAAACTCAATCAATCTCAAACCCTCCTCATTACCAGTAAAATTCTCGTAATTAACATTAGGGCAGTTAAAGTCTCCGACAATTATACTATTCCGATTGTCAATAAAATTACCAAGAAGTGAGTAAAATCTAGTATCTGTATCGAGGGGTTGAACGGGAGGTCTATAAACAACAACAAAATTAAAACTAATACTACGCGCCCTAACTTCAACACATATCGCATTAATTGCTGCCGGAAAATCTAACTTAACCTCGATAGTCCTAAGGGAATTACGAATATACAGCAAAACGCCTCCACCAAACCTATGTAACCTATCATTAGTAAAGAGCTTAAAACCCGGTATATCAAGTTCCCCCAACAAGTCCCGAGTCACGGTATTTAACCAAGTTTCAGTGATAGCAACTATATCATAGTTGCCGGAATAAATTATCGCCTTAAATTCATTTAATTTATTTCTAATACTACGCGCGTTACAATAAAAGACGTTTAAGTTATTTTTTACCACGGGCCCGCGTTTTAAACTACTTATCACGTCGGGCCCGCGTTCCCCGGACCCACAACGTTTAAAGGCGGCTTCGACCTATACAGCTTTCGCACGTTTTCGTCTATTAACCTACCAAGCCTAGCATTACCTATTTCATTAAAATGCACCCCATCTTTTATAAAAAGGCTAGGATCACCGAATTCGGACCACAGCTTTACGAAGGGTACATTTTCCTCAGCACAAATCTCTTCTAATTTATTATTCAAAAATATTGTTTTTGACGTAATCCTAAGACCCAACCCGTGCCTAGGGGTAATACCTAGAACTAAAGACCTATCTGACCTCGCCTTTAGGGACCTAATTAACCCCATATATCTCTCCAAAAGGTCAGGCACTCTCGTATCGGGCCTATACGAGTCGTTGCCCCCTACCATCATCACTAACATCGAGTGACGGGAGGCAACGTCATTCCTATCCACTTCATCTCTAACTCTGTCAACCCTGGCCCCTGGGAGACAGACCCTCCTCCTCTTGGTTGGATGCCGTTCAACGAACTCTGTGTCTATATGGCGCACTAAAGAGTCCCCAATTAAAATAGTTTCCCCGTCATTCACGTCCCTTTCAAAATGGGCGAAAGGGTTCGAAACCTCGATAGGGGTGGGGGGGATTCCTATCACCTAACGTACGCGGCCTAGCTCCACCCTTAACCTCTCTATATCCCTCGCTATCTACTACTCTCGGACTAACTTTAACCCCTTCCTCAACTCTATCCAACCTTCCCGACAAGCTACCTAAACTAGAAACTAGGTTACGCACCTCACCCTTCAAATTACTAACGTCTTCAAAGTTAGTATTGGTTCGGCTTCCGTCAACCGTAGCCCTACCCCTGCCCACATCAAGCGTTGCAGGTCTTTCGGTTACCTCACGTACCCTGCGTTTTATGTCAACTAATTCCTCCATGAACTCGCAAAAAAAACAAACTGATCTATCGGTAATCGCCATAGGACCGCCGTTATAACCTTAAATTCCGAATACCACCGGTTTACCCTACACCTAACACGCGACGCTTTCTGCGACGGCATCGAGCAGTTAAAAATTAGCTTAAACCATCACAGGTATAAGTTAAATTAAGCCGGCACTCTATGAAAACTTCTAAATCGCTAAAAACCACTAATATTCAATTACTTAACTATAACAACGTGAATTTAAACGCAAGTATATAAAATTCAAAACTATCCAAAAGTAAAATTCTCAGCAATATGCAAAAGTAGATGCAAAATCAGAGAGCTCAGGAAATGCGTCCGTTCAGTACAGTTTAAGGTAGTAAAATTAGGGTTTTTGTGGTTCGGAACCCACATAAAATTGTAGGTCCCCTCTGCCACCATGGAGGACATGCGCAATACAAAACTACAAACACAGTTAGACCAGCCACGAGTGGATCCTAGGGTCTTTGTTGGTCTGAAACATTATAACAGCATAACATATCTGACCCATATGTGGTAAGATTTGGTAAGGTCAGTATGGGGGCGTGTTGGCCTTGTTACGTATGTCATATCCTTGGCTGAGCATTGTGTTCCATAATTATTTGGCAATGCAGTCTGTCCCTATTTTCATTAAGTCTAATATAAAGTCCATGAGGATGAAAAACCTCGCACTCTTTAGGGATTGATGTCTGATTTGATCATGTAAGGTATTAATGTAGTTATTTACACTACCGTTAGGTAATCTGTATTGCCAGTATGTTGAGAGAGGTTTTGTCAAGGGTAAGATTTACCGCACTTGTTTCAGTGTGGGGTTCTTCTGTACAGACTGGGTGAATTTTTGTATCTTATGGTATTTTTTATGTAAATCCGAATGCCGCCGCCGTTTCTTTCTGGGCGGAAAGTGTCGAAAACGTATAGGCCTCCAAAGGAAAAAGATGTTTATACGGGTTCTGATGAAGGTTTCCGCGAGTGTAATTACACGG
Source organism: Bathynomus jamesi (assembly GCA_023014485.1). NCBI lineage: Eukaryota > Metazoa > Arthropoda > Malacostraca > Isopoda > Cirolanidae > Bathynomus > Bathynomus jamesi. Next base: position 136,087 of record JAJOZX010000713.1, on the reverse strand, counting down.
GAATGTTTTTCAATTAAAGATAATGAATATTGATAAGTGACCATCATTCAGTTTTGTGAAATTGTGTTGAGGTCGTTAATAGATAGGTATTTTGAATCTTTATCAATGAAATTGGTACCTATAAAATCGATCGACCCAAGAAGATGGGCACATGTTGGAATTTTAAGAATGTGCGATAGAGAGTGGATATGGGTGACTGAGTGCATGTATAAAACAATAAAATCTGAAAGAGAGAAAGAAAAAACTTAACACTTAGTAGTTTATGAAAGAGATAAGGGTAATAATTTAATGAGGATGAGGAGACTAAATAATAAGGAAAGCTCATTGGCATCATGTGTAGAATACAATTTGATTACCGAGTTGTGAACTTGGAAGAAATATATACATTCATACATACATACATATATATATATATATATATATAATACACACACACACACACACATGTATGTTCGTTGTTTTCTTTTATATATATTTAGTAAAGAAACCTTCGAAAAAATTTCAGGATTTTTAAATAAAGGAAAGTCGATAAAGACCGCGAACTGAGAGGTCGTCACATTTATGAGCCTCAATTTCATATACCTTCTAGAGAAGGTATATAAGATTTGATTTATTACTGAAGGAGAATTAAAACCAGGAATTTAAAAGAGTGAAAGATGGAAAAACACGTTAAACAAATTGATCAATGACAATTTTTATAATCTTTGACTGTTAATTAGGTGTAATAAATATAATATCAATGATGCATCTTAAAATTAATGAATAATGGGGCTCCTAAAAAGATTTTGAATGAGAAACGTATAGGAGGGCCGTTTTGGGGGTCCCTTTTTTTTTATATCATTATTAGGGAATAAACATATGATACAAGATACAGCAATGGTTCCAGCTAGGTAAAAAGGACTAGACAATAAAAATATAAAAATATTTAAAAAAAAAGGAAAAACTAATCAAATATTACAGCAGAAATTGATAGTTACACTGCCTGAGTTAGATAATATTATTAGTAATTATTAGTATTGCGACAGTACTAACATACTTATATTAGTCCAATAGTTATAGTTACCTAAGCTTAGGTAGTATAACTGGTATTAATAATAGTAGTAATAATAATCATCGTAATGCTAATACTAATACATCATAACACAGAGTTCATAGTGCTGGCACTCCCTAATCTGGATGAACCTTACCTTACCTTATGAACCTTATGTTGTTTCGTGTTGGTCTCTCTTCACACGGAGGTCAAGCTGGTGGCCCCGCCTCTAGGTCTGGCCTGGTGGAGGAGCGAGTTGCTTTCTTGCGCTCTCCACCGTACATAGCCAGGCACGCCCGGCTCATCTGGTACTGTCCTGAGCCAGGCATCCAGTCTTTTCTTGAAGACTTCAACTTTGACCCCCGTTACGTTTCTGAGGTCCTTAGGAAGCTGGTTGAAAAGTCTTGGCCCCTGACAACCAAGCTATTTTCCTTCAGGGTTGAGGAGGTCCCTTGTCGTGCTTTAATTTGGGAACACTACACATTCTGCCTTTCCTATTTTCCAGTGTTGTTTGAATGGTAATTGGGTTTAGTTTTAGGTTTGGTACCAGTTTTTCGATCATTTTCCATATGTAGATTATGATGTACCTCTCTCTTCTTCTTTCCAGTGAGTACAGATTTAGTTTACGTAGTCTTTCCCAGTAGTTGAGTTCTTTGCAGCCATCAATCTTGGCTGTGAAATGCCTTTGCGTTTCTTCTAGTTTATTAGTTTCTTCCTTTTTATATGGGGACGTCAAAACTGAGCAGTATTCAAGTTTTGGTATAATCAGTGTTTTTAGCAGGGGAATCATTACTGTCCTGTCCCTTCTCTTGAACGTTCTTAGAACCTGTCCGGCGACTCTTTTTGCTTTATTTATCGCTATCTGATTTTGTGTTTCGAATTTCGCATCATCTGTCATTATTATCCCGAGATCAATCGCTTTCATGCTTCTCTGAATTTCCTGTCTATCTGGAGCATAATATGCAGTCTGTTTAAGTTCTTCTTTTCTACCATATCTCAAGAGCTGAAATTTCTCGGCGTTGAATGACATGTTGTTGTCTTCTGACCATTTGTATATTTTGTTCGTGTCCCTCTGCAAGGCCTCCACGTCATGTACATCGCTGATTTTTCTGCTGATCTTTGTATCGTCTGCAAAGGATGTTACTATACTATTGCTGTTTACTCCGCTGTCTATGTCTGTTAGCATGATAATGAACAGGAGTGGGGCCAGTACTGTCCCTTGTGGTACTGAGCTGCGTACTTCCGATTCTGATGATGATATACCTTGAATTTTGACGACCTGCAGACGATCACTAAGGAAGTTGTAGATCCATTTTCCCACTTTGCCTGTTATTCCCATGTCTTTAATTTTATGTGCTATTATACCATGGTCACATTTATCGAAAGCTTTAGCAAAATCTGTGTATATAACATCGTAGTTGTCATTGCCTTCCAATGCATCTAGGATATTGTTGTAGTGCTCTATTAGTTGTGATAGGCATGATCTACCTGATCAATGAATCCATGCTGATTTTCGTTGAATCTTTCCCGTGTCTCCAGGAAATCATAAATTTTCTCTCTAACTATTCTTTCAAATACTTTGGTGAGGTGGGACGTCAATGACACTGGTCTATAGTTCTTTGCTTGAGATCTGTCCCCTCCTTTATATATAGGGACAATGTTTGCTCTTTTCAAGATGCTCGGTATTTCCCCAGTGTCTAGGGATCTTCTCCATATCCAGTATAAAGGTGTAGCTATTTCATTTTTACAGTTTTTAATCAATAATGCGTTCCAATTGTCCGGACCTGCAGCTGAATGTAGTTTCATTTGTTCTATAGCTCTCGCTACATCTTCTGGTGTAAACTCAAAGTCTGTTATATACTCTCCTTGCAATTCCTCTTCAAAGAATGCATTTATGTCAGGTATCGCTTTGTCACTTTTTGGGTACTGAAAACTGATTCATATTGAGCTCTCAATGTATCAGATATTTCTTTTGGATCGTCGGTTAGTTCATTATTTCCCGTCCTTAAGGGCCCAATAGCGGCGCGCGTTTTTGTTTTCCTTTTTGCATAGCTATAGAAGTATTTTGGATTTTCCTTTATTGCTTCTACCGCCTTTTCCTCTTCCCTCTCTGTATGGTCCTTAATCAGGGCTTGTATTTCCCTATCGATACCCTCCAGTTTTTCTTTTATTATTTTCCTGCCATTATCTCCGCAGTTTCCTAACTTCGCCTCCACTCTCTTTCTTTTGCGGAATAGTCTTCTCTTTTGCCTTTCTAGCCAGCTCCTCTTTCCTTTTGGCTGTGATTTCGGAGCATATTTTTCTAAAATTCTCAGCGTTTTTTCCTCCAAAGTTGTTAGCATTTCTTCAGTTGTTTTATTCTCGAAAATTGTTCTCCATTCTATTTGGGCCATGTGCGATCTGATTGCTTCCCAATTTATAGTCTTCGAGTTTAAGTTAAAGGCCCGAATTTACTTTTTCCACAATATGTGTATTGTCTTCTAATGCTGCCATCATATTTGTTGATATCTCGATTAAGTTGTGGTCTGAGATAATGGTTGGGGTTATTTTTATATCAGCAATCAAGTTCGTGTTATTCGTGAATACCAGATCCAGGCAGTTATTTTTTCTGGTATTTTCTGTTATCTCCTGTGTCAGCATAAACTCGTTTGTGAGAGCCATCAACATTTTTGCTTGTTCCTGATCTTCTCTTGTGCCCCCCTTGTCCTGGTGAATATATATATTCCTATTCACCTTTTTGTATTTTATAAATGGGAAGTTAAAGTCTCCGCAGATCATTATATTGGGGGATGGAGGGTTTATGGCCTTTATTAGCTTTCTAATGTCATCAATGGCCTCCGAGAATTTTTCGGTTGGGGTGCTTGGAGGTCTATAGATGACTATTACTATCAAGTTTAGTTTTTCTATTTTCACTGCTAGGAGTTCCACATAGCTGTTTGATTTACTTATTATCGTCTCTGTCATATGACCTTCCTGTACATATATAGCACAGCCACCTTTCCGTCTCGTCGTTCTATCCGCTCTTAGTAAGTTGAAGCCCTCTATATTTATCTCTTTCTTATCAATACAATGTTCGCAGTTTTCACAATTTCCTTGGCAATCTTTAAGATGAGTTTCTGTGAGGCATGCGATGTCCGCCCTTGTTTCGTCCATAAATCCTTTCAGGTACGAAACCTTATTGAGTGATTGGTTTGGTCTTATTCCTTGAATATTAGCCAGGACAATTTTTATGTTCTCTGTTTTTCGTTGCCCCTTGTGCATTTCAAGTTCGTTTTCCTTCGATATCGCTTGATTCGTTGCTCTATGATCCTCCGAAAGAGATCCGTTTCCTCCTACTTGTATTGGTAGCTTCTTGCCCGGTAGCGATTTGGCTCGGGGGTTTCCAGCTGTGTCAACTGCATGTGGATGACATTTAGCATTCGTAAGGTGTCTGAGATGTTGAAAAAATTTTCTTGTTCGCTTATTGTGTTCCTATTGTTGTTCCTATTGTTATTTTTATTCCTATTGTCATTTAAACTTTTTCCTTTGTTCGTTGAGTCCGTCGGGAGATGTTGATAGTAGCATTTATTCCCGAATTTGCAGGTTCCGTATTTTGCGTAAGTTCTGCAAATGTCCGGGTGGTAGAATTTACATCCGTCTCCAAATTTACAACGACCATTATTATAGAAGAAATTGCATATTGGGGGATGTTCATATATACATTGTCCTCTTTTAAATCTGCAATTATCTTTTATATAATACCTGCATATAATTCCTTCCCCATATTTACTCTTGGCTTTTGTTTTTTGCTCCTTATTGGGGGACAGTTTTACTTCGTTTACTTGACTGCCCTCTTGTCTTGTCCTATTTGTGCTATTTGTGCTAGTTGTGTTTGTGTCCTTCGTTGCCCTTATGCTGTGTGTTGTCTTTACACTCTTTGTCGCCTGTGTGTTTTCGGCCTCATTTTGTGACGGTATTTGAATTCTTTCTATTTCGCCTTTCTCCGTTTCTTCCGTTTTCCACTGTTCTTTGTTTCCACTTTCCTCTTTCATTCTCTTCTCGTAGTCTCTTTCTGCTTTAAATACCGTAAAAGAGTTTAATTCGGTCAAGCAGTTCTCGCAGAAAATTTTATTCCATTAAACTGCTTTGCGTTCGTTATAAGGGAGATTTTTTCATCTCCCCATTCTAGGCATTTAAAATCAAAAAGTAGCTGACAAAAATCGCACCTGATCGCCTCTGTCTCAGCTGTTGCAGTTTTACAGATACCACAGAGTTGTATGTATGCATTAATTTCCATGTTGGTGAAGTGACTCAAAAAGGGGGTATTATGGGAGGTATTGGGTGGGGGATGACTCAAGCTGTGTGAGGGAAAGAATTTTCCGTTACTCCAGGTAGGGGATGTGGCACGCTGTATACTTCACTGATTGGTCCTCTCGACTGTGGCTGCGGGGGATAATGGGGGGATATTTGCGGGCACTTCAAAAAACAAAACTTTCCTCACAAAGAGACTCGGAAAAATAACAAAAACAAATGCTGTATATATTAATTCACTTTGATTTTATTCACTTTTTTGGTATACGCCGCGATTTTTACTTTTTTAATAAGAAATACCGCTATGCACTATCAATTAACTCACAATATTGGCACCGTTTAAAACTGATTAACTGCAGGATTTTTACTGTAATATCGCTTTTATTCGGACTTCAATAACCGGATGCTTCAATAATCATATCTTGGCTAAAGGAATAGTTGAGGTGGATCTGGAGAGTCCCAATCATCATCCCTTTGCAGTCTTCGCTCTGGGCTTCCACAGGGAGAGAGGAACCACTAATAATTAATCATCTTAAGCCGCATTAGTGTGTTTATCTTGGAGGATGTGTTTCAGCTTCGAGTGCTGATAGTTTTGTTTCTGTTCCATAAGATCCACGCTTTGCTTTAATTCGATGACCTCTTGTTTAAGTTCGGCAATCTCTTCGTCCTTTCTTTTGAGGGCATCGTTAAATGAATCACTGCTTAGGATTGCCGTCAGAAGTTTGACGATGGTCTGTCCCTCCGTGTTCAGAGGAGTCGAAGAGTTCTTGCTGATCGTTGGCAAAACGGAAACTGTTTGTATTGCTTCTCGATAATATTGTGGAAACAATGCTGTCTCGCGAGGTGTCGCAAGTTCTGTTGTTTCTTCTGGGGGAGTGTTCTCCCTCTGTTAAGGGGCCAGGAGCGGCTTGCAGGTTATTAGTTTCAGGGTGACTGTTCTCTTCGTTGGTATTCCCAGTAGATGATGAAGTTTTTGTATTTCTTGTGTTTTTTCTTCTATGTGGCATGATAGAGAGTGACTCTCGGCTAGGGATTCAATAAAGGGGATGTGGTAATCGGAATGTAATCAGTTACGAGGCCGGAGAGACTGCGGTTCTCTGAATTCAGTTTTGATAGGGGTGTAGGATGGGGAGCCTATGACTAGTATGAGCTATAGAGGCGCTATGTGGCGGAGCGTGAGAGGAACACGTCTGCTCTGCTCATAGGTCCAAACGATTATCATATAATGCATTATCACTATCAATTATCATATGATGCATAAAATTCTTTACTTCAAAAGCGCGTATGTCAAATAAGAGCCTGAAATTATTTACGTTACAAAATAATGAATGGGTTGAACGTAAAAAATTAAAATGTTTTTGCCTAACCCATGGCAGTAAAAAAAAAAATGGATGTAATATCGCAATTTTAAAATTTAGTCGGGCAAAGATTTACTGTTTTAAATATTCCCACGTCTTGGAGTTATAGTCTGTTCATATCTAAGTCTTGTGAAATATTAAACTTGAATTCAAAGTGTTATGGTGAATATGTCAGTGGTGATCAATTAATAACAAAATATATAAATTTTATATACAGAGGATCGGAAGGAGTTTGTCACGAAGCAAGGATCGTAAACAGTCTATCTTAAAGATAATTTCCGCCTCCCTTATTAATTTGCTTTAATATCTCGATTGGAGCCCGGGGGAAATGAGGGCCCACTGTTAAGAAGAACTTAGATCAATAAGTTAATTTCACCCCCCCTCCCCCTCGCCTAGTGCCCAGGAAGAATGGAATCCTATCAGAGGCCCTAGGCTTCTATTCATGTGAACGCGCTAGGCCTATATCGTTTCTGTAAGCCTACTTGTTTTCCTATCAAGGATTATCCTTCTTTATTAATTGTATAACGTAAGTGTAATTTAATTTGGCACTGTGAATAAGCATAAGATAAAACGTATAAAAGTTAATTCTGTTTCATAACAAACAGTGAAGGTCTTATAGTTATGGTTTAAAGTTAAAAACTTCTTAGTGTTCTATAGCAACAATCAAAGGTATATTTTCAAATTATAACGATAAACAATGTTAGCTTACTCAGTTGAAGTTAAGTGAAAAACTAATAGAAAATAAACACCATAACTCGTCACGCTACCACATAAACTAACTTCTGTTAATTGTGGGAAAAGTTGTAAGAGTCCGCACTACCATATCAAGTGTAACCTCCGTACTGTGCATTAATATCGGTGCATTTACAAAGTGCAACTTCGTCACACCCACCCACGAACGAAGTAATGAGTCGTTTTCATTCGAGAGTCACTGGGGAAGGGACGTCACCCAGGGAGAAACCCCGAACCCTTCAATTTCACTATCATGTGTATGTCCTTTGGTTAGCTTCCGCCCGAATTGTTCATTCTGACGAAGGTCAAGCTTTTCACTCCACCTTAGACCTATAGTTTAACGTGGAATCCGAACCACGCCCCATCAGCAGTCCAGCGTCTTAACCACTAGGCCACCTAGGGTACCCATTTATCTACCAACCACTTTATTGTGTGGAAGGATGAAGAGCTGGGTTTTGCTGCGCGCCGGCTGCCGTCGGGTCTCGAACCCGGGGCCGATGGTTTCGTAGTCAGCAACGCTAACCACTACACCACCGAGGCGCCCTTGTATATATATGTTATAATGTTTCAGACCAACAAAGACCCAGGAGCCACTCATGGCTGGTCTACCTAACTGTGTTCGTGTGTGTATATATAATATATATATATATATATATATATATATAATATGAACATTTTTTTATTTCATTCACTGCATTTATTCTTACTTGTATGAAATCAATTGGTAACCGTCATGGATCGTCCATGCAAATTTTTCGAAACTAGAAAAGTACATCAGGTTAGTCAAGCAGAGATATATGACCCAAACTTCTTTTCAGATTTGTTCCGGATGCAAATTTGGTACAGAACAGCAAAGAAAAATTTGAAAGATTTTTATGACTCACATCTTTGAAAGAGATTTTTCAGTTTATATATGGTGCAAATCCAAAAGGAAAAAGGAAAAGTACACCTCGTGAGGGAGGTGTATTGTTGAATACACGAAAGGCCTTGGAATTGCTCTCTCTTTTTCCTTGTGAGTTTGCATCATTTATTTATTTAATTTGTTTAATTGTGAAACTCAACGTATATATATATAAAACCTTGGTTAACCTTTGGTTTAGCTTCCGCCCGAATTGTTCATTCATCATACAATAATTCTGTCAGTCTGCATACTAACGCTGATAATGAAATGAATAACAATTTAATCTTGATAAGACATGGGTATGTGCAGTGTTGTACAGTGTGTTTGCAAAGATTTCATGTCTATAATATTACACACTTTCATAGGGTTTTAACGTAACTGAGTCACGCGAAACACAATATATTCGATTTTCGCCTCTGCGGCTTGTTAACTCTTCCATTATGTTGTTTGAGTTTCAGCGAGTAGTGGAGTTTAACACGCGTAGATTACTTGCAAATTAACTCATTCTCAGTGTTTCAGCTTAACCCATTATGTATTAAGCTTAAATTTGCAGAGACCTTTGCTGATTTTTTTATATTGTCTTAGAAACCTTAATATAAGTGTGTGTATTTGTGTATTTAATTTTGCCCCCTAATTTTTTGGACGCTATGCATTAATGGGTTAATAATGGTTTTACTTTCATATTACAAAAAATCTGTGTTTGTTATTTACTTATAAATAACTGTTTCATAAATAACATTTTTAATCTGATTAAACTAAATGACATTATTAAAGCTGCATGTGCACTAATTATCTTCTGTACATACCATAGTTAACTAGTTAATTTTGAAAATTAATTGACCCAAGTTAATTTGGGAATCTTACCAACTAAGCTAAGTTAAGTTAACCCATATTTTGAAAATTAATTAGTTAAATTAATTTGAAAAGTTAACTAAAGTTAATTGATCACCTGAAGATCAGGGCCCCCCACGTATTTTTGGTTTTTGCTTTACAGTACCAAATATAATAATAAGTTAAATTGAATGCGCGGTTAGGTCAACTGTACTCCCTTGACGAGTGGTTAGGTTAAGTCGTGATATTTTCGTTAGTTTTAACGAAGATATCATTTGGTAATTGAGGCTGGTTCTTCAGGTAATCCAGGTGATCCAGTTAATTAACTTTTGCTTTCTTGGAAGTAGTCTGTAGAACCACCATCATAATTCATACCTAACTAATCGTGGTACTGATATACCTGTACTTATGTAAGTTTAAGTGCTGTGTATGCGTGTATCTGTGTGTCCACTCTTATGGACTGAACGACTCTGGTGGCGAGTAGGAGAACTAATAAAAAATAATGATCAAATAAATGAAATTGCATCTTTTTAGAAAGATGCGTTAATTGAAAATTAGTTGAAGTTAATCAATTAATTTGGAGAAATTTCAATTAGGTTAACCTGTATTTTAAAATTGGTACTTACGTATTATCGGGACCACTAAACGTCATTTTCGTTTAAACTAACGAAAATATCACAACTTAATCTAACCACTCAAGGGCGTACAGTTGACCTAACCGGGCATTCAGTTGACCTAACCGGACATTCGATTAACCTGACCGGGCATTCAATTAATCTAACAGGTTAATATTGGTTATTTCACCTAAATATCTTCTGATCTTTTCGTATCAGGCACTCACTGTCACATTTCGGGCAAGTTAAGGATGAGAGAATAACGCCGAAATTGATAAAAACGGTTCCATGTATATTCCCCCCATGAAAATTCCACCCACGAAAATTCCCCCCAGTAAATTCCACCCAAGGAAAATTCCACCCACAGAAAATTCCACCCACGAAAATTGCACCCACCCAAAGAAAATTAGTTTAAGTTTAAAATGTGTATTATTATTTATAAATTTATTAAAAATTTATTACAGTAAAAAGTAAAAGATTTATTTCAAATTTATTACAGTAAAAAGTAAAAGATTTATAAGTAAAAGAGGTACTTGTGGGTTATCTGTCGCCACTTTTTAATTTAATTTTCCAACTTTTTCACAAATACAGATGTGTGTTATCATGTTGCCATTTTTACAAAAATGTTTTTACGCCTCGTGAACACTGAACAGGCTCTCATCGATCTCAACCACTATTCCTTCTAACCTAACCTAACCTAATCTAACCTAAGGAGTCATTTATTTTTTAGTTAGGTTAGGTTAGGTTAGTGTGAGGTTAGGTTAGTGTGAGGTTAGGTTAGTGTGAGGTTAGGTTAGATTAGGTTAGGTTAGAAGGAATAGTGGTTGAGATCGATGAGAGCCTGTTCACGAGGCGTAAAAACATTTTTGTAAAAATGGCAACATGATAACACACATCTGTATTTGTGAAAAAGTTGGAAAATTAAATTAAAAAGTGGCGACAGATAACCCACAAGTACCGTAAAAGATATATTAAAAAACAATTATTCGACGTTTAATGAAGATTGTATGCAATGCTCTTGAGGAACTCTAAACTATCTGTATTATTATAGCGCTCCACTAGTCTCTTCAGTCTTTCATTTATGATCTGATAGGTTTTTCGTGCGGGTCGCGGGTAGCAAAAATTAACCAAACTATCACGACTTAACCTAACCAATCGTCAAGGGCGTACAATTAACCTAAAAAAATAAATAAAAAACAATAAATTTTTTTTTATTTATTTATTTTTATATATTAAGAGAAGAGGATTCTTTATACTGTACGGCATTGACGATTGGTTAAACTAATTTTCTTTGGGTGGGTGCAATTTTCGTGGGTGGAATTTTCTGTGGGTGGAATTTTCCTTGGGTGGAATTTACTGGGGGGAATTTTCGTGGGTGGAATTTTCATGGGGGGAATTTTCGGTACACCATAAAAACATCCAGTGCTTTGTCTTCTAGTATTATCAGGGCCGGTTTTAAGCCGATTAGACCGATTTGTTCAAATTGGGCCCCGCGCCCCGAGGGGACCCCGCGCACGCGCTCGAGTGGGGGACGCTATGATGAATTAATGAGTGTCCAGTGTGCACGAAGTTTCTTGTTACTGTGAAGGCAGTGAAACTATTCAGTCCGTCCTCGTATATCTATGTTTCAATGTTTTATTGCTAATCGTTTGTTATTTGTTTTGTAATTTCAGTTTATCGTCGCCGTTTAGCTTTTTTAAAAAAAAGGTAATTTGTGGACGATATTCAAACCCTCAACACAGAAAGAGCGCTGTTAATGAGATTATATAACATAAAGCTTGGAATGTAAAGTTGTGTTGTTTGTTAAATATGTCCAAATTGTTTATATGTCCAAACTGCAAACTTGAAGTGTCTTAAGCCTGCATGTAACAGAGAAACGTGGTGGTAAGTAGATCCTACATATTAAATTAACTAGTTTTTGCCTCATTATCATAGAGAGCATTTACATTTCTATTTACTAGAGCTTGTTCTTTTGCCCCCTGCGCTTTTCTTCTTACTCCCAGGCTTTTAAAAATCATGAAATCTTTTGCTTTAATCATTAGATGCATACATGCACATCTTTATTATTTTTCAGTGCCAGGGAGTCTTTATTGTGAATGATTTTGTTTTTTGTTTTGTAATTTCAGTTTATCGTCGCCGTTTAGCTTTTTTAAAAGAAAAGTAATTGAAAAAGCCCTTACATCATCGTCATCATGGCAAGCACAAGCAGAGATAGAGACAAAGGGCGAAAGTATTTGAGCGGCAATCAGAAACGAGCACTGGCCAAGGCTAAGGCAGCTGAAAATGAAAAACAAAGAGGTGCTCTAGCGAAATTTCTTGTCACTCCAACTTTGAAACGACAACGGGTAGAGGGCCCCGCTAGGCGCTAACAATTTTCTAATTGGGCCCCGCACTTCCTAGCGCCGGCCCTGAGTATTATCTGGACTACCTACGAAAAACACTTTTTCCGTTTTAAGCGATTTTATTCATTGCGGATAATATAATATATAATATGATTGTACGCCCTTGATGACTGGTTAGGTTAAGTCGTGATATTTTCGTTAGTTTAAACGAAAATGACGAGAGCAAAAATACATAATAAACAGTTTGGTAGTCCCGATAATACCTAAGTACCTTAAAATTTAACTAGTTAAGTTAATTAACTTAATTGATTAATTGGCAAAAAGTTAATTTAATTAACTTAACTGACCCAACCCTGATACATACTCTAAATCTAAAGACTCGTATGTTTCTTCGTCACATATCACTATTCAAAGAGCTTAAATTACCGCTTCCTTTGGTTCAATGTATCTTCTCGATTATCTTTGAACTTGAATAAACACACTAACTAAATATCTGAATTGTTTTTCGGTGCTCGTTTAGAATCCTGAATACGATTTAGTGCTCATAAATATAGCTTAAGCTGACTTTATATGTGTAAAACTATCTTCGGACCTTTTCCAGTTTGTGTACCGTTTTTCATATAATTTATACTAACGAAAATATCACGACTTAACCTAACCAATTATCAAGGGCGTACAGTTGATCTATTATTAATTATAACATTGTTTGTTTCTGGAATAGTATTTACTATTTACTAATAGATCAACTGTACGCTCTTGATAATTGGTTAGGTTAAGTCGTGATATTTTCGTTAGTTTTAACAAAAATATTCTCAAAACTAATTATATGAAAAACGGTACACAAACTGGAAAAGGTCCCTATCTTCAAAGACTATTGCCAGAACAAGTTATAAAGGCTAGTAAAAATGGTCTCTCTATATTTTTTGGTATTATTACTGAACCGCAATCGAAGAACAGGTACGATAACTCATTCAAAGTGACAAAAGTCAAGACTCAGCAAGTGAAAGACGACGAATACATCTGTAAGTAATTTCTGTGCAATGTAAACAGTTTACTTCAGCGTGGTTCAAAATTTTAAGATAAAAGTGTGTTCACAATTGTGAATTTTTATCATGTATAAAAAGCTCTGATTATTCTGTTGTTTCAGAATGCAATCCAACATGTGATATACAAGTGTGATAACCAATAAAACCGTTTTATTAAACACTCTTATATAGAATTATCTACAGGGTGTTCGAAAGGAAACGCAACCCGAAACAAAGAAAAGGGTTAGGTTACAATGAGATATGCCTTCTCCAATGGGTTGCATTTCTTTTTGAACACCCTGTGTAACGATCCTGGGTGCTTTCCTGTTAACGGGAATACCCAACCACCCGCCATCATCTGGACTCGTATCTTGCGGAATTCATGTGGCGACAACGTACCGAAAGCAGCGACGTTTTTCCTGCGATTTTAGATGACATAGAGACATTTTGGCCCCCTACTAACTGATTATCGCTTACATATTAACTAATTTCATTTAAATGATTAATAAATTCGGTACTTACGTATTAATTATCGGACTACCAAACTGTTTATTATGTATTTTTGCTCTCGTCATTTTCGTTTAAACTAACGAAAATATCACAACTTAACCTAACCAATTAATTATCAAAGGCGTACGGTTGACCTAACCGGGCATTCAATTAACTTAACTGGGCATTCAGTTGACCTAACCGGGCATTTTCCATTATATTAACCTGTTAGGTTAATTCAATGCCCGGTTAGGTCAACTGTACGCCCTTGATGATTGGTTAGGTTAAGTTGTGATATTTTCGTTAGTTTAAACGAAAATGACGAGAGCAAAAATAATAAACAGTTTGGTGGCGGGCGGTTGGGTATTCCCGTTAATAGGAAAGCACCCGATCCTGTTCATTCATTTTACATAATGAGGTCTTTTTTTTTTTTGTCATTTCATGAGATGACTAAAAATTTTAGTCATTTCACGAACTGACTATGGGTGACGGGAAGTACGCAAATTACCGCCTGAAACCTTCAGGCACAAAGTGAGTTACACTTGTGAGGAAATGGCCTCCGCCTTTTCCTCAGGAGTGTAACTCACTTTCATATTAGCCATTGCGTGTTATTCTACCTGCAACAAAAAAAAAAAGGACCAAAACAAGACATCAATTTGAACATTTGTTTTAGTTCTAATATATTACAGTTTTTTATTTAATTTAAAATAAAAAATTTCTGAGACCAGACTTATGGGACACCCTGTATATATATATATATATATATATATATATATATATTGTAAATGAAACCCATAAAAGAGGCTTACCTAGGCGAGGAGAGCAAATTTAAGTAAATAACATCATAAAATAATTTAATGGAATGGAGAACATTATGGACAAATTAAAATATAAAACATTAAAATCTATAAAACTTTAAGAGAAATAAACCAGGAACGAGTTACTCACTCACAGACGAAGCAAAAATTGAGGGGATGGAAAAGATGGATACAGTTTATTGAAGGACTGGTTAATTGGGTTGGTTGGTAAAACGTTTTACTGAAGGATATTGAGATTATGGAATGGAGTATCATGATTTATATCTGGTTTATGTTTGAAAATTAGTATTGTTTCTAAGAGGATTAGATCGTATTTATTAGTTTTAGCGATCATTGAAAAGGTAATAGATCTAATTGGATCATATAATAATGGAAGTGGAAAAGTACATGTGATTGTGAGGAGTTTGTAAGTTTGCTGTTCGTACGACTGGTAATACCCTTGTGCTCATCGATACGAACTTTGAGTTGGCGTGTGGTCATGCCAACGTATAACGATGTGCAATCGTCATATATATATATATATTGTATTCATTGTATTGATAAGAAAGAGATAAATATAGAGGGCTTCAACTTGCTAAGAGCGGATAAAACAACGAGACGTAAAGGTGGCTGTGCTATATATGTACATGAGGGTCATATGACAGAGACGGTAATAAGTAAATCAAACAGCTTTGTGGAACTCCGAGCAGTGAAAATAGAAAAACTAAACGTGATACTAATAGTCATCTATAGACCTCCAAACACAAAAACCGAAAAATTCTCGGAGGCCACTGATGACATCAGAAAGTTAATAAAGGCCATAAACCCTCCATCCCCCAATATAATGATCTGTGGAGACTTTAACTTCCCATTTATAAAATACAAAAAGGTAGATAGGAATATATATATACACCAGGACATGGGGGCACAAGAGAAGACCAGGAGCAAGCAAAAATGTTGATGGCTTTCACAAATGAGTTTATGCTGGCACAGGAGATAACAGAAAATACCAGAAAAAATAACTGCCTAGATCTGGTATTCACGAATAACACGAACTTGATTGCTGATATAAAAATAACCCCAACCATTATCACAGACCACAACTTACTCGAGATATCAACATATATGACGACATTAAAAGACAATACACAAATTGAGGAAAGAAGCAAATTTGGGGCCTTTAACTTGAACTCCAAGACTATAAATTGGGAAGCAATCAGATCGCACATGGCCCAAAGAAAGTGGAGAACAGTTTTACAGAATAAAACAAATGAAGAAATGCTAACAACCTTGGAAGAAAAAACGCTGAGAATTTTACAAAAATTTGCTCCGAAATCATAGCCAAAAGGAAAGAGGAGCTGGCTAGAGAGGCAAAAAGAGAAGAATATTCCGCAAAAGAAAGAGAGTGGAGGCGAAGTTAGCCATCTGCGGAGATAATGCCAGGAATTTAAAACAAGCAAAACTGGAGGGTATCAATAGGGAAATACAAGCCCTGATTAAGGACCATACAGAGACGGAAGAGGAAAAGGCGGTAGAAGTAATAAAGGAAAATCCAAAATACTTCTATAGCTATGCGAAAAGGAAAACAAAAATGCGCGCCCCTATTGGGCCGTTAAAGAAGAGAAATAATGAACTAACCGACGACCCAAAAGAAATATCTGAAACATTGAGAGCCCAGTATGAATCAGTTTTTAGTACCCCAAAAAGTGACAAAGCGATAGCTGACATAGATGCATTCTTTGAAGAGAAATTGCAAGGAAAGTGTATAACAGACTTTGATTTTACCCCAGAAGATGTAGCAAGAGCTATAGGACAAATGAAACCACATTCAGCTGCAGGTCCGGACAATTGGAAGGCATTATTGATTAAAAACTGTAAAAATGAAATGCTACACCTTTATACTGGATATGGAGAAAATCCACAGACACTGGGGAAATACCGATCATCTTGAAAAGAGCAAACATTGTCCCTATATATAAAGGAGGGGACAGATCTCAAGCAAAGAACTATAGACCAGTGTCATTGACGTCCCACCTCACCAAAGTATTTGGAAGAATAATTAGAGAGAAAATTTATGATTTCTTGGAGACACTGGAAAGATTCAACGAAACTCAGCACGGATTCCGATGAGGTAGATCATGCCTATCACAACTAATAGAACACTACAACAATATCCTAGATGCACTGGAAGGCAATGACAACTACGATATCATATCCACAGATTTTGCTAAAGCTTTCGACAAATGTGATCACGGTATAATAGCACATAAAATGAAATATATGGGAATAACAGGCAAAGTGGGAAAATGGATCTACAACTTCCTCAGAGAACGTCTACAGGGCGTCAAAACTCAAAGTATATCATCATCAGCATCGGAAGTACGCAGCTCAGTACCACAAGGTACAGTACTGGCCCCACTCCTGTTCATTATCATGCTGACAGACATAGACAGCGGAGTAAACAGCAACAGTATAGTAACATCCTTTGCAGACGATACAAGGATCAGCAGAAAAATCAGCGATGTAAATGAAGTGGAGGCCTTGCAGAGGGACATGAACAAAATATACAAATAGTCAGAAGACAACAACATGACATTTAACACCGAGAAATTTCAGCTCTTGAGATATGGTAGAAAAGAGGAATTCTAGATAGACAGGAAATTCAGAAAAGTACGAAAGCGATCGATCTGCGGGTTATAATGACTGATGATGTGAAATTTGAAACACAAAATCAGATAGCGATAAATAAAGCAAAAAGAGTAGCAGGACAGGTACTAAGAACGTTCAAAAGAAGGGACAGGACAGTTATGATTCCCCTACTAAAAACACTGATTATACCAAAACTTGACTACTGCTCAGTTTTGACGTCCCCATATAAAAAGGAAGAAACTAATAAACTAGAAGAAACGCAAAGACATTTCACAGCCAAGATTGATGGCTGCAAAGAGCTCAACTACTGGGAAAGACTACGTAAACTAAATCTGTACTCCCTGGAAAGAAGAAGAGAGGTACACCATAATCTACATATGGAAAATGATCGAAAAACTGATACCAAACCCAAAACTAAACCCAATTACCATTCAAACAACACTGGAAAATAGGAAAGGCAGAATATATAGTGCTCCCAAATTAAAGGACCGACAAGGGACCTCCTCAACACTGAAGGAAAATAGCTTGGTTTTCAGGGGGCCAAGACTTTTTAACCAGCTTCCTAAGGACCTCAGAAACGTTACAGGGGTCAAAGTTGAGGTCTTCAAGAGAAGACTAGATGCCTGGCTCATACCAGATGAGCCGGGTGTACCTGGCTATGTAAGGTGGAGAGGGCAATAAAGTAACTGGCTCCTCCACCAAGCCATACCTAGAGGCGGGGCCACCAGCTTGACCTTCGTGTGAAGAGAGACCAACGCACGGAACAGCAACGAGGTTAACGAAGGATATATACAGTGCTGTGCTCGTTACTTTATAAATATAATGCCGTTACCGTTACCGTTACTACATTCTAAATGTAACGCCGTTATCGTTACAGTTACCATTTTTAAAAAGTAACGAGTAACGGCACCGTTACTCGTTACCGTTACTTTTAATGAAATGTAAATATATTATATATATGCATAGGTATATTATAATTTATAAATACATAAAATATTATATTATATAAACATTCGCTTGTGCGAGTATGTGTTGGTTTGTATCCACTGGTTAATGGATAGGCTATGAAGTCTGTGCATGCCTTCATTGCGTTGTTATGACTTATGAGGCATAATATTTTTGAAAAAAGTGAAACAGAATTACTGCAAGATTTATTACTAGGAATTGCAACATAACAGAGGATGTAGCATACTATTGATACTAATTTACTAATGCTAGAATATACCAGGAAAAAGTTTAGTTTTGCAAAACAATAATACGAAATACTAAAAAAATGAATCAAATGAGTTATTGTGCATGGCAATGATAACTGAAATTTATTAGCCAAATATACAAAGTTAAGAACTATTATTCAAAAGATCTTTATTGGCCTTTAAGAAAACAAGCTTCTCAAAAGTTGCATCTAAGAGCGAGCCTCGTTTCGGACGCAGTTTGTCCTTCCCTACTGAAAAAACCCGCTCAACAGCGGCACTAGATGGTATAGGAGTGTTAAGTTTAATAAACATATTTTTAAAGTTAGTGGATGGGAAGGATGCAGAGCTTACGTGCCGTGAATGCCCAGATGAGAGGAATGACGAAACCTCTGTTGAACTTAGGTCCCTCCCTGCTCCAGGGTTCTTCGCCTTTTTACTTTGACAGTGCTGTCAGTGTAGGGGGAGAGGGTGGATGGGAGTAGGCTGCCAGCATGCCAACGGCCAACATGCACACCTCGCTCATAGTGAAGGGACAAATTTTTAACGATTAATGAATAATGAATGAGGATCGAAAGAAACTAATTGCGAGCAACGATAAAAAAGTAACGAGTAACGACTAACGAATGTATTTCCCCAAAAGAGTAACGTCGTTACTGAAAGAGTTACTTGATTTGAAATGTAACACCATTACCGCTACCATTACTAAAAAAGTACCGCGTTACGTAACGGCCGTTACTTGTAACGCGTTACTACCCAGCTGTGTGTATATATGTATATATATATATATATTTTACAATTGTCTTGCCTTATCAGAAACACCTGCCACTGGTTCAAACAGCAAATCTATATATATATATATATTATAGTATATATTATATATTATCTTACCCAAGGAGTTTTTGTCCATGTTAATAGCAGGAAGACAATTAAAAATTCTGAAGGCCCCCCCTAAAAGATAAAATGCATACTGAAATTCATGACAAAAGATATAGCTAATACGTTTTAAACGAGTTTCTTCGTTACAGTCTTCACGGAGGAAGACTCAACTGAAGTACTGTACCAAATCCTCGAATTATGTATGACGGTGACCATCCGAGAGGTCCGCCGTGTCTCAAACCCTCGCACATGTGCCAAACCTGGCACATTGTGGCTCTGACGATGGCACATGGACACTCATCAAGGCAAATAAAAACTCAATGGTTATAATGCTGCACCAGCCTGAATTCAGAATGCCCTCGCGTAAGCAGGGCTTCCACAGCCAAAATTTTCATTACCCTGGACCGTTGTTGGAATTACCCTAAATTACCCCAAATTAAAACCATTTTATATATATATATATATATATATATATATATGAAAATTATTTCACGAAAGTAACACGTGAAAAATATTTATGATGAATAAAACCACGAAGGAAAGGAAACACAGAATGGTGCTCAAGCGCTTTCGTCTAATGACATCCTCAGGAACACTGAAGTACATAAAGGGTTACAGCCTATATATAGGTTCCAGAAAAAAAAAAACTATACATATATATATATATGATGAATAAAACCACGAAGGAAAAAAGAAACACAAACGGGTGCTCAAGCGCTTTCGTCTAATGACATCCTCAGGAACACTGGAGTGAAAGGACAGATCAAGGCAATATATAGGTTACAAAAATAAACATACATACATACATATTCATATATATATCATATACATATATATATATATATATATATATATATATATATATATATATATATATACATATATATAGTAAGCATAGAAAAAATTGTGGGAGGAGCCAACATTTATAGTTTATGAAACAGATCACAAAAGAATAAAGAAATAAAAATAAATATAAATATAAATTGAGAAAAAATTAATTACCAAATAGTGCCTTAGTGATATATATGTCACAGCCTAAATAATCATAAAGAAATAAACAGGCAAATAAAAAAACCACAAATATATATACATATATATATATATATATATTATATATATATATATATATATATATATATATATAAAAAAAGACACTTTTAGCACTTTGGCCGACCTTCAATATAAATTCAAATGGCTTGTTTATGGAACAGGTCACAAAAAAATAAAGAAATAAAAATAAATATAAATATTGTAAGTGGAGTCTATAAATTCAAGCTCAAAAGGGAAGTTTTACAATCAATTTAATAGATGATGCCAAATTGATATATATGTCACAAAAAAAAAAAAAAAAAAAAAAAAAAAATTAATTTTAAAAAAATAATAAAAAATAATAATAATAAATTGAAAGATAAATTTTAAGAGAGGCAACCAATTTATAAGGGAAAAAATAACCACATATGCATATTATAGTCACAAACGAATAAAAAAGTACAAGTAAATATAAATTGGAAAACAAAATGATGCCTAGATGATATATAAAGAACAATGAAATATATACAACATATATACGGTATATATACGAAATATAAACGCAATATATACAGAATATATATATATATATATATGCATAAGGGAAAAAAAATTACCAAATTTGTTTTTATAATTATTGTCTGAAAAAACGGTAGGTCGCAAAAGAATAAAGAAATAAAAATAAATATAAATTGAAAAAAAATTACAAATAATACACGTACCCATGTATACCCGCATA
Source organism: Bathynomus jamesi (assembly GCA_023014485.1). NCBI lineage: Eukaryota > Metazoa > Arthropoda > Malacostraca > Isopoda > Cirolanidae > Bathynomus > Bathynomus jamesi. Next base: position 115,192 of record JAJOZX010000713.1, on the reverse strand, counting down.
ACCAAATATATATACATATACACACCCGTTTGTGTTTCTCTTTTTTCCTTCGTGGTTTTATTCATCATAAATACTTTTCACGTGTCACTTTCGTGAAATAATTTTTCATATATATATATATATATATATATATATATATATTATATACAATAAACGGAGAGATAAAAAAAAATTAAAAAATTATTAAACATTAAAGGATTGTGGGAGGAGCATACAAATTTGTAAGGAAAAACTACCGATTTTTAGCACAAGATTAGCACAAGATCAAATTAATTGTTTCCAACCAATGTTATAGAAAAAACAAAATAATAAAATAAAAAAATACAAATTTATACTGGAAATCTGCCGGGTTTCAGCACTTTGCCCTTCTTGTTTAGGTTCGATGTATATAAAAATAAATTAAAAAAAAAATACAAGTTATTTGAGTAGCACAAGTTTACCAAAGATTTAGCGTTCTACCCTTCTTATCTAAATCTGTTCTGAAGGAATTCAAAACAACAGGATCGAGTTGAAAAAGACCTTTGCTTATGTAGTGTTTTCATATAACAATATTGTGAAAAATATCATAGTAAAAAATAGCCGTACCAATAATTCAGGCATTATCTATAAAATTGGTTGTAAACAATGTGATTCCTTTTACATAGGTCAGACGGGAAAGGATTTGCACACGTATAAAACAGCATCAATATTCCGTTAGAACAGGACAGTCGTCCAGTGCCCTTTTTATCCATTTGTCAGAGTTATCCCACTGTATTGATTGGAATAATGCTTCAGTTTTATTTCACTCTAGCAACATTGTTAATAGAAATATTCTTGAGTCTGCCATTATCCAACTCACAAATAACTTCAACATAAGCAAAGGTCTTTTTCAACTCGATCCTGTTGTTTTGAATTCCTTCAGAACAGATTTAGATAAGAAGGGTAGAACGCTAAATCTTTGGTAAACTTGTATGCTACTCAAATAACTTGTATTTTTTTTTAAATTTATTTTTATATACATCGAACCTAAACAAGAAGGGCAAAGTGCTAAAACCTGGGCAGATTTCCAGTATAAATTTGTATTTTTTTATTTTATTATTTTGTTTTTTCTATAACATTGGTTGGAAACAATTAATTTGAACTTGTGCTAATCTTGTGCTAAAAATCGGTAGTTTTTCCTTACAAATTTGTATGCTCCTCCCACAATCCTTTAATGTTTAATAATTTTTTAATTTTTTTTAGCTCTCCGTTTATTGTATATATATATATATATATATATATATATATGTATAGTTTTTTTTTTCTGTAACCTATATATAGGCTGTAACCCTTTATGTACTTCAGTGTTCCTGAGGATGTCATTAGACGAAAGCGCTTGAACACCATTCTGTGTTTCCTTTCCTTCGTGGTTTTATTCATCATATATATATAAATAATGAGATTTCATTTAACTATTATGTCTGATAAAGAAATTACAGCAACTATACATAAGAACAGAAATATTTATATTTAAAGTTACCATCGATACTTTCTGTAGCAATCTGTAGGGTATTTGTTGAATAAAATGGAAATTCAAGAAAAAACTAAAAAAAACTTTGATAACACTGAAAACGTGTGCATCAAATCGGCATCATTTTGATAGCAAAAGAAACAATTACAAGCACATTTCTTAAATCCTTTAATAGTAAGAATGACATCCCCTATGATAAGTTACATGATTCAACTTACTTTCCTTTGTGAAACCTGTCTTGTAAACAATAATATCTCTTGCACAGTAACAGAACTAAATATATTCTACCATCAGTATTTAATACTAATAGACAGAAATTTCCAAATTAGAGTAAAATGCTGTTTAATAGAACGAAAATAATATATTCTACCATCAATAATTAATATTAATAGACAGAAATTTCCAAATTAGAGTAACATGCTGTTCTATATAGGAGTACTGGAACTAGGTTCTACCCTAGTTGCCAGCTACCTTCAAACGCTCACCACAAATTAAAAGGACGAGGAGTTACTGAACAGATAGAATCACTCATTTATTCCAGATTTGTTCTATTTTTAATCTCAGGCAATATAACAATTTTAATATAAATTATAATTTGTTGGTGTTGATGACAAATATGCCTTATTACCCTAGATTTTGTGTTTATACCCTAAAAATTCTCCAATTACCCTAAAAAAAACACTACCCTAAACTCTACCCTACCAAAGGTCTGATTACCCTAAAATAGGGTAATTACCCTAAAAGTGGAAGCAAGAAATTTGAGAATTTTCGGAGTGGTAATTGGCAACTCTTCTAAGTCTGCCTGGAGCGCTTGCGCAATGTGATTTAAAATTCAGTTACTGAATCATTCAAGTGTTAAGTGTATCATATATGACAAGTTGGCTGAGGTAAGCAAGTACACAAGGCTTTGTAATGCAGGTACCATAAAGAAAACGTAAAATGTAGTTATAAAATACACACAACATTTATTGCTTTACTAATAATGCAATTTATTTGTACAATATAAAAAAGTATATTAATTTAAGCCTATTCGACATAGTCATAGTGGCATATTACGTTTTATGCCATTTTGGAAAAATGGCATAAAATTGCACATGATTGCCATAAGTTTGAGCACCACTGCCTTAGAGACCATACGTTTTACGGGAGATGAGGTGCAGCAACTAATTAACAAGATGAATAAGTACAAATACCCTGGTCCCGACTTATTTCTTCCAAGAGTATTAAAAGAGGTTAGCCACAATGTTGTTGATGATTTAGTAACCATATTCAAACTATTATTCGAATTAGGGAAAGTTTCCAGCCGACTGGAAATTAGCAAATGTAACACCAGTTCTTAAAAAGGGGTATAGGAAAAATCCTTGTAATTGCCACCTGATAAGTTTAATGTCAATTTTCGGCAAACTGTTAGAATCCATTATTATAGAAGGTATCGTGTATCACCTTGAATCAAACAATTAAATTTTTAATTCTCAACATGGATTCAGGCGACATCGATTTTGTTTGACAAACCTGTTAGAATTTTTCCATAATATATAATATATACTTCATACGATACAACTAGAAATAGATAGAGTGTATTTCGACTTTCAAAAAGCATTTGACAAGCCTTTGAGGCCTTTGCCTCACGCGAGATTGATGACTAAAGTTTGAGCACTAGGAATTACGGACTCGTTTCAAACTGGATCGAAGATTGGTTAAGAGATAGAAAGCGGTAGTAAGCGGTAGAAAGTGGTAATAAATGGAGTGGCTTCGAGGTGGGTCCCCGTCACCATTGGGGCTCCACAGGGTTCCAGTCTGGATCCTTTACTTTTTATCATCTATATTAACGATATAGACGTTGGGCTCTTAACTACAGTTTCTAAATTTTCAGACAATACCAAATTAGGAAAGTAGGTAATGAGGAGGGCGTAAGAACGCTTCAGAATAATGCTGACAGGTTGGGCGAATAGTCTGCTACTTGGCAGATACCATTCAACTTCGACAAATGTAAGGTAATGCATATAGGTTACAAAAACCCGAAGACCGATTGCTCTCGAGGAAGAACTTGACTGAGACTGAGCTAGAGGAAGACTTAGGAGTCTATATCAGTAGTGATCTCAAACCATCAAAGCACTGCGCAGAAGTCGAAAAGAGGGCCTTTAAAATACTAAGTTATATTAAAAGACAGTTCCAGTTTAGGAACAAGGAGATTGTAATGTCTCTTTACAATTCACTAGTTAGACTTCAACTCGAATATTGTGTGCAGTTTTGGTCTCCGACCCTCAGGATGAATATAGAAAGGTTGGAAAGGGTACAAGCAAGGACCACAAAATTTATCTCTTCACCAGGAGGTTGCGCAGTCAGCTTCTTCAAGTTTTTAAGATGCTCAATGGAATAGACAGGGTAGATTACAGGAATTTATTTTCATTTAATATCAATCCGACAAGGAATAATAGTTTTAAACTGGAACTAAAGATATTTAGTATCTCTATCTGCGGCAATTTCTTGTCCTATAAAATAGTTAATATCTGGAACCAACTTCCGTCGGAAGTTGTTTCAAGCCAAAGTGTAAATATGTGCAAAAATAGGCTGAACAAAGTTCTGAATACTTTTATGATTTAAGAATTAAAATATAACGTAACCCTGCAGGAGTTTGTTTGCACGTTTTCTATGTGTGCAATGCGTAATGATGGAGCAAATTTGTACATATATTCTCCACTTTCCTGTAAAATTTCCTTGATTACTTTTCCAGGGTTAAGGTATTTTCTTCCACCTTTTTCCGTACCTGCCACTAGCGGGGAGGGAGCAGAGGGTGGTGAGGAGAGAGCTTTATACTTTTCTATCTAGTTAAAAGAAGAATGAACTAGTAAATAACACGAACCTCCCAGAGTGGGCCGGAAGGTCTTTGAGGCTTTCTCTTGTCCTTGTAACTCTCTCTCTCTTTCTGTGTCCACATCTCCATATCTCTATCTAGTGTAGTGCAATATACTTTCATTATCTTTTCATTGTTGTCTCAGAAGTACCGATGTTACGGTATTTTTTTCAGTATAATTCAGTATTTGTAGCATTTTGATTGCCCATACAACATCGGTTCAACGTTTTTTCAACAATGCTTAGTTAACATATTGTAGTAGATACTGTTGAAATATATCAACAGATCAAAATTGATTAGACACCAATCGTTCAAAGTGGTTAGTGAAATTTGTGATAGTTACATTTCGGTTACATTAGGTTGTTGTAAGTTAGGTTTAGTTCGAAAGATGTAATATAACCTCGTTTATACAAGTGTAAGTATAGTAATGTGTTATTAAAGAAATCGAATAACTACAGAAATTAAGATATCAAAGATGATAAAATGAAAAGTAAAGCGGATGCAAGTAAATAAATGTTGAGTTTGAGTTACTTTAAAAAAATTTAAAAAACATTTAAAATTTGATTTCATCTTTGAGAAATTTCTAAATTAATAAAACTTTGAAGAAACATGCATAGATATTAACTTTATTCACTATAGACTGATAAAAAATATTAATTTTGAAATTAATAATAAAAGAAATATCTTGAAAATTTTAAGTGAAAGAGGAACTATGACGTAAAATGTAATCTGTACAAAATCTGTAAAATGCGATAAAATTAAAAGTTTTTAATTCATACTGTATATGATATATTTGAAGTTCCGTAACATCTTTAGAAAATTAGAATTCACCCTCATTTTTACAAAGAGATAAAAACAAAATGAAATATTTAAAAATATGTAAAAAAATAAAAATAATAATACAGCAATTCAAAGAAGGTTATATAATACGATAGCACCAGCAAGTTCTCCGTCACTTCTGCTAACGTAGATATAACAGTATAGCTGGTGATATATATATATAATATATATATATATATATATATAATATATATATATAATTATATATATATATATATATATATATATATAATTCTGGATAATTCTGGATTGTGTAGAGGTAGCCAGATAAAACCGTTTTTGTGTTGTAATTTTGAATTTGATATCCCCACCCATTTCCAAATTGTGTAGAGATAACCAGATAAAACCGGTTTTGTGTTATAGCCTAATATAGCCTACACTCATTCCACACGTTGGTTCAGTATCGATTACACTGGAAAGGGGTAAAGACGTTCGCTTCAAGCAACGTGCCGTAATTGAATTTTTGACCGCGGACAGTGTTGCTTCCACAGACATTCATCAGCGAATGCAAGCTCTATACGACAAACAGTGTGTTGATGTAAGTACTGTTCGACGTTGGGCGAGGCAATATAAAGAAGGCGAAGCAGGGCAAGAAGATTTGCGAGACAAACCGCGTTGACGAACTGATTCGTGGAAATCGTCGCATTAAACAAAATGAAATTGCTGCAATGCTCGATATCTCCAAAGAGCGAGTGGGACACAGTATCAGTATTCTCGGTTACCGAAAGGTCTGCGTCAGACGGGTGCCTCGCATGCTCACTGTCGAGGTGAAAACTGAGAGACTACGCATTTGCTGAGAAAATCTGCAGAGCTTCGAAAATGAAGGAGATGAATTTCTGCACAGCATTGTGATAGGAGACGAGACGTGGGTCCACCATTATGACCTTGAAAATAAACGGCAATCCATGGAATATCGGCACAAAAATTCACCGTAACCAAAAAAATTCAGTTTAAAAATAGGCTGGAAAAGTGATGATGACTGTTTTTTGGAATATCAATGGTGTTGTTCTCGAAGACCACGGAAAGAGGGACAACAATCAACTCCGCACGTTATATTGAAACTCTGAAGAAGTTGAAAAGATGGATCAAGAGGGTTCATACCCATAAAAACGCAGTCGTTGTTCATCATGACAATGCACAGCCTCACACCATTGTTCAAACGTGAGAAGCAATTAAGGATCTGCAATTCATTGTCTTTACTTTCCTCCCACACTCGTGTGTGTGTGTATTATAATATATATATAATATATATATATATACACAAAGGATCGCCAGAGTTATTGAGTCGATCCTGCAGCATCGTCGACCGTAAATACGTTTTTATTAATTTCAACTTTGAGAAACTTTTTTCCCAGATGCAACAGTAACTGGAATAGTCAGTAGTATTCGCAATGAAGTCGTGAAATTCGCGAAATCCACAGAACGATTGTTCAAAGTGATGAAGCCCAATATCTTCAGTGGATCACTTTGTATATCTTCTGGAAGAATTGGTTTCAAGGCTTCCATTTCCTCAGCAAGCATGAATCCATCAATGTCGCGGTCTTCTCCATCAGTCAGTTCAAGTTCGAGATCTCTGCTGTGCTTACGTAGGTCTGTCGTGGACATCTTTGTGAACATGTACAAAACCAAACTTTGAGTGATGTTCTCTCAGTTGTTCGAATCGTCGTTCCAGGGAGGATATGGCAGTCTAAAATTGCGTTAAACACAGAAATTTTAAATTTTTCTTCAGCATCTTTAATTGGCTGGTCTTGACCTTCATAGGAAAACATCTTCTTCTTTCGTCTCCTCTAGTAGGTTTTCTCCTATATATTACTGCTCAGAATGTCCCCCTGAGAAACTTTTAGGTTACATACAGACCGTGCATTAAAAAAAAATCGTTAGTGGTGTACCGATTAATCGACATCAGCATTGGCAGAATCGGCCATTTTTTGGGCATCGGCATCAGCCAAATTTAGCCGATTCTCTTACCGATTATTTGAAATTTTAAAATTTTCATTACGAAACAAAATTTATATTTATAAAAAATTTAACAGACAAAACACACTATTTATGATAATTTATACACTCTTCAAAGTGTAATTATATAAAAATATTTTGCATTCACGAAAAAGGCAAAGCTTAATAAGTTAAGTTGCCCATAAATTTACATTTTCTCTAACTAGCTAATCTCTAAATATTATAAAATATTGTTAGAGCCTCTCTATATTAATAATAATTCTATATTAAGTTGTACTTTATAATTTATATATTAAACCATCTTATTATGTTCAATTTATTTTAAGTATTTTAATAATTTTATAAACTCAAATTGTATAGCCATTTTTTTATTATTCAAATTGACCACAGGACCTTGAAATTTTAATAAAAATATTTTTTGTTGTTTACATTATTGAAGAAAGAAAATGCCTTCAACATAAGGAAAACCGCTTACTTTAAAAATTGGTATTCAGTTTATTAAAATAAAATAAAATTATTTTATCATTTTACTGAGTAATAAAACTACTTAACATCATTTTCGCTACGGTATATGAGTAGCAAATTCTGATATTATATATATATATATATTGCTGAGTGAGCTAGGAAAAGCATTTAAACAAATTTGAAATGTAAAAATATGAAAATTAAACGTTTTCAAATTAGATTAGTAAAATTTATGAAGAGAATTGATTTTTTTAAATATAGGCAAAGAATCGGCATCGGCATCGGCTAAATTTTGAAATCGGTACATCACTAGAAATCGTGCATACCGTGCATATATACACACACACACACACACACATATATATATATATATATATATATATATATATAATATATTAGGTCATCCCATAAGTAATGCGGCATTTTTATTTTATTTTTTTTCCATTTTTATCATTATTTTACGGATAGAAATCAAACAACTCTGAAGTTATTTATATTTAAATAAATATATTTATTTAAATATAAATAACTTCAAAGAGTAAAAAGAATTTACAGTGGCATAAAGAAATGTTCAATAAATCCGTAATTTTTATTATTTTTCTTTGAAATCCGCTACCGTATAGGAAATTTACTTAGTTGTAGGGTGTGAAAAAAATATTGAAATCTGACCATAATTTTGGATTTTACAGCCAAAGTTCGAGGTCTCCCTTTTTTTTTTGCCCACCGATACATATATATATATATATATATATATCTATATATATATATATATATATATATATATTATATATATATATATATATTATATATATTATATATATATATATATAGATATATATATATATATATATATATTAAGTGGGGCCCTAAGGTTAAACTTACCTACCTATAGTGGGTGCATGCTTACTGAAAGAAAAGAACAATGATTCAACAACAAATATCATTTATTTTGGATATGATCACAAGGAAACCTTTCTGGCTTTCATAATGGCAAATTCGGCAATGAGGTCTGTATAGTTACAGTTTCTCGCAATGTCGTTTTCAATGGAGAGGATCGCCAGATTACTGAGTCGATCCTGCAGCATCGTCGACCGTAAATACGTTTTTATTAATTTCAACTTTGAGAAACTTTTTTTCCCAGATGCAACAGTAACTGGAATAGTCAGTAGTATTCGCAATGAAGTCGTGAAATTCGGGAAATCCACAGAACGATTGTTCAAAGTGATGAAGCCCAATATCTTCAGTGGATCACTTTGTATATCTTCTGGAAGAATTGGTTTCAAGGCTTCCATTTTCTCAGCAAGCATGAATCCATCAATGTCGCGGTCTTATCCATCAGTCAGTTCAAGTTCGAGATCTCTGCTGTGCTTACGTAGGTCTGTCTTGGACATCTTTGTGAACATGTACAAAGCCAAACTTTGAGTGACGTTCTCTCAGTTGTTCGAATCGTCGTTCCAGGGAGGATATGGCAGTGTCTAAAATTGCGTTAAACACAGAAATTTTAAATTTTTCTTCAGCATCTTTAATTGGCTGGTCTTGACCTTCATAGGAAAACATCTTCTTTCGTCTGACCTGTGTTGTCTTGAATTCTGGCTCGATTTCAAGCTGCTCTGCAATCTCTTTGACATCTGTTACAGCACTTTGAAATCCACTCTCCCGATATTCTTTCATCCACTTACATGTTCTTTCCAAACTCTCGATGGCACTTGCCAGATGCTTTGAATCACTCTGAAGATATTTACTCACGTAGTTGACTTGAAAGAGGAGGTCACATCAGAATATGACAGCAACAATGAATTTAAAATTCTTCATCTCTTTGCAAAGTGATTCTGCTTCGCTTTTTCCTTGAGGATCTTTTGCTTTTTCAGCAATTTCGACAAGTGCATCATAGATCTCGACAGCTTGATATCGCACAGCTTTGACACTTTGCACAGCACACGGCATTCCCATCTTGTCTCGCTCAAGGGCTTCACTGAGAACTCTTTCACATACTTGCAGAAGACTGACCATCGATGGGTTGAGGCTGAGAAGAAGACATACAGACGTTGAATAACCCCGAAAAATGAGATGGCTTGAACACATGTTTTTGCCATGTCTCCAAGTAGCAAATTGTAGTTGGGGCATGCGCATGGAGTGAAGAATGCTCTTGAATTCATTTCCAGAAGTCGCGTTTGAACGCCTGATGAGTGTCCCTTCATGTTCGCACCATTATCGTATCCTTGTCCACGAATATGACTCATTTTCAGTCCAAGTTTGTGAAGTTCTCTCATCAATACCTCTAGTAGGTTTTCTCCTGTGGTTTCCTTCACCTCAATGAACTTGATGAAGTGTTCAAAAATTCCACTTTCAATACTTGATGATCCATCAGAGACATATCGCAAAGTAAGGGACATCTGACTAATGTCAGGTGTGCAGTCAAGGATCACGGAGAAATACTTTGCCATTTTAATTCTGTGTACAATGGTTGCTCGAACTTTGTTGCCCATGAGCGAGATGAGTTCATTCTGGATTCGTTTTCCCAGGTAATGATCATGAATTTCGTTATTATCTATTCTTCTAAGATGGTCTTGCATGACGGGATCAAATCTTGAGATAAGCTCAACCATTCCAAGGAAGTTGCCATTATTCCGTCTGAAGATTGTATCTACTGATCCTCGGAATGCCATGTTGTGTTCAGCGATGTACTGTACAATGACAAGGAGGCACTCAAACACATTTTTTCACCTAAGCTTCTCCGTATTGATTCGTTCCTGACTGAGTTGATCCACAGTGCAACTTTTGATCAAACGTTGTTCGAGTTCCATCCATTGGAGAGTCGCCTTCAGATGGCCCTGTGATCTTTCGTGCTCAGACTGTCTGGAACTAGTATTCACCCAGTCACAGAATCCTCTACACCCCATGGCATTGTTGGAGTTTCCAAATAACTTGCAACAGAAACAAAATATCCGATTCTTGGAGATTGAATAAATCAGCCATTTCTGTATACCAACTTCTACATTTTCCATCCGTCTCTTGCAATGACTTTTTGAAAACTTGCTGCCATTGTCATCTCTGGGAAAGTTATAGTCTTCCTCACACTGTGGTGGGCCTTTACTCACTAGTAAATCTCTGACTTTTGTGCTGACAGTTTCCGGCCATTGACCTGGATCTTTGAGTGCATCCAGAGGCTGATTTTGCAGAATTGGAGTCTGATCCATGGGTTCTTCTTCCCCCTGGATATCACTTTCATTTATCAAAGCTAGTGATGACGCATGTGATGGCGCAGGTACATCTAATTCACTTTCATCTATCAAAGCTGATGATGATGCATGTGACGGCGCAGGCATATCTTGTTCAATTTCAGCCTGTGGATCGCGTTTCTCTAGAAATTTTTCAAATGACCCATACATACGCTCAAGTTCTGATTTCCGCTTCGCTTCACGCTGTCTCTTCTGGTGACCGCTGAGATATTTCCGAGCATTATCTCGCAATCTCTTTGGAGGCATCACTGTCAGTCGATATCTGAAGTATAACAAAATATATAATTAATACGGAATACTATTGTATATGAATACTACTGTATATGAAGAGTTATTATGACAAGCCGTATTTAATTTACCACTCAAAACCAAAATATTTTTTATACTGTACTCATATATTTGCGGGGCCCGTAATAGCGCGGGACCCAAAGCAGCCGCTTTGCTTGCTTTGCCCGAAGGCAAGCAGTGATGATGTATAATTAGCATATCTTATTCCATAGTGATGTCAATGTTGGCGTAATTGACAATCTTACCGATAATAAAGATAACTTACTTTAATTTAGATTAAGGAAGACTAAGGTAAAATATCTAAAGTTAGGTCAGGTCAAGAAGACAATAGTTGAAGTTAGTTTATGAAAGGAGAAAATTAGTTAATGGTGTCATGAAATGAAAAACGAAATAACTGCATTAAATATATTTCAAAGTTGGAAATTTGTACGAAATTTATCTAAGCTGTGGCTAACCTTAGAAAATATGAATCGTATGAAGGTGTGTTTTACCTACATCGGCTCTAAAAACATAATAATAATAATAATAATCTTTATTCAGAAAGAACAGAAAGAACACATCATCAAAGAACACTCGGAAGAACATATCATCAAAGAATACATCAAAGAACACATCATAAAAGAACAGATCATTTATTTTAATTCAAACCCGAGTAGAAAACTATTCACCCAAAGTTTTATTTCAGCTCCAATTCAAATTGTATGAAATCAGCTCATGTTTTGCATTAAAAATATAATTAAATTTCAAGTTTTTATTTTAAACTGTTTTGGAATTTTACAGTGTTTAGCGATAATCGGGAGTCGAATCTATTTCGCGACAGCGGGAATCTTCATTCGTTAGTAATATCCAGCTTTTCAAAGTGATTGATGTACAAACACACACACACCCTCTATACCAGTAATATTCATATTGCAGCGCTGTGTCATCGGCCCTTTAAGGTACATGCCCCTGACGCGTATTGCAATTTAAAAGAAAACCACACGTAAAAAGAATTTCTTCTACACAGAAGAATTTCATAAGTCAAATTAATGAAGAAGGTTTCAATACGTTTGTATTTCATTTAGTGCTGAGATTTTCTGAAATATAATTACTGATTTTTGTCACCTTCGAGTTTTGTTTCATTTTAAAATTTCAATTCCAATTCCAATTCCAAATTAATAACAATCCATACTGACACAGGCGTGCATGGCTTGTTTTTCAATACGATTTGTTGTATAGCATTCACGTGGGGCCCTGTACAATTAGTTGGACATCAGCTGCATTTCTTGACAAAGGCTATATGAGTACCATTGTTTCATACTCTTTCTTTTCCTCAATTATTAACAAACACAGACCTATATATGAACCATCTCTCTCTCTCTCTCTCTCTCTCTCTCTCTCTCTCTCTCTCTCTCTCTCTCTCTCAAGTAGGAAATATGGTATTTTAACAGATTTACTTTAATCAGACCGTCATTAAGAATTAGCAGTTTCCTTATCCAAATTAATATAGTGAATGTTCAGAGGCTGATGAAGGAGAAAGTTGCCTTCTACCCTCATTTCCATTTACGCTTAAGAATTTCATGAAGTTGGTTTTGAATGTCCTCAACTGAACAGTTTTGGTTATTTTGCATTTTCGAAAATAAAAGACAGTCCTCCGACTCCTCCACACTTTCTCAGGGAGCTAAAGTTTAAGACAAAGACAAAAATTTTGTCTTAAGTTTTCCTTCCTGAGGAGGTGCTAGAATATACACAGTCGGAAGGATGTCTTTTATTTTTCCTGTATATTGTTTTAATGTAAAATATATATATATATAGGGTGACCCATTTAAAACGTACCCAAATTAAAAATAGTACGGTTCAGTAGTTCAGTTTTAAATGGATCACCCGGTGTGTATATATATATATATATATATTAATATATATATATATATATAAATATATATATATATATATATATATATATATTCTTAATTAGAATTATTCTTAATTATTGCATAATACCATAAAATAAAAAATGTAATGAATGTAAAATAATGATAATAATAATAATAATAATAATAATAATGAAACAGGTAGGAGTTATTCTAGCTGAGGTTTAAAGTTATTTAAAGGCATATTATTATATGCAGCATTTAACATATTACGGTATAAATATAGTATACAAATAGTACCACTGCAAAATTATTTTTACACCTGTATTTCATATCATAACCTGTTGAAGCTCCTCGTACTTGTAAAAGTGCATAAATTCGAGTTGCGTTAAAAGAAGTAGCATGTAACGCACTAATCATGTAGCAACAATGAAAAGAGAATAATCTACAGTAGATATAATTAAGGTATAAGCATGGTGGTGTATCAATTATGTTAAGGGGTTGTTTTTTTTCCTTTTTCGGCAAAGGAAATCTCGTGCTTATCGACGGCAATATAGATTCCGTGAACTATCAACACATCCTTGAGAGAAATTTGAGGTCCTCTGTAAGGAAGCTTCACCTTGGTAGACCTTTCAGCATAATAATAACCCCGAGCGAGGATAAAGCATTATTTATTTAAAACATGGTTGCAAGATGGGAAAGTAAATGTTTTGGACGAGCCTGCGCAAAGCTCAGGTCTCAATCAAATAAAACATCTCTGGTGAGGCCTGAATAATGGTGTTCACGAGCGAAAGCCTTCATTCTTGAAGGAACTAGGACAATATTGTTTAGAATGGCCAAACATCCTAGTTGCCAGATATCAAACGTTAGTTAATGTCTACTGAAAGCGGCTTCTTGCAGCCAAAAGGAAATGAGCAGATTCTACAATAATAAAAACCCATTCTAATAGACAGAGTTTATTTCCACAACAGTTTCGATGCCAACTGGCATCCTCTGTATCCACCCGAAGAGGATGCCATTGGGCATCGAAACTGTTGTGGAAATAAACTCTGTCTATTAGAGTGGGTTTTTATTATCATAATTTGACCTTCACGGAGAAAAAGCGAAGTTTTTTGCACAGATTCTACAAGTTATTAAATACGGGAGTATGAATAATTTTGTAGTGTCACAATTTGTAAATACTGGTGTATATATCATATAATATATTATATACTACATATGAAAATGATTTTCTTTTGCCTTCAAATGTCTCTAAAATATATATATATATATATATAATAATATATATATATTGCAGTCAATGTCTAAAATCAGGCAATTTGTAAATTGACTGAAATTTTAGGCATTGTGTCAAATTGATGATACACACTAACCTAACCTAACCAAATTAATTTTTAGGCAGCATATTGGGAAATACCAGTGGACATGCATATGCAGCATTACCAGAAACGTTAGGTTAGGTTAGGTTTTGTGTGTATCATCAATTTAACACATTGCCTAAAATTTCAGTCAATATACAAATTGCCTGATTTTAGACATTGACTGTAACATATATATATATATATAAATATATAGAAGGTACGAACAAAGACACTTCATGCGTTATCGGGACAACAGGTACCGGCAAAGATAAAAAGAGGTAAATTCTCGGAGGACCACAAGGCAACGAAACCGGCACCCCCATCAGAAAACAAAGCGGAACCACCTGTATGCGAAAAAGAAAGAGAAAAAATAAAAATAATCCTAGCCAACATACAGGGCCTTAAATCAAACCAGTCCACGAACAAAGTTGCATACCTGAAAGGACTCATGCAAGAAGCCGGAGCAGACTTTGCATGCCTCACGGAAACTCATCTAAAGGACTGCCAGGCGAACTGTGAAAATTGTGAGTCCTGTATTGACAAAAAAGAAATACAAATTGACAACTATAACATCCTCCGAACCGACAGAACAGTGAGACGTAAAGGAGGATGTGCTATTTACACACGCGAAAGGCACATAGCAGAAATGGTTATAAGTACCTCAAACAACTACGTAGAATGTGTAGCAGCAAAAATTGAAAAATTAAATATGGTACTAATTGTAATGTACAGACCCCCAAACACGCCAACCTCAAAATTTTCAGATTCCATTACAGAGGTAAGAAACTTAGTAAAAGATCTACACTCTCCAACCCCAAATATTTTTCTCTGTGGTGATTTTAATTTCCCATTCATGAAATATAAAAGGATAGGAAAAAATATATGTATCCAGGACAAGGGGGGCACACGAGAAGACCAGGAGCAGGTAAAAATGCTATTAGCTTTAGCTGATGAATTTATGTCAACGCAAGAAATAACAGAAAACACAAGAAAAAACAACTGCCTAGATTTGGTTTGGTATTCACAAACAACAGTAATCTAATTGATAATGTAGAAATCTCCCCAACTATGATATCAGACCACAATATCATTGAAATAACAACTAATATAAAGGCAACAGGAAAGGAAAGAACACGCACAACAGAACGAAGCAAATTCGAAATTTTTAATTTTCACTCCAAAGCTATAAACTGGGAAGATGTGACATCCAGCATGGAAGTAATAGATTGGAAAACCATTTTCGAGGCCAAGACAACGGAAGAGATGCTAATGACGTTAGAGGAGAAGACGTTAGAAATTGTGGAAAAACATGTCCCAAAGATACAACAAAGAGGAAAGAGAAGCAGGTTTGAAAGACAAAAGAGGGCATTGTTCCGAAAGAGAAAAAGAGTGACTGCAAAATTAAGTAATTGTAAAGATAACAACATCGGAAAAATATTAAATGATAAACTACAAAGTATCGATGTCGTCATACAGGAACAAATCGAGAAGCATACAGAAAAAGAAGAAGATGACGCTATAGAAGCGATAAAGGTTAACTCAAAGTACTTCTATAATTTTGCAAAAAGAAAGTCGAAAAACCAAGCGACTATCGGACCTTTAAAAAATGAGAACAGTGATTTATCTGATGATCTAACAGAAGTATCTGAAATATTAAAAGCTCAGTATGAATCATCTTTCAGTATCCCAAAAACTGACAAATTGATTTGCGATAGAAACGCGTTCTTTGAAGAAGAACCACAAGGGGAAAGTATAACGGATTTCGACTTTACGACGGATGATATTACACAAGCCATAGGGAAACTAAAAACACACTCAGCGGCAGGATCGGATAAATGGAATGCCACACTGATCAAAAACTCCAAGAATGCAATCGCTGAGCCCCTATACTGGATATGGAGACGATCATTAGACACGGGAGAAATACCGGGCATCCTGAAGAGCGCGAACATAGTCCCAATATATAAAGGAGGAGATCGATCCCAGGCCAAAAACTATAGGCCAGTGTCGCTTACATCTCATCTCACTAAAATATTTGAAAGAATAGTTAGACAGAAAATCTATGACTTTTTGGAAACTCAGAAAAAATTCAATGATAACCAACACGGGTTTCGATCGGGCAGATCATGCCTATCACAACTAATGGAACACTACAACAACATTATTGATTCACTTGAAAGTAATGAAAACCATGATGTACTATACACAGACTTTGCTAAAGCGTTCGACAAGTGTGACCACGGAATCATAATACATAAAACTGAAATATATGGGAATAACAGGAAAAGTAGGGAAATGGATATATAATTTCCTTAGTGAGCGGAGGCAAGTCGTTACAGTACAAGGAGTATCTTCATCAGAATCAGAGGTCCTCAGCTCAGTACCACAAGGAACAGTATTAGCTCCACTACTCTTCATAATCATGCTAACTGACATAGATGAGGACGTTAACAGAGACAGCACAGTAACATCCTTTGCGGATGACACAAAGATCAGTAGAAAAATAAGAAACCCAGAAGACATAGGATCTCTACAAACCGACATAAACAAAATCTACAAGTGGACTGAAGACAACAATATGAAGTTTAACACCGAGAAATTTCAGCTATTACGGTACGGAAAAAGAGAAGACCTAAAGTGCATGGAATATTATACCCCAAATGGACAGGAAATTCAGAGAAATTCCAGAGCAAAAGATTTAGGGGTTGTAATGACAGATGATGCGAAATTTGAAACACAAAATAAGATAGCAGTAAACAGAGCAAAGAGAATAACGTGTCAGATATTGAGAACTTTTAAACGAAGGGATAGGAATGTAATGATTCCTCTACTGAAAACCCTGATAATACCCAAATTAGAATACTGCTCGGTCCTAACTTCCCCATATAAAAAAGAAGACATTAGACAGCTGGAGGGGATCCAAAGAAGCTTCACAGCCAAGATCAATGGGTGCAAAGAACTAAATTACTGGGAAAGGTTACGAGAACTAGACCTATATTCACTGGAAAGGAGAAGAGAAAGATACACCATTATTTACACTTGGGAAATAATGGAGAAACTAGTCCCTAATCTTACTCTGAATCCCATAACTCCCCAAACAACGATGGAAAGTAGAAGCGGTAGACTGTGTCGTATTCCCAAATTGAAGGCGAGACAGGGAACATCCTTAACCCTGAAAGAAAATAGTTTTGTAGTGAGAGGACCAAACCTGTTTAATCAGTTGCCCAAAGACCTAAGAAACACGAAGGGAGTTGCAGTGGAAATCTTCAAAAAGACTAGACGCCTGGCTCAGAACAATCCCCGATGAGCCGGGCGTACCTGGCTATGTGAGGTGGAGAGCGCAAGAATCCAACTCACTACTTCACCAGGCCAACTCGAGAGGAGGGGCGACAAGCTTGACCTTCGCGAAATGAGAAATCATCACGCGGAACCTTTGTAAGGTTGTAAGGTAAGGTATATACACACACAGAATACCCATGCCTTTTCTATTATTATACATTCATTAAGATATTTACAATTTTACATGTTAATGGACACTAGATATGAATAATTTTGAGCGCAACTGTATAATATATGTAAATAAAGAACACACAATAGATGGAAATGCAAAATAACAAAAATCTAATTACAAATGAATACAAGGGAGACAAAACAGCAATAGACCGGAGGCTCTCTGCTTAAAAAGGAAGGTTAAAAGATGAAAGAAATTTTAAAGACAAGTGAAAGTTTTAAAGCAAAGCAAAAAAGGAGAAAGTTGAAAGAAAGGAAAGAAATTTTAAAATAAAGTTAAAGTTTTAAAGTAAAACGGAGGAAATCCGAGCAAAAATTCTACGATACTTTTATGCGATCTCAAATGCTTCTAGTTGAGGGTTAAATTAAGGCAAGATAAACATCTAGTCTCTTTCTAAAAGACTCGACCGAATTACTTTGAACTACTCTGGCTGGCAATCCATTCCACGCATTAAGTACACGATTGAAGAAAAAAATGTTTAGCTTCATTACAATTAAAATGTTTACTCACTATTTTGAGTATTTTGAGACCATTACCGTAGGTTCTATTTATGATACATTTGTGAGAGTGAAATACGTTTCGGTTTCAACATTATCAGAACCTTTAATCATTTTAATCACCTGGATTAAATCTCGAATCCGGCTTTTTACGAGTGAGAACAAATTTAACGTTTCTAAACGGGCAGCGTATGATTTGTTTGTAAGTCTAGGAATCATCCTAGTCGTCCGTCGTTGCACTCTCGCCATTCTGTCCGTCATGTCATAAATATGGGGAGCAGAACTGAACGCAGTATTCCAGGTAGGGGCGTACTAAAAGGAATTATATAATGTTAGCATTGTTTTCTCCAACTTAAATTCAAATGGTCTACCAATAAATCCTAAAATTCTATTTGCCTTTCTGACCGCTTCGATACATTGCTTACTCGGTTTGAGAGTGTTGGCAACACTAATACCCAAATCTTTCTCTTCCATAACACTCGTTAGTGTCTTGTGGCGCATAAAATACTTTTCTTTAACATTGTTTCTGCCGATATTCAACACTTTACATTTATCATATTAAAGTTCATTTGCCAAATTTCCGCCTACTCGAGTAATTTATTAATATCTTCTTCAATCTGCAAACGTTCTGCCGCTGATTTTGTTCGTCCCCATAGTTTGGTATCATCCGCAAACTTTGAAATCATACTGTTAATTCCTATGTCGATGGCATTGTTATAAATAATAAAAAGAACTGGTCTCAGAACTGATCCCTGAGGCACGCCGCTAGTTACACTTCTCCAGTTGGAAGCTTTGCTATTAATGACCACTCTTTGTTTAAGTTCACTAAGACAATTTTCAATCCATTTGAAAACTTTACCATCAATTCCGCGAGACTGAAATTTAGCTAACAATCTCCTATGAGGAACTTTATCAAACGCCTTTTGAAAATCGAAATATATACTGTAACATTTACTGTATTAATCTCGTCATATATATATTTACAATATCATTAAAGAAATCGAGCAAATTAGTAAGACTTGAATGATTACGTCGAAAGCCATGTTGAGAAACTTTGATTAAATTATTAATTTCTAAGTGATTAACTATTTTGTCCCGAACGATCGTCCCCATAAGCTTACCAACTACTGAAGTCAAACTTATGGGATGATAATTTCCGGGAAACGATTTGTCCCCTTTTTCAAATACTGGCGTAATGTTTGCAAGTTTCCAATCGAACAGAACTTCTCCAGACTGTAACGATTCATTATTATTATTATTATTATTATTATTATTATTATTATATATACAGTATATCTTGAAGGAAAGACTATTGCGCCGTTCATTCCTTTAAGTACCATTGGGTAGCGTTTATCTGGACCTGGAATTTTATTAGGATTAATTTTACCTATTGCCGAGAGTACTTCAGTTTCACTAATAGTATAATCATTGAGCGTGAATTACGGGAACGGGAATGTTGTTCATATTTTTGTTATTAAACACGGAAGAGAAGAATTTATTTAAAACGTCCGTCATTTGTAAGTTATCGTTAATTTGTTCGTTGTTTTTCGCCTATGAGTGGACCAATAGTCTGTGAAGCTGCTTTTTTATTTCCAACATAATTATAGAATTCCTTCGGATTCGACTTAATTTGGTTCACTATATATAGCTCAAAGTTGCTCTTACTTTTTCTAATACATTTTTTGGCTTTGGCTTCTCAATAGCTTGTAAGCATTTTCATCGGACAGATTATTCGTTTCTTTAATTTTAAATTTTAAATACATGTTCCGTTTTAACGTTAAGCTACTTTTAATTTCAGCATTCCACCATTTAGGTTTAATAGACTTCGCCAGTCTATTATTTTACGTAATGGGATATCACTTGATTCTAAACATTTAAAATAATTAAAAAAAAGAAATCGATGCGCCATCAATATCATTACGCAATACAGCCTCATCTCGATTATGGGTCGAAAGTTGCAGTTTCATGTCACGAAATTTATCTCTTTTAAAATCCAAAAAGTATTCCAAACTCTCCGAATTATGAACATTAACTTTAATTTCAAATATTATTTGCCTCTGATCACTCCCAGTGGTTCTTAAACTGGGAGGCGCGAGAATATTTCAGAAGGGGGGCGCGGGAGTTCAGTGAACAATCGCCGGTATTGTAAGTGAAAAGAGCCAGTACCATCCATCCCATTAATCATGAGTACTTGATTGTGTTACCTTTGTAAATGTTCTTAGAATTGTGTTGCATAACAGCTATTGTAACTGAGAGATGTTTATGTTTCGTTTTTTTATATCAAATAAATTTAATGAACTGTAATATTAGTCAATGCACTCGAACATCAGGGGGGCGATAGGTCAGAAGTCAAGTCGTACGAGGGAGGGCATGGGGCAAAAAAGTTTCAGAACCACTGCACTAGTGAGTTCCTTGACCATTTGAAAAAGTGAACTTTCGAGCAAACCCTCGCGCAATTGACGACCGGAATTAGACTGTAAAGAACCACCCCCAATCTCTGCAAGGTAAATTAAGATCTCCCATAATTATCGCATCATGTTCGCTACTCACATAAAAAATTAGTTCCTGAAGTCTACTATCACTATTGACATTCTGAGAGGGATACCTACTGTATATACTAAACCTATAATTTATTAATCTATTTTCATTCCCTTTTTTAAAATAAAAGCTTTGGTAATTTTGTTTTAACTGCACTGCGTATACAGTATATATATATATATATACATTCAACTGCAAAGAACACGCAGTATAAATAACGTAAAGAACGACGCTTGTATAGGAGATATTCCGCGCAAGACGAGAAAGAGAAAACAACAAATGAAAAAATGAAGTACCACCTGGGAATCGAACCCGGGATCTTCCCAGGTGGTACTTCATTTTTTCATTTGTTGTTTTCTCTTTCTCGTCTTGCGCGGAATATCTCCTATACAAGCGTCGTTCTTTACGATATTATATATATATTATATATATTATATATATATATATATATATATATATATAATACTGGCGCCTCTGTGGTGTAGTGGTTAGCGTCGCTGATTAAGAATCTATCGGCCCCGGGATCGAGATCCGGTGATGGTAGACGGCGCGCAGCAAAACGTAGCTGTTTATCCTTCCACACAATAAAGGTAGATAAATGGTAGATAATTGGTAGATAAATGGGTACCCTAGGTAGCCTAGTAGTTAAGACGTTGGGCTGCTGGTGGGGTGTGGTTCGGATTCCACGTTAAAGTGTAGGTCTAAGGTGGAGTGACAAGCTTGACCTTCGTCAGAATGAACAATTCGAGCGGAAGTTAAACCAAGGTTAACCAAGGTTAGAATGGCGTAGCCACTGGGGGATTGGGGGTTAGAATCCCCCAAGGACCCTAGGAGTATAATAAAATAATAGCAAACCTTTATTCATGGTCCATTACGATGACGATCAATTACTTTTAAAATTAAGTTTAAATTACTTAATTAGAAACTAAACGAAATTGACGTGTGTCTATTAACATGGATTCTCAACCCACTTACTTCCATTACCCACCTGGAGTAGCACTGCTCATCCCATTACCGGTCCTAAACCTAAAGTGGCCTTTAAATACAACCTAAATTTACTATAAATGTGGATGTACATGAATTTTTTTTTATATACCATAGAGGTTTGTGATTTGAAAGAGGGATTTTTTTAATTATTTATTTATTTTTTCTATTTTTCTAGGTGCAGAGGACAGAAATTACAACTGTAATTTAAACTAAGTATAATTAATTACAGTGTACAGCTACGATTGTAATTTAACATTTCTATTTGAAATTAAGCGTAAGTTTAACAGTAATTGAACGGTAATTGACGTGTATCTATAACATTAAGAAAATATGTCTAATTCCTATGAATATCCCACGTAAAAAATTAAAAAAATTAAACGGGATCATTACACAACACATTATTATTTGTCGAACGTATACATGTGTAGTTTTTTCTTCTAATCCATATGCTGATTTAAAATGAGTGTCTTAGGCTTGATATAATAGATCCTCTTTTTTGTAACCCCACAAAACAAAATCAGGGATCTGTGAGGTCAGGTGAGAATGGGGGCCATTCCACTGGTTCATAAAAGGAGTTTAGTAACCCGGAAAAATGTGTGGAAGTGTTCCATCCTGCTGAAATCACTGTGAATCTGGGGTAATGCAATTATTTCTTTTACGGGACGGACTAATTAGTTGTGGTAAGTAGAAATTTTGTAGCATCTGACGATATGAATTTTGCGTTATCGTTACTGCTTTTCTAGTTTCAATCTCAAAGAAGTAGAGACTTACTACACTATACCACCCAACAACGACCCAAGTGTTGAGTTTAAGAACACCACGTGGAAGCTTTATTGAAGCGCCAGCTTGACTTCCCCAATAACGAAAATTTTGCTTATTTATCTCCCAAAACAGATGCACATAACACTCGTTAGTGAAGTGGATGTGTTTCAAAAACTTAGGAGTTTCCTCTAGCTTTGCTAACATCCATATCGCGAATTCCATTCGTTTTTGTGTTTGAACATTAGTCAGTGAAGCTTGCGAATGAATTTTGTTGGGAAAAAGGTTTAATTCTGTACGAAGTATACGATGCACAGATGTTCATGAAATACCTACTTCTGCTAACAAACGTCGAAATGACTTCTGCTGACTGCGCGCAATAATTTCATGAACCATATTTGTTTGTTGCACAGTTCTTTCGTTAGTTTGTATTGCAGACACTTCCAGTTATTATCAGTCCTGGTGCATGATTCTTCAGGAGCAAGATGTACCGCAAGTTTGTGTTCCCTCCCAAAGGCGGCACAAATTTACCTCTATCAATCAGTCATACTCTTCCTACCTCAGGCTTGCTCTACACAAACTGGACAAAAAAAGCACAAGTATTTGCAATCACGAACCGTCTGTATACGGGCCTGTATTTACTTTAGAATATTTTTTTATATATCTCTATACTCAACCCGGAAATACAGAGCATTTGTAAACTCAAACGGGATAAACTTTAAAGAAGACTACTCCTGAATTTTTATATATATAGAGCCTATATTCATTTAGTGTGTAGAAACTATTAAGTTTGTGTAGTGTTGCTACGTATTCAAGATTTCGTCCCCAAAACGCTCATTTCGTTTTGAGAATGTTAAAAATAAGTGAAATGTGAAAAAAGAAAGCGTATATATATATATATATTATATATATATATATATATATACACATATATGTTTAGATTAGAAAACATGACTGAAACATGTATACTGAGGGAGAAGTAAAGTAAATATACGTTTGTTAGCAGTGCACACACATACACTCAGAGAACGAAGTGATTACCGAACAAACAAACGTAGATAGATAGAAACAGAAAGATAGACAGACAAAAAAACACAGATGATATACAGATAGAAAGCATATAAGGAGACAGAGATCACAGATGAAGAGGTAGAAAGTCTAACAGACAACCATTTAAAACACACCACACACACACACACACCACCATGTGCGCCTCTCCGCATAAGCGAGGTACCGAGTTTTTTTAAATCTATATGTCTAAAACTCTTATTAACGAAACCAAATTTAATCTAACCTGACATTAGTACCATCGAACCGAGAAGGGCGTTTCGGGAGCAACTGAGTGAGGGCTCGAAGAGTGGTTTCTGTTACCTCATTAAATAGTGAAGTACTCGCTGATCTATCCTAACCTAACCAAACGTAAACTAATCTAACCTAATCAAGACCAACATATATTTTTCCCAATAAAATGTTTCTGAATTTTTCATATAAATTTTTAGTGCTCCAAGATATCTCACAAAAAATTTACCCGACTACATCTGTGAATTACCACATATTCGGCCTCACTTATACGAACTTGCCTACGCACACACACACACACACACCCACTAACAAATATAGAACTAAAATACAAAAAATTATCAAAAAATCTGAAATACAGTCAGAAAATCATATATGTAAACCAACTTATGTTTTAGACTGATTTTCTATCAGATGTTGTCAAATTCGAGTGAAATGATGATGTTTATCCATCCATCCATCGTGTTCTGCCTATCAGGTAGGTCCAACTCATGTGTCCCGCCAAAGTGTTCTATCCTGAGCGATCCTTTTTATCTCATGGTAGCTCCTGCCTGCCTTCAAATCATCCAGCATTGCTTTCCTTTTCCTTCCCCTCGGCCTTCTACCTTCATATCTAACCTCTATTACCTCCTTCAACAATCCTTCTCCTCTCAACACATGTCCGATCCATTTCTTCTGTCTTTCTCTTATCAGCTTAATGAGTCTTCTTTCCTCCCTCACCTGTTGCAGTACTTCCTCATTACTTTGGTGTTCCCTCCAACTTATCTTTAATATTCTTCTCCAAATCCATATTTCAACACTTTCCAGGAGTTTCTTTTCAGTTGTTTTCAGTGTCCATGTTTCTGCTCCATACAGTACCACACTCTATATCAAGCTTTTTACTAACTTTTTCTTCAGCTTCAAGTTGAGTTTACCTGTAAATAGTCTTCTCTGTCTCTCAAAAGCTACCTTACCCATACCAATTCTAGATCTTACTTCCTTATTGCAATCTCCAGTCATGGGCGCCCGCAGGATTTTTTCCAAGGGGGGGCAAAATTTAATGTATTAATAGGTAGGGACCGGAGCAAGCAAAAAACTTTTGACCCCTTAGGAACCAGCAGGTTAATTCTAAGCAAGTTTAGTGTTGCATTTTCTGTAATGGAAAATGCAAATATATATTGTATATACATACAATGCACATAACAATCATTTATTTTATTTATAACAGAAACATGATAGAATGAAGAAAAAAGCACACTGAAGTAAATGTAAGTAATTTTAAGGGGGGACTTCTGAACAAATAAAAAGGTAGCAACTTTTTATCATGCACACAAATAAAAAATTTCACCCGTTAGGAGGCAGTTGGATACTTTTCAGCAAGCTTAGGATATAAATATTTTCTTGGCATTTCCAGGGGGGGCAAGCGCCCCCCCTTGCCCCTACCTGCGGGCGCCCATGTCTCCAGTGTTGGTTAATAAACTTCCCAGATATTTAAACTGCTCAGCTTCTTCTAAAGTCCGATTTCCTATCGTTAGTTTCATTTGTGCTCCTTTCCTTTTTGCAATTTTCATGATGTGTATGATATATAATTCGTAAATGGGTTGAGCAGTAACTTTGAATATCTGTATGCATTTGTAGCAGAATTATATTTATTTATCCTTTGTTAGCCTCATACAGTTATGGCAATATACAGGGTGGGCCGAAAGTCTGGATCCATAGGAAAATATTTATTTTAATACATAAATTACAACAAATGGTAAATACTTAAAATGAATATCAACTTTAACTCGTAAATGCGTATCCGTGATACTGTACAGTAGTTCGTACTCCAGTATAAATACTCAAATACTTTTTTTATTTCAGCCCAGAAATGGCTTCGAATCTAACAACAGAAGACCGGGTAGAACTTGTGCTCATGTACGCAAGACAGGGCGCTACACACAGAGAAGTTGCTACCGAATTCAATAGAAATCATCCTGATAAGCATCCAGTAACACATGCGACTGTTGGCAAGTTTTTAAACGTTTCAAAGAAACAGGAAGTGTACATGATCGACGGCGTTCTGGTCATCCAAAAACTGCAACTGATGAAAATACCTCTGCAATGGTATGTGAAACTTTAACGAATAGTCCAGTAAAGTCAATAAGAAGATTATCAAATGAAACACGCATCTCGAGAACGTCAATTCGAAGAATTATTAAAAATCATAAATTCCATCCCTAAGTGTCTCGATGTCAGAGGCCGCCAATTTGAGCATTTGTTATAATTTGTTGTTTATACTGGAGTACGAACCACTGTACAGTATCACGGATACGCATTTACGAGTTAAAGTTGATATTCATTTTAAGTATTTACCATTTGTTGTAATTTGTGTATTAAAATAAATATTTTCCTATGGATCCAGACTTTCGGCCCACCCTGTATATATATATGCATTATTTTTTTTACCTCGATGTTAGCAGGTGGTAGGACATGAATCCCAAGCGGGAAAGAGCCAATGTGACCTCGTTAGAGATAGTTTGTATGATGTAAAACACGTAGACGCAAATATTATTATTCAGATTTTAGAGGATCGTTCCAGCTCGCGGTGCAGCAAAAGTTGCATAAGAGAAGATAACTCCTATAGCAATTTCGGACGCATTTAGCTACGAAGGAAAATTTAGTAGGAAAATCAAGGCTATCCCCGTTTATAGAATAAGCCTAGCCTTGAACAAGAGTAACTCCTTAGATTTTATAGCAATGGGCTCCTTCAGCTTTCCATATTCAAAAAATTTACGCTCATGGAGCATGAGGAAAGCAATCTTTCAATGCTTATAAATTAGTAAAAACAAGTCTTAGAACAAACGTAAAAATGTTTAACACTTGCGAAGGTCTGTATAAATATTGCATTGAGCTGCTCAACTGGGATGGAGACAAACTGGAGATGAATGTTTTTTGTTTTTATAAAATTTTAATCTTAATTAAAGAGTTGTACTTCCCTTGTCCCGCATGAGACCTTTAGAGGGAATAGTGATCTGAGAGTAAGTCGTTGGCTGAGTTTATGCTACGTTGTCTGGACTCTCAGCGAATCGACATAAGAATTTAGCCGAATTCATTTTATCAGGGAAGTTGATTGGACTCGTGCCAGCAGTTACTGTCAAACTTTAATCAAAACTTTTGAAGAGGGAAAAGTTAACTTACAAAAGCTCTTTCAAAGTTCTGTAAGTAAACTTTATACTTACACTTAAAGGCGAAGCTTTGACCATAAAATTTAAAACCGAGATTATATATATTACTATTATCAGACTTATTAACCGTCTTAGATAGTAACTAGCTATATTCTTCAGAGCTAGAGATGACCAACCACATCGTAATTATGACTATACCATTAACCTCGCTACGAAGGAATTCCAAATGCATCGGATGTCCGGGGAGGGAGGGATTATAATTTTTAAACCTGTGAATTTCATACCTATAACTCTTCAGAGTGAAAAGAAAGATAAAATCTAGTCTTGGATAACCTACATATATTTCCCGTCACTCTCACCACACGTGAAATGACTCTTAACAAAGTAGAAACAACGGAAAACGTTTCTTCTTTCTTTGTTAAAATCATAAATAAAGCCAGTATGGGCTTCATTTCGTTTTCCATTTGTGAAAAGGATGATATTTTATCTTATTCATCTGGCCTTATTTACAGATACTGTAAAGTTTTTTGGTTAAAATAATAGAATTATTGTATTATTATTAATTACATTTAATAAAGGTAAAATGTAAGTTGCAATTCAATTTCCATAAAAATAAGACTAATGAACGTTTACAAAGAAGTCATATTTACAGTAACTTGGAAAATGGATACCTGTGCTTCAGTTATAACTTTTTAATGTCCTTTGCAAAAATACATAATTAACGGGACAGAGGATATATTAATTGATGGTGTATCTTGGCAAGCAGATTCATTGTATCATTGTACGCCTCTCAGGTGTAAATTTTCCACAGTGGATGAGTGATGACCATCAATTATTTACTGTTAGCCCATCAATTATGGCTAACTGGCCCGCCAAATTGTGCTTTCACATTTGATGCCTATGAAAAAATGATGAAGGAATGGAATAAATATTTGTTCAATGTTGCATGCTGCATAGTTTCTACCACTGTGTACAGAATCCACGATTGTGTGTGTGTGTGTGTGTGTGTGTGTGTGTGCGTGCGTGCTTGGGCAACTCGGCGCAATTGAAGTCGAATGTGTGACACTGCACAGAGGTAAATTTTTGTGAGGCATACTTTTGGTTCACGGAATATTAAAATGTATAGAAACATTTTCACTTTATATGTTAGTTATTAGTTCGCAGTCATTTATTAGGTTAAGTTATGCTAAGTTCGGTTAGGTTAGGTTAGCTGTTAACTCACTACTTAGGTACTTCACAGTAAACTGCCTTCGAGCCCTCACTTGCGTCTGGCCACTTATTGCATACTTCTTGTGTTTTTACGATATGGAATTAAGAGGTCGGTACCTCGCTTATTCGGAGTTACGTGTGTGTGTGTGTGTGTGTGTGCGCGCGCGCGCGCGAATGAGCTTGTATTATTATGAATGGGTCCACTTTTGGAAGATATGCATAAAAATGGTACTGAAAGAGAGAGATTATAGAGTGAAGACTAAGAGTACTTTCTAAAACTGTGACAGTAAAACAGTAACATTCTCAACGCCGACTGCAAGTTTGGCTCTATTTGTAAATACTCGAAAGTAACGAAGGCTCGAAATGGGAGTCCTACACACCAAGTTACAGCGTCTGTCAAGTCCAAATTTAGTTACTCTCAAAGGTTGTCAACGGCGCTTTAAAGAAATTAGTACTTCAGCATGACCACATGCTGCTTATCTATCTATCTATCTATCTATCTATCTATATATCTATCTATCTATCTATTTACATTTAGCGCGTTTGGACTTCATATTCTTTTTATGTAGGAAGGAGGGGTTAGGGCGAGTGCCCGCAAAAATGCCCCAATCCACAGAAGAAAAAAGAATGACGAAATCAAGGTCTCTGAAGTTCAGCGATACCATTTTTTTTTTTTTGAAATTTGAAAAAGTTTGTGTAATGTGTAAAATGCATGTATGTGTAGTGAGGAATAAAGGGAGAAGCGTGTATTTGAGGGCATACTGAACTGCTCATAGGGTAGATGAGACACGGAAAAAGATCAGCTAAGGAGAACAGTGAGAGGAGAAATGGGAGTTTCAGCATTCCCTGTCTCCTGCTTAATGTCCCTCCTGGAGTACTTCCCTGGTCAAAGTTTATAATCTCCTTCTCAGAGATCTCCTTCAGAAATTGCATAAACAAATGTCATTGCACATTGCGGATATGACATGTTATAAAACTCAAACATTATATATATATATATATATATATATATATATATATATATATATATATACAGGGCGTCCCAAAAAAATGTATACACACTTTAAATAATTATAAAGGCAGTGTTTATTAAAATACTTTTCATTTTCAAAATGTAATAGAATCTAGACATTATTTAATTGTTTTGTCAACGCCTGTTTTCAAACTGACGTCCGTTCTGGTCCAGGCACTGCTGATAACGCGAAGCAATGGAATCGCAAACATCACGAAACATTTCGTTTGGTATTTGTGTGCATTCTCGTTCAATGGCTGCTCTCAATTCAGCGACTGTTGCAGGTTTTTAGCGTAGACTTTGTCTTTTAAGTATCCCCATAAAAAAAAGTCTAGTGGTGTGAGGTCTGGTGAACGCGGAGGGTATTCTACGAAACCCCTTCGTCCAATCCACATCCACATCGTGCCAAGTACCACTCGCAATACTCCACTCTTCGGTCCGGATCATCATCATCTTCATTAATAGCATGGACTAATCTTGGAATGTAACTTTTCCATTGACAGCGCTTCAAAATGCGTTGGACAGACGACTCTGCAATTCCTACCTCACGACTCGCTTGCCGCACAGATTTTCTTGGACTTTGGTGATACGTTTCCAGTACTCTTTCTTGCTTTGTGGGGCTTGTCGATGTCCGTGGTCTTCCGGAACGCTTCTTGTGGACATTCTGAACAGTTCCATCGGCTTCAAACTTATCTCTAATTCGAGTGATGGTAAGTCGCGTTGGTGGATCTGTTTGAAACTCCCTCCTAAACTGTCTTTGCACTTCAACTGCGTTTTCACACTTCCAGTAGCATTTTAGAATGAATTTCCTTTGTTCAAAGCTTAGTCTGACTGCCATTATTAATTCTAATGGGTTTAACTTGGAAAGAAAGAAACATCAATTGAGCTATCAGCTGTTAAAGTGTGTATACATTTTTTTTTGGGACGCCCTGTGTGTATATATATATATATATATATATATATATATATATATATATATATATTACAGGGAATCTGTGTAACTAGGGATTTCATGAAATCCTTAAATGTTCAGGGATTTCATGTAAGGTTAAGTTCGTGATA
The DNA here is from genome assembly GCA_023014485.1 of Bathynomus jamesi. NCBI lineage: Eukaryota > Metazoa > Arthropoda > Malacostraca > Isopoda > Cirolanidae > Bathynomus > Bathynomus jamesi. The sequence goes on along the minus strand of JAJOZX010000713.1, from coordinate 84,830 downwards.
TTTTCGTTAAAACTAACGAAAATATCACGACTTAACCTTACATGAAATCCTGAACGTTTTAGGAATTTCATGAAATCCCTAGTTAAAGAGATTCCCTGTAACATATACTGTGTATATATATATCCTTGAAAAGAAAATCACATTAAGAATCTACCTCTTTGTTTAGCCAGTTTGCAAGCCACAAAAAAGTTATGCCATCGTATTTTTACCCAAAGAATGTTAAAGAGGAGAAAGAATCTTAAAACAAAATTATTAGTCACAGAACTTTACTTTTGTGTACGAAGCGAAAGACTAAATATATATAATATATATATATATATATATAAATGAGAAACAAACCAAGCTTCGATACGGGTATTTATAGTAGCATGGCATACACGATATCATAATTTATTTAATTTTATTCTATCTCTCAGGTATAAAAACCGTTGTATTGATTTCGTGGCTTAAAAATTCATTTCTGTAGTATCATTAAGTCAAAATTATTTTGCAACATTCGTTCTTAACTTTTTGATTGTTTCTCCAGTTACGCACGAGCACACACACACACACACACACACACACACACACACACACACACACAGAATACAAACTTACTTTAAAAGCAGGAAAACACGTAAATAATGCTTACGTAACACAACTTTTGCGTTGGTTGGTTATTGCTGTCTTTATTGTTTTCTTCGAGATGAACATTTAAAACAAGTTTAATTTTATGGATGCGTTATTTGTATTGGACTTCCGTTTTAGTCTGTATAGCGACTCTAAGATCTTTAAATCTGTTGTGTTGTTAGCTTTGGTTGATATTTTAAAATGACCTTTTTTGCATGGAAGATGGTTCATTTGCGTGTTTGTGCGTAATTATTGAACCGTGAAAGGCTGGTTAGAGATAAATTCAAAAGATTGGATATTCCCACATGATACTAGTTAATACGAAGCTTCAATATAAATTGCGTGTGGAAGCATATATGTTTTCGCGTATCGTCTTGATTCTGAAATCCATTTGTAGGTAATATTCCTTGAGAAGTTCCTGTAAGTTATTCGTGATTTTGAAGCTTAACCCGTACACTACCAGTGTTACCAGCGGTATTGTAATGTCCCACAGGAAATAATAATATAAATTGTACTGAAACGTAACGTTTCCTCAAATGCTTCCTCAAATGTTCATATTGGTTTAGCTCAGTTGCCAGAAAAGGAACCCAAAATGTATTTAATTTAAATGAGTATTTACTAAAATATTTGGTTTTGAATAATAATAAAATTTATACTTTTTGGTTTGAAGGAAAAAATCAGGAAATTAGAAGTTAAATAACAAAAGTAAATTCACCTGATGTACTTTATATCTTTTGGAATTGTATTAACTTTAGGTTTAGATTCATAGAATTTGCTTACTTTATCAAACGCGAATAAATTAAAACCGTGGACTTTGAACAACAAAGGGGCAATGCCATCATTCTACCTTACACCTTGTGCATATTAATTACCTCACGTAGGCAAATTATCAAACATACACAGTTTTAAGCCTAAATGTATTCTAGCAGTGATGCTATGATCGAGGTAGTGCTTTGCCATACAGAACATAGGTACCAGCCACTAATTAACGATAAGTTCGACTGTGAATACGCACCTACAGCCAAAGGACGACAAGTTCCACGAGACCGACTATACCAGCTTCAGTGCCCGTCCGATCTTCACACTAGCAGAACATTAAGTATGAAGGTGGGTAATGGATGGGATTCCTTGTAAGCGTTCTAAAATAATTACCTTGGCTGACCACACTCCAAAAACCCAGAGGGAGATCGCGAAAACTTGTGGTGTTAATCAGAACACAGTGTCCAGAAACTTGTAGAAACGTGAATCGTCTGGGAGCACATCACCCAAACGAAGAGGCAGATGTGGAAGAAAATGAAAAACATCTGCCCGTGATGATCGATTTCTTCTCCGTCAAAGTAAAAAGGATCCTAGGAGGACCAGCGATGCCTTAGGAAAAGATCTTTCCGCCGTTGGAGTAACAGTTCAAGCAGTGTCCGCCGCCGCTTAATTGCTAGTGGAGGATTATGCGAGAAGACCAATAAAAAAGCAGCTTCTAATGCTTCATATGGAAAACAAAAGGTTAGATTAGGCTAAAAAGCACGAAAACATGACAAAAGAAGAGTGGAGCAGGATAATCTTTTCAGATGAGTCATTTCTTTGTGCAAGGGCAGCGAGGTCAGTACGTGCGTCGGTTGGTGGGTAAACCATTGAGAGAGAGTGTCATGTGGATCAATGTTTAAAATATCTTCAAAAGATGATCTCCTAGGGCTCCTTCAGCTATTATAGCATCGGTTCACCACATCCTGTTGCAGGAATGATGAGATCTCATCAATATATTGAAAGAAATTTGATTCCCAAATTTACTGAGCGGTTTCCGAATGGAGATGGTGTTTTCCCGCAAGGCTTACCGCCATGTCACTCTTCAAAAGTTGGGACCACGTTTTACAGGTTTTTCAAAGAGAACAACATTCAGGTGTTAGATTGACCAGGAAACTCTCCTGATTTAAACCTAGTTGAGAATCTGTGGGCTGTTGTGAAATCAAGATTTAGAAAAAAGAATTGTACGGCAACGACGAAGCTGATGCAAGCAATAATTGCAGTGTGGTACAGAGATGAACAGATTGCAACAGACGGTGCTCATTCAATGCCAAACCGTGTTCAACAAGAGATAAAAAGTCGTAGTGGTCATATCGTATACTAGAATTACAATAAATTGCATGTTAATAAAAATTGACTATATTCATATTATTATCTTTCAGTTTTTCTTGTTGATCCGATTAATAACAACAAAGATGTATATAATAATACAAAAATGCACAAAAGCGCATAGAGGAAGATAGAAAATGATAAACCCTTCGGGATTAATGTCCTCTTTGCAATGAAAATAAATTCTGAAATTCGAAAAGAAGCTGTATATAGAATTAAAGAAATTCTTTCTCGTAAAGATGTATCATACAAGGTTATTATTTTACAGATAATAGGATCATATTTATTATTCATAGTTGTTATACATTCTGTAATTTTTATTGATTTTTCATTATTCTTAATATAATTGTTTTTTATTACGTGTAGTGAATTTGCTCGTTTTTAGTAATTATAATTCGTGTGTAATTGACACAATTAATTAATTCGTAATTAACACAAAGTTTCTGATGATGCGAAATGGAATTCCACATGATGTTATTGGATATTCATTCTTTGATGAACTCTTATAAAGGTATAAGTATATTTTCCATACAAATACATGTGATTAAAATTGTTTCTGAAGAACACTGTAATAAATATATAACTTATTTATATAAAAGGATATAATAAGTCTACATTCAGAGCTAAACTAAACACGCATTTGTAGAGCAATGCTTTAGCTATTTAAAAATGAAATACTGCATTCAATGGAGTATGGTATTAAATTGCGAACTAAAAGTATGAGACGAGCCCCACGAGAGACTATTAAATTTGAAGAACTTTAATATCGCATAGCGTCCCTTATACTTCCTAATTGAAAAATGTAATACTTGAAAATAATCCTTGTTACATAATTAACGTTTATCATTGTTTATTCGTTATCCTTGAGTTAACTTTAATAATAAAACCCAGCCACTTGCTCTTAATTCTGCGTTAATTAAACAAAATTTGGCTTCCATCAAGTGTAGTGTTACCTGAAGCTTCATCACATACAGAATAAATTCTCGTTGATTAGTGTAACGTTATATTAAATTATTATATAGAAGTGAAATCGACTCCTTTTTATTTTGATGTTTATAGATAGGGAGCGCTAACAATAATATAATAATATAATAATAATATAATAATATAATAATTTAATTATAATATAATTAATATAATTAATTATATACTTAATTATATACTTATAATATACTTAATTATAATATAATAATTTAATTAAATCATTTTCATGAGTTTCATATTTCATTTTCAGCGTTGCTTATAACAATAAAAATATACTTGTTTTTCCGGAAATGATGTACGAGGGTAATTCAATAAGTATCCGCACTTTTTATTTTCACAATTTTATTTTCACATCTGATAGATTATAAACACATCACTTCTCAACATAGTCTCCCTGTTTCTCAATACACTTAGTCCAGCGATCTACAAGCTTCCTAATGCTATCACAAAAGAATGTTTTTGGCTGTGTGCGTAGCCAGTCATGCACCTCCTCCTTCAGGTCATCATCGCCTTCGAATCGCTGACCTCTCAAAGCGTCTTTTAGTGGTCCAAACAGGTAAAAATTCGAAGGTGCCAGGTCTGGACTGTAGGCTGGATGCGGTATGAGGGCGCGCATTGTCGTGTAACAGAATAACACCTTCTTTACTAATTGCTTGTTTACATCCCAATATCAATCACCATCGACGATTGGTTAGGTTTAGTCATGATATTTTCGTTAGTTTTAAGGAAAATATCATGACTAAATCTAACCAATCGTAGGTAGACCGCGTACTATAGTAGCACCGATTTTGCACTATTTCCTGGTTATGTGCATACTCTGTCCTCCGTTTGAGTTATTTCAGTAATCTGAGTTATTTGAGTTATTTGAGTTAGTGGCCCTTTTGAAAATGTCTACGGTCAAATTTAGTGTTATATGATAATTCTAAACCTGGTTAAATAGTAGTATTAAAAACCTGTATAATATAGATAATTACCAGAGCTGTGCCTAGCGGCGCTAATTAGCGACGCTAGTTAATTATTAGCGGTTCCATTAGCGGCGCTATTTTTCAAAATAGTTAGCGGAACAGATAGCGCCGCTACATTTTTAGGCTAAGCGCTAATATAAATTAAAATGAATAGAGTCTTAGAATGGTATTCTCAATATTACGTTGCTTTTTGTGCATAATGCTGAACGCAGAATGTATAGTAATAAACAGTTTCCTGAACTGAGTATGTAAAGGAGGACAATGTCTTTCCAATAAATAAATTTAATTCTAAATATCAAATTACGCAATTTTCTTGAATATCCAATAATCATTTTAAAGATATAATTTTGTTCCCATTTGACACTATAAAAGATAATAACAAATAGCGAACACATATAAATACAGGGTGTCCCAAAAGGTATGGCCTAAAAATAAACTTTTAAATTTTTTTTATTATAAATGATAGAGTTAAAGAACAATGATAAAACAGGCATGAATGCTTTAAGTTTTATTTAATATAGTTAGTAAACCTCCACATGATATCCACCGTTCACAACAACTAGTCTAATTCTACGTTAAAATTCTAAATTTCAGACAGGGAAATTACTCACTGATTTCAAAATTCAGCATTTAAACAGTTTACGGCACTTAACTTCCAGCATCAACTACAGTACGAGGCTATTTGATGTATTAGGCTAAGGAGCTAGGCTAAGTTAAGCTAAGCACCTTGTTGCTAAGCGCCCTTTTATGACATACGGTATCACATACACCAGATTTCATACGTTCAGCTTTTTTAGAATTTGAACGTAGAATTCGACTAGTTGTTGTGAACGGTAGATATCATGTGGAGGTTTACTAACTATATTAAATGAAACTTAAAGCATTTATGCCTGTTTTTATCATTATTCTTTAACTCTATCATTTATAATAAAAAAATTGTAAAAGTTTACTTTTAGGCCATACCTTTTGGGACACCCTGTACATATATACAAATGCATTATTATTATTTAAAAATAATACTTAGCTATACATTTCGTAAAAATTAGTGCCAAAATTAGCGTTAGCATTAACGTCGCTAATTAATTTTAAAAACTGTTAGCGTTAGCGGAGCTAGAATTTATTTGCATTAGCGTTAGCGTTAGCGGCGCTATATTTATCAGTTAGCGCGCACAGCTCTGATAATTACGTTGCTTATCATACTGTAAGAAATAGAGGTTGGGAGGGTATCACTGCGTATGTGCATAAAACTTACGAATCTAACGAATTATTTTCTGTATGTAATAGTGATGTCGGAAACCTGATTGTTTGTATATAAAAGAAAAGTAATGTGTATTTTGTTCATGCGATATATAGACCACCTCATACTAATTTCAATAGCTTTTTAATTCGCTTAGATAATGTGTTGTACAACTTCCATAAATCGAATGCCATAGTTGCGGGTGACTTCAACATCAATTTACAATCTGAAGCAATCTCTCATAAATTTTTAAACTTAATGATTTTTTTCTATCTTAGTCATGCTGTTCCTAAACCCATATGAATCTGCAACTATGTTAATCGAATAACACAACCTACAATTCATAATATCTTTGTAAATAGCAATGCTCTCGTAAATTCTGGAATTATAACCACAAACATCAGTGATCATTATCTTACTCTGTATACGATAGCATTGTTCAGGTTGCAGATAAAACAACTATTGATTACAGAATATTTTCAGAGGTTAACAAAATAAAATTTATTGGGGCTGTACAAAATACTGGATTTAACTGTGACGAATCTATGAATGATCCAGATCATACATTTCAGTTCTTCTATGGCACCTTATTCCATATTTTTAATACTTCTTTCCTTTAAGGACAAAAACAGTTTCGCCCAAAGGTGTTGCAGATCCATGGATCACTCCAGGAATTATCATTTCAATAAAGACATAGATAAATTATTTTTGATTTTGCGATTACAAAGCAAAATTCCCAAACTACAATATATTCAATACAGAAACAAATTAACTGAAATAATAAAAATTGTAAACTATAACTATTATAACGATCAATTTTCCAAACATAAAGGAGACATGAAAAACATTTAGACAACCATAAATAGTCTTTTCGGAAACCAAATTAAGAAAAATTCAATAGAGGGACTAAATGTTGCTATAAAGAAATTACTGATGATACTTCTATTGCAGACTCTTTAAATAACCATTTTACTTTAATAGCCGATAAGCTTTGTCCACAGTTATCATACAATGATTGCTCACCATTGGAATACATACCACCCACTCCACTAAATTTATTTTCTTTTGTCCCTGCTATCTCCTCTGAGGTCCGGAATATTATTGGTAAATAAAAAAATTAAAAAATAACATTTATAACACTTTTTACCTATATGAAGCTTGTCAAAGATAAGATATCTGTAACTGTGGTTATTATTATCAATCAAAGTATTTCCAAAGAATATTCCAATTAGTGCTAAAAATTTGTTGTATAACACCCCTTTTTCAGCAGAGGGTGTTGATCCTGCACTAGCAATTAATTACAACAATTAATTAATTAATTTTCGGCGTGTTCATTATCTATGTTCAACAAAATTTTTGAAAAAATTATAAAAAGTAGAATGCAGCGATATTTAGAATCCTACAATTTATTATCTCCAAATCAATATGGTTTCCGTAATAATAAAACAACGGAAATTACAGTTTTAAATCTTATGGAAAATACAAATATAGTTAAAGAAAACAAAGAGCTAATGATATCAATATTTGAGGATTTGAGTAAGGCGTTTGATGTAATAGACCATAATATTCTACTTAACAAATTAAATTTTTACGGCTTTAGAAGAGCAATCAGTGATTGTTTTAAAAGTTATTTGTTCAATAGATATCATTTTGTATCAGTAAATGAGGTCTGCTCAACTAAATTTGTCAAACATGGCGTACCACAGGGCTCAGGTTTGAGTGGTCCACTGTTATTTTTGTTATATATAAACAGGAGGAAATTGTAGACACCAATTGACCACGGAAGTACTCCAGCGGGGGGGAGGGGGAATGTTAGGCACGAGATAGGGAGTGCTAGAACTCCCGTTTCTCCTGTTACTGTCCTCTTTACCTGATCTTTTTCCGTATCTCATCTACCCTGTGAGAAGTCCAGCATGCTCTCAAACACACAATTCTCTCTCTATTCTTCACTACACATGTATGTATCTTACACACTACACAATCCTTTCAAAATTACTTTCAAAAGTGACTCACTTTCATATCAGAACTTGCACTGTCCATATTCCCATTTCCACGAGTATCAGTGAACACCAAAAAGATATTGAGCTCTTAATATGAAGGGGAAGAGGTGGTTCATTGGGTGGGTGCGGTTATTCAAAGGCTAATTTAGTATATTTTTATATTATTTAGTGTATTTCTTTTGACTGATTGATTTATGGATTGATTTGATTGATTACACTGGTCGACAAAATCGAACTTTTTCTCTCATCAAACACGTATACCCACTTTTCTAGACCAGCTTTGTACGCTGATTCCAGATCTGTTTTCGGTTTTCCTCTAGCGCATCTAGTTATCGAAATATTACTGGTGTTATTTTCAGCACAATTTATCGTAAAAGTACAACTTTATTCATAAAAAGAAATGTACACCAACCTAAAAACGTTCGAGTACGATTTTCTTTTGTAAACCTTGTTCGAATCGTCGCAGTTCAACATCCAGCAGTAGTCTGCCAGCATACTTTCGTTCCAGAAACCTTGGTAGCGATTTTCCATTGATTGGATGTCTTGATGGAAGCGTTCCCCTTGTTCGTCACTCACCGCGCCAAGGTTTTCGGGAATGAAATCTAGATGCGAATGTAAAAAATATATTTTCAAGGCCTTGCGACAGCCTATTTCTTGATATGCATCGAGCAGTTTCTGAACTCCATCTTTGTATGCGAGAGACTTGTGGTTAACCAAGAAGTTTCCACAAATCCATTTGAAAGCCTGCCATGCTTTTAGTTCTAAGGCATTGAGGCTTTCTTCAAAGCCTTCATCCTGCAGAACCTCCCTGATTTTGGGCCCCACAAAGATTCTCTCCTTCAATTTCGCGGCACTGATATTTGCAAATTTCTCAACAAGGTATCGAAACCCTCTCGAATTCGCCTTACCCATCGCTTTCACAAAATTTTTCATTAAGCCGAGCTTAATGTGGAGAGGTGGCAGGAAAATATTCTTTGGATCAACTAAAGGAACACACTGAACACTTCCCGTTCCTGGCTCGTATGTACTTCTTTGATGCCAGGCACGTCTGATGTAATGATCCGCGGTGGCACGGCTGTCCCATAGGCGTAAGAAACAATAGTATTTCGTGAACCCTCCTTGCATGCCCACTAACATACCAATAACGTTGAGATCACCACAGATATTCCATCGATGAGTGCTGTATTGGATTGCTTCGAGTAGTATATTCATGTTATCGTACGTCTCCTTTAGATGAACGGAGTGGGCGATCGGGATGGACGGCTTTAAGTTCCGTTATGCGTGTGTGTGTGTATCTGTGACAAGTTCTCGAAAAGTCCATTCATATCATAGCATTAGCAGAGTGGACCGTCTACTGTAAAGAATGTCGCCAAATCATGGTTTCGTTTTTGATAGTGACACATTCGGACGCTCTTCTCAAGTAAGTGTTTCTGCTTGAGTCTCGAGGAGAGAAGTTCTGATTTCTCTTTGGAGATGGCTAGGTCTCTAATGAGGTCATTCAACTCGTTTTGGGTAAGCCTCTCCGCCTCCGATTGCTCTTCGTCAGGTGTGTAGTCAGGGGCGTACCTAAAGTATTTGGCACCCGGGGCGGATCCTTCCTTTGGCATCCCCCATAAATAATTTTAAAATTTAAACACACAGAAAAATATATTATGTTTGCAAGTAGATTTTTAAACAGTACAGTACTGCATAAGCAAATTGGAAATAAGAAAAATGCAGGACATTAAAAATTCAGTGAACAGGTTATACGGTATCAGGACAAAATCCCCCCGTGGACAAAATCCCCTCGCGGACAAAATCCCCCATGGACAAAATCCCCCCGGACAACAACCCACACAAGGACACAATCACCCCGCGGACAAAATCCCCCTAAGGCTTTATTAAAAAAAGAAGAATACGACTGACTTTATTAAAGAAGAAAAATTAAAAACACAATAAGAATAAGAATAAGAATAAGAAAAGAGGCTTACAGAAACGGATTACAGAAACACGGATTACAGAAAAAATATCAAGATGACAATGATTTTGCCTTAAAAATTCGAATGATACCTGCTCTAGCTTTTGTGCCTCCAGAAAAAGTTGTTGATGCTTTTGAACAATTATACGATTTTATACCAGTGGAAGGTTTGCCAATTCTCGATTATTTTGAAGATAATTATATTGGAAGGCCATGCCGACGAGGACGAAGAGAACCCACTTTTAGCATTTCTATTTGGAATATGTACTCAAGAACAATTACAGAACTTCCACGTACAAATAACTCTGTCGAAGGCTGGCATAGACGCTTTGCATCTCTAACAGGATGCTCGCATCCAAACATATGGAAATTTTTAAAAGTTTTAGGGCAAGAAATAAGCTACCAACAGGCATTTATTTCTCAAATTATCGCTGGCTTGCCGACAGAACCGCAAAGGAAGAAGTATAAGTCTTCTTCTTCTCGCATTTTGAAAATTGTACAAGACTATAACAACAGGTCTATTTTTGATTTTCTTAAGGGAATTGCTTTTAATTTGTCTTTTTAAATTTTGAATTTTGTTTGACTTTGTGTTTTTAATTTTTCTTCTTCAATAAAGTCAGTCGTATTCTTATTTGTTTGCCCGGTTAGGTAATTGTACGCCCTTGACGATTGGTTAGGTTAAGTCGTGATATTTTTTAAAACTTTAATAAAGTCAGTCGTATTCTTATTTTTTTAATAAAGCCTTAGGGGGATTTTGTCCGCGGGGGGATTGTGTCCGGGGGGGTTGTGTCTGGGGGGATTTTGTCCGCGAGGGGATTTTGTCCACGAGGGGATTTTGTCCACGGGGGATTTTGTCCTAGAAGCGGTTATACTGCATTTCATTTTATACAAAAAACACAAGAAATCCAGTCTCAACGCTCGGCCTATTCTTCAAAGGTAAATAGAGAGGATTCACAGTCTCTGCTTTCGAGCCTTAATTTCTGAAAATTAATCAATGACCCCATCAAAATTCACCTTCTTTGCATATTCATGTTCATTTGAAAGTAAAGCCAGATTTGTCAGTCTTGTCTGACTCATGGTCGAGCGAAAGAAATCTTTTATCAATTTCAATTTGGAAAAATTTCTTTCACATGAAGCAATAGACACACAGACAGTCAAAAAGAATCTCAAACACAGTGACAAGCTTGGCAAAGATTCACAAAAATCCATTTCACAATAAACTCCAGAAACTGCAATGCTGTCCATTTCTTTACTTCTTCAACGCTGATTTTGGCAGCTTCCAAATGCCTCCGAAGTCGTCCAATTTCCACACTGATATCTTCATCAGAGAATTCATCGAAAATCTGAGTCAAATTTGGAATATACTTCCGAAGTTCTTCTGTTGCAACAACCAAAGTGTTTGGCTGAATAACAGCGAAGATTGACAGAATTTGATCCATTGCCTTAGAACAATCTCCAATTCTTGATGAAAGCGATGAAGACATTCAAACATAGCCCTTTTTACTTCCTCTGGCAATGTGAGACCAGCCTCCTTTGCCATCTCTCCTGGCATCCTTTTTCGTAGCTTTACTCTCCCTCTTCTCTCCATAGAAATGTCCATTTCCTCACACTTTGTAGTTGCATAATGAATGGCCCTCTCCACAATGCATTTACCGGGTATTATAACATCATGACGATGCATTTATAAACACTTAAGCATCACTATGATACCACAATGTCAAAAATTACTGGACACTGGTATAAGTACTATGATATTGTTATAAACACCAGCACTTTATGCTTTATCATAATTATTTAATGAAACATACCTCATGTATGTGAAGTCACGGTGTCAAGTGAACAAGACTTCACGTGTCATCGTGAGGGATCGGTCTGATCGCGGGGTCTACATTCGGATAAACGATGTTATGCTTGTTCTTCACGGAGAATCCAGTTATGTTAACATTGCAAAAGTAACAATCGCCATGATGGTCTCTCGGCTCCCTCCATATCGGGTATAGCAACGGCATCTACTTTTTCTTTTAGTTCAACCAGTCACGTAATCTATCCGAACAAGCGGTACAGATAACATGTGACCCACACGCCTTATCTTGGTCGCCTAGTGGACAGCCGAGGTATAACCGGTAAGTTTTCCGAAGATCCATCGTGAGTGTACGCCGTCGTGATTTAGTCGCGAACGAGCCGCACGTATAACAGAAATTGTTAGGGTGATTTTTACACTTTCGAGGCATGATGATCGATGAGTGGATTGTCACCTAAAAAAATAAAATGTGTAAGTGGGAGACACAAAACAAAACACAACACACAACTAGACATGTGACTGTTACGCCAAAGAATAAAAGGGTGTACATGTGCAACGTTTGCAAATTTGTGGCCAGCAACTGCTCTCACCTAAAATACCACAAGACAACCTGCGGGAAGCCTAAAACCGACAAAATGAAATGCCATACATGAGGGTACAGAAACGGTAAGGCAAAAACCTGCACCTAAGCTGCAACAACAAAATACTCCACTACATGTATAAAGGACGCATATTATATATTGTACAAGTATTATAACTTATATACAATATATACAATATTGTATATATTGCATATATAGTATTATATATTATATTACATATAGTTATATGCATATTATATATATATATTATATGTAGTATTATATTATATATTATATATATATATATATATATATATATATATATATATATATATATATATATATATATATATATATATTACAGTATGATCGGTCTTATCTCGAAAACTAGACGTGCTAAAGGAAAACCGAAAACAGATTTGGAATCAGCGTCCCAACAGCTATCTAGCCCACCCATAATTATATCCGATGAAAATTACTTGTTGGCCATTGTTATTAATTAGCGTATTTATTTTGCATTTTTCAGACTGTGATCCTTCATTAATGAGTAAGCACAACGTGGACTTGAGAGCTGACATTGATTAGTGTCCCCCCATCAACCACCCCTTCCCCTTCATATTAAGAGCAAAATTGTTTTTTTTTGGTGTATACTGATACTAGTGATAATGAAACTATGGACAGTGCAAGGTCTGATATGAGAGCGTCATTTTTGAAACACCCGACTGTTCATCTCTCTTGTCTAATATTGATTTCTTTGCATAGTATTGGTATCATACCTTCAGTAATGACTTTGTATTTGTTTTATATCTAAGATTAATACATACTCTAAAATCTAAATAATAATCCTTATTCATGATTTATGTGTTGTTAATAATAACTATCTGTTTTGTTTTTAATTAAGAGCCCATTAAAGCCTACGCTTAAGGGTCAAATTAAATAAAATAAATAATCCACTTTCACAATTATTTATGTCCCCCCCCCCACCCCCCCCCACCTAAAATTACCAAACTATTTATTTTATCAATTCAATTAAATTCATCACATAATTAACTCTACGGACACGCGTCTCCAAACTACATAATACTGTCTCCTCTTTTCAGGCTGCCGTAACTCGAACGGTCCCGGCGTAATTTCCACAAATTTCCCCTGCGCTCGCGAAGGTGTCGCAATTATAAACAATTTGAAGGTTCTATCCTTAAATGCTCGTAGCCTACGAAATAAAATAAACGAATTTTTTTCTTTAATTGCTTGTAAAGACTATGATTTAATTGCGATAAATGAATCGTGGCTAAGCACTGAAACACGTGACTTTGTAGGGAAGTATCAAATTAGAGGTTATAGACTTTTTGTCAAAAACAGAATAGGTAGGCAAGGAGGCGGTGTTATGTTGTATATCAAAGATAATATTGCGAACGTTATAGAGGTAAAGCACACAATTCCAGAACCGATAGATTCGACTATAGCAGAACTTAAATTGAACGATTTCAAACTTCTTGTTGCGGTTATATGTAGGCCCCCTAATCAAACAGCTGATACGGACGAAGCGTTATATCGTGAACTAAAGAGAATAATAGGAAGTGAGCAGGCCTTAGTTATGGGTGACTTTAATTGCGCCAACGTGAATTACGATACAATGCAGGGAGACGCAGAAGATAATCGTTTAGTTAATTTTCTCGAGGATAGCTTTCTTAGTCAAAAGGTTGGGGAACCTACGAGGTTGGACAGTATTTTAGATTTAGTAATAACTACGGACGATAGGCTAATCACTGATCTTCAAGTAATAGAACCGTTAAGCAATAGCGATCACAATATGGTAGAATTTGTCCTCTCAGTAAGTCACTCGAATCCAGCTAACTCGACTAAAATTCCTAACTTCCAGCACGCAGACTTTTGTAAATTTCGAAATGAATTGTCACACGTCAATTGGGAAAATGTAATGGGGATCTCCAATGCAAAACTAATGTGGGCATCGTTTGATACAGTATTTATGACTATAAAGGAGGAATGTGTACCGTACAAAATTAAGCGTGCGAAAGTAAACAACAAGCCCTTGTGGTTTACTTCTAGAGTAGGAGACATTATAAAGAGTAGAGATAGGGCTTATAGGCTACATAATTGCGATAAAGACAATTTGTGGTTACGAAACAACAACATATCTGTAAGACGTGAAGCGAAAAGTGCAATAAAAAAGTCCAAGCGCGAATTTGAAATCTCCGTAGCTCGTGACGGTAAAGAAAACCCCAAGCGATTCTTTCAATACGTCAACAATAGAAATCCAGTAAAAAGTGTCTTGGGGCCGTTGAAAAATGTTAACGGAGAGCTAGTTTCTGAAAATAAGGAAATGGCTACCTTACTAAACGAATTTTTTACGTCGGTTTTTACTATAGAAGATGTAACGAATATCCCTACGGTCATAGACATAATACCTTTTGATAATGATAATGAAGGGTGTTCGGAAAGTCACTGTGCACTTATATTTATTTAATAGCATACAATAGTATAACATTGCATATATGATAGAGGTTATGGATGGGACCATCAGAACTTATAAAAGGTGTTGAAAACTAAATAAAATAATAATAAAATAATAAAAAAATAATATAAAAAATGTAAATATAAAAATATAAAAATATAAAAAACATTAATTATATAAGTGCACAGTGACTTTCCGAACACCCTGTATTTTGGACAATATTGTGGTTAGTGAAGGGGAGGTAATGCGTTATATTGATAAAATGAAAATGCGTAAATCACCGGGGCCGGATTCCATATATCCCATACAACTTAAAGAATTAAAAGATAGCATTATTGTGCCGCTAACAAAGATTTTTAATGCGTCTATTTCTGAGGGGTGCGTACCAGACAATTTCAAGTTAGCAAACGTAACACCTATCTTTAAGAAAGGCGATAAAGGTGCGGCGTGAAATTATAGGCCAATCAGTTTAACGTCTGTTGTAGGTAAGCTACCGGAATCGATAATTAGGGATCGTATACTCGAACACTTAGAATTGCATAACTTGATTAGAAATACGCAGAACGGTTTTAGGCGAAACAAATCTTGCTTAACTAATCTTTTAGAATTCTTTCAAAGCGTGGCTGACGTTTACGATAGTCATCGTGCGGTTGATGTAGTGTATTTAGATTTTCAAAAAGCGTTTGACACCGTACCGCACAAAAGACTCATTGAAAAAACTAAGGCTCATGGAATCAGGGGTGTAGTAATAAATTGGATAGAAGAGTGGTTGCGAGGTAGGAAACAGAGGGTGGTGGTTGAT
The DNA here is from genome assembly GCA_023014485.1 of Bathynomus jamesi. Classification (NCBI taxonomy): domain Eukaryota; kingdom Metazoa; phylum Arthropoda; class Malacostraca; order Isopoda; family Cirolanidae; genus Bathynomus; species Bathynomus jamesi. The sequence continues at coordinate 69,294 of JAJOZX010000713.1, read as the reverse complement.
GGAGCGGAGTCGTGTTGGGCTAATGTAGCGAGTGGCGTTCCTCAGGGTTCTGTATTGGGCCCCTTGCTTTTTCTTATATATATTAACGATTTAGATGTCGGCCTAGTCAGTACAGTTTCAAAGTTTGCGGATGACACTAAGTTGGGTGGTAGGGCGATTAATGACGGAGATAAAGGTAAAACCAGGAAGATCTGAATAAAATCGTTCATTGGTCAGTCACATGGCAAATGAGATTTAACGTCGATAAGTGCAAAATTTTACATATAGGTTCGCGTAACGGTAGTATAGTATGTCAGGGAAGGAGTTAGCAAGCGTAAAGCAGGAAAAAGATTTAGGAGTAATAGTCACTAGTGATTTAAAAGTAGCGAAACAAAGTACAGCGGCGGTCAATAAAGCGAACAAAGTGTTAGGTTTTATAGCTCGGAATTTTGAGTACAATCGCGCGATATTATTGTTCCTCTTTATAAATCATTAGTTAGACCTCATTTGGAGTACGCGATCCAATTTTGGAATCCGCATATGCGAAAAGATATAGACAAAATCGAAAGAGTTCAAAGACGAGCAACTAAGATGATTCCGTCGCTTAGGTCGAAGCCGTACGAGGATAGGCTTAAGGAGTTAAAATTGACTACACTCGAGACTAGGAGGCTAAGGGGTGATGTAATCCAGGTTTTCAAAATTATGAATGGGTTCGATAACGTAGATGGAAATAACTTTTTCGAAATATCTCAATATAATAGGACTAGAAATAACCGGTGTAAGTTGACAAGTACAGTAGAAGGTTCGAAAAGGCAGTTGCCAGAAACCTTTTTACGCATAGAATAGTAAATAGCTGGAATAGTTTGCCGGAAAAAGTAATTAGTAGCACGTCTATAAACATGTTTAAAAATCGATTAGACGCCTATGTTGACAGATTGGGTATAGTTTAAGGTAGTAAAATTAAGGCTTTGTAGTTCGGAACCCACGAAAAATCGTAGGTCCCCTCCGCCACCACGGAGGACATGCACAATACACAATTACGAACACAGTTAGGTAGACCAGCCATGAGTGGATCCTAGGGTCTTTGTTGGTCTGAAACATTATAACAATTATATCGAAATGACGCGGTATCAGTTTTAAGACCTTAATAGTGGTGAAAGAGAAGAGTATTCTTGTAAAAGCCGTCGTCACTTTAAAATTTATCTTTGTATGTGCTCTATTGGGTTACATAGTGGTAGCGAACCTATGGTACGCGTGCCTATTTGGGCACGCGATCCAATTTGCCTGTCACGCCTAAGCATAGAAATTGTTATCCAAAAAATTAGTATAAAATAATAGATTTAATGTTTATAATTTGGTGTAATATATATAAACTTTGGTGGGCACGGGAATTTTTTTTTAAGGTTTACATGTTTTTTTTTGGGGCACGCGACTGTAAAAAGGTTCGCCATCCCTGGGTTACATCGTGGCCAGTGTCGTAAAACCTCTTCCCGTCAATCAATGTACAATTCAATTTAAAGATTAAACTATATTATAAAATTAAAATGGACTATTTTTCTTCGAAAAATAGCATTCGAAGGAATTCATTATATATATATATATATATATAATATTATATATATATATTATATATATATTATATGATGAATAAAACCACGAAGGAAAGGAAACACAGATGGTGCTCAAGCGCTTTCGTCTAATGACATCCTCAGGAACACTGAAGTACATAGAAAGTTACAGCCTATATATAGGTTACAGAAAAAAAAATCTATATATATATATATATATTATATATAATATATATACAATAAACGGAGAAACAAAATTAAAGGATTGTGGAAGGGGTCACACAAATTTATAAGGAAAAACTATCAATTTTTAGCACAAGATTAAAAGAATTGTTTCCAACCAATGTTATAGATAAAAAAAAAAAATATGTATATATATATATATATATATATATATTACAAATTTATACTGGAAATCTGCCCGGGTTTTAGCACTCTGCTCTATTTTTTGTATATAAAAATTGAAAATAAAAGTTATTAGGGTGGCATACAAATTTACCAAAGATTTAGCGTTCTACCTTTCTTATCTAAATCTGTTCTGAAGGAATTCAAAACAACAGGATCGAGTTGAAAAAGACCTTTGCTTATGTTGAAGTTATTTGTTAGTTGGATAATGGCAGACTCAAGAATATTTCTATTAACAATGTTGCTAGAGTGAAATAAAACTGAAGCATTATTCCAATCAATACAGTGGGATAACTTTGACAAATGGACAAAAAGGGCACTGGACAACTGTCCTGTTCTAACGGAATATTGATGCTGTTTTATACGTGTGTGCAAATCCTTTCCCGTCTGACCTATGTAAAAGGAATCACATTGTTTACAACCAATTTTTAGATAATGCCTGAATTATTGGTAGGGCTATTTTTTACTATGATATTTTTCACAATATTGTTATATGAAAATACTACATTAATATCCAAAAGTTTAAATACATTAGCAATGCCTAAAAAGCCCGGGAAAAATGGAAGTACCAAAATATTTTTTGACAAAGTACGAGTGTTATTTTTGACGCGATAGAAAGTTCGTTTTGCGTTGTTGACTCAAGATTCCATAAACGCAGATGGATAACACAGATCACTTCCAATACCGTTGATTTTTTCTAATTCGGCATCGATGTATTCCGGACTGGCGATCCTAAGGGCGCGGAGAAACATTGAAGAAAAAATGGCCTTCTTAGTGGGGGTGTCATGTCCCGAGTAAAAGTGTACGTAGGACAAATTGTATGACCTGCCACCTTCACACATTGTTTTGGAACTTATTAAGCTTTGCATCAAAGACTGTAAATTCACTTTCAATAACGAGTATTATCAAGTTTTTGGGATGGCCATGGGTAACCCCTTGTCCCCCCTCCTCTCCAATATTTATATGGAGTTTTTCGAAATTACTTACATTCCGAGAATCCTGGGGGTTGGCATCCCTTGGTTGCGGTACGTCGATGATATTTTGTGTATCTGGCCCATGAATCGTGACCTGGATAACTTCCTCCTTCAGTTAAATGATCAAGTCCCCTCTATTAAGTTTACTTTAGAAGTGGAACAAGACAATTCAATCCCAATTTTGGATGTGCGTGTACATAGGGAAAGCCCAGGTTTTAAGTTTAGTATCTATCGGAAAAAAACAAACAATTTGTCCTTCGTACACTTTTACTCGGGACATGACACCCCCACTAAGAAGGCCATTTTTTCTTCAATGTTTCTCCGCGCCCTTAGGATCGCCAGTCCGGAATACATCGATGCCGAATTAGAAAAAATCAACGGTATTGGAAGTGATCTGTGTTATCCATCTGCGTTTATGGAATCTTGTCTCAACAAGGCAAAACGAACTTTCTATCGCGTCAATAATAACACTCGTACTTTGTCAAAAAATATTTTGGTACTTCCATTTTTCCCGGGCTTTTTAGGCATTGCTAATGTATTTAAACTTTTGGATATTAATGTAGTATTTTCATATAACAATATTGTGAAAAATATCATAGTAAAAAATAGCCCTACCAATAATTCAGGCATTATCTATAAAATTGGTTGTAAACAATGTGATTCCTTTTACATAGGTCAGACGGGAAAGGATTTGCACACACGTATAAAACAGCATCAATATTCCGTCAGAACAGGACAGTTGTCCAGTGACCTTTTTGTCCATTTGTCAGAGTTATCCCACTGTATTGATTGGAATAATGCTTCAGTTTTATTTCACTCTAGCAACATTGTTAATAGAAATATTCTTGAGTCTGCCATTATCCAACTAACAAATAACTTCAACATAAGCAAAGGTCTTTTTCAACTCGATCCTGTTGTTTTGAATTCCTTCAGAACAGATTTAGATAAGAAAGGTAGAACACTAAATCTATGGTAAATTTGTATGCCACCCTAATAACTTTTATTTTTCAATTTTTATATACAAAAAATAGAGCAGAGTGCTAAAACCCGGGCAGATTTCCAGTATAAATTTGTATATATATATATATATATTTTTTTTTTTATCTATAACATTGGTTGGAAACAATTCTTTTAATCTTGTGCTAAAAATCGATAATTGTTCAATTTTTATATACAAAAAGAGCAGAGTGCTAAAACCCGGGCAGATTTCCAGTATAAATTATATATATATATATTTTTTTTTATCTATAACATTGGTTGGAAACAATTCTTTTAATCTTGTGCTAAAAATTGATAGTTTTTCCTTATAAATTTGTGTGCCCCCTTAAACAATCCTTTAACTTTGTTTCTCCGTTTATTGTATATATATATAGATTTTTTTTTTTCTGTAACCTATATATAGGCTGTAACTTTCTATGTACTTCAGTGTTCCTGAGGATGTCATTAGACGAAAGCGCTTGAGCACCATCTGTGTTTCCTTTCCTTCGTGGTTTTATATCATCAAAATATTTTTACGTGTTACTTTCGTGAAATAATTTTCATATATATATATATATATATATATATATATATATATATGGACTCTACAAATATCAATTCAATTTTGTCGAATGTATTCGACCGAGTCAATTTTTGTAAAATATATTTAATTTGTAAGATACATATTGCTGAAGGGGAACATTCTTCAAAATACAGACTACCAACTAACTTTTCTCAGTCTTCTTTATCAAAACTGAAGTTCCAGTATGTTGAAGAATGAGGACAGGAAAAACATCACGAACGAGTTAAAATTTTACTTGAGAAATGAATGTCAACACTTTCATCACGATCAGTAAACATAAAAGATTCGAATAATTAATCGACAGTCGCTCATTCGGTAATTTAAAGAAGCGTTGGAATAATAGCTTTGGTATCTTAAATTGTTTGAGCGATAAAAAGATTCAGAATATATATATATATATATATATATATAATATATATAATATATATAGAGAGAGAGAGAGAGAGAGAGAGAGAGAGAGAGAGAGAGAGAGAGAGAGAGAGGAGAAATCTCCTTTGCATGAGATTTAATTAATCGTTCTCTGATTAAGTTTGGAAGAAAAATTATTCGTAGTAATTTCAGGATTTCTCTTGAGACAACCATAATGTGATAATACAGAGTTACGATGAGTTACAAGGACAAGAGAAAGCCTCAAAGACCTTTCAGTCCACTCGGGGAGGTTCCTGTTATTAAACGGGTTAATTTTTAACGTATTCTAGCAGTAGTAAAAAAATGGATAAAAAAAAACATAAGGCTCTCTCCCCACCCTCTGCTCCCTCCCCGCTACAGGCGCGTACGGAAAAAAAATGGAAAAAATATTTTGACCCTGGAAAAGTAGCCAAGGAAATTTTGTAGGAAAGAAGACCCTATATAAGCTAACTCTACAATTACGCTACGCACGCATAGAAATCGTAAACTAGCGAGCACCGCTGTATAAGCTAACCAATAATATGCTTGTGCCGATCGCACATCATTCATTTGGTATCGTCACAAAAACCTCGGACATATTGTTTTGATTTTATGCAAAATATTTACAGCTCTGTTTACTGAGGTGTTGGTTCAACAAAGACCCCATAACCCACTTCAGGTTAGCCCAAAAAGGATTAAAAGAGGTAAAGGTTAAACTCTCCATGTCTACACCCATGTATGCGCAAAGCCATCATGCCAGCAAAGTGATGAAATACTTCTAGAGGAAACGGGTGGAAACAGGAATTAAGAGCAGAAATCAAATTTTCCACACCATGTCCTTCCACACCCGTCACATGCATCCAGTCACCCATGAGAAAGAAAAGAAAAATAGAAATTGTGACAGCAGAAATGCAACTCCCCCTCACCTAATCCATGCCATTCATTTTTTCAAATATTTTTTATTAGTTATGAAATTATGTGGTTCTACAAAATATTTTTTTACTCTATCCTTAGACATATTAACAAGACATGCAAGTGTGTGAGCTTATTTTCTGTAATTGGATGTCTGTCATGTGTATGTGTCTGCCAACTCTTTGAATGTCGCATGTTCATACTTCGCTGTGTTGTGCCACCACGAGAGTAGAGGAAATCTCTTTCCGGCGAGAAATATCAGTGTGAGGTCCCTGTATCTACCCCGTGTACTTGTCCCTTATGGAGAATGAAAGTGTTGTTACGGCGAATTCAAGTCTCCCACTTAGAGATGTTTATGAGACAAGTGATGATGATAAAAAAAAATGAGTTGTTCGATGGTTGATCATGTTCTGTGGGGCACAATCAATCGGAGACATCTTCCTAAAGTGGGGGAAGAATTAAGTGTAGGAGGAAATGTTTAAACAAACTCCCGCACGGTTACCTTATACTATTATTTTCTTAAATTATATTATATGTGAGGATAGTCTTGAACCCCGAGTGTATTCAGAACTTTGTCCAGCCTATTTTTAAACATATTTACACTTTGGTTTGAAACAACCTCCGAGGGAAGTTGGTCCTAGATATTGGCTATTTTATAAAAGAAATTACCACAGACGGAGGTACTAAATGTCTTAAGTTCCAGTTTGAAAACATCATTTCTTATCGAACTTTTATTAAATGAGAATAGTTTCGTGTAGTCTACTCTGCTATTCTGTTGAGCATCTTGAGAACTTGAATAAGCTGACTGTGCAACCTCCTGGTCTCTAAGGTAAGCAGATTTAAGTGTTCTAATCTTCGTTCGTAGTTTTGCAATCTCATTGAAGGGATCAATTTTGTGGCCCTTGTTTGTGCCCTTTCCAACTTTTCTATATCCATTCTGAGGGACGGAGACCAAAACTGCACACAATATTCGAGTTGAGGTCTAACTAGTGAATTATAAAGAGACATTACAATCTCCTTCCTCCTGTCTTTTAATATAACTTGGTATTTTAAAGGCCCTCTTTTCGACTTCTGCACAGTGTTTTGACGGTTTGAGATCAATACTAATATAAACTCCTAAGTCTTTCTATCATAGATCAGTCTCAGTCAAGTTCTTCCCCAAGAGAGAGTAATCGGTCTTCGAGTTCTTGTAACCTATGTGCATTACCTTACATTTGTCCAAGTTGAATGGAATCTGCCAAGTAGCAGACCATTCGCCCAACCTATCAAGATAATTTTGTAGCGTTCTATGCCCTCCTCATTACCTACATTATTTCCTAATTTGGTATCGTCTGCAAATTTAGAAATTGTGCTTAGGAGCCCAACGTCTATATATTAATATAGATGATAAAAAATAAAGGATCCACAACAGATCCCTGTGGAACCTCACTGATGACGGGGCCTCATTCCGAAGCCATTCCATTTATTACCACACTCTGCTTTCTATCTCTTAACCAATCTTCGATTCGGTTCGAAAAGAGCCTGGTAATTCCTAGTCCTCTATCTTCAGTCATCGGTTTCATGTGTAGGACTTTATTAAAGACTTTATGAAAGTCGAAATACATTACATCTACTGCTCTAGTTGAGTCGTATGAAGTATACATATTATGGAAAAATTCTAACGGGTTTGTTAGACAATATCTATGCCGCCTGAATCCATGTTGAGAATAAAAAATTAAATTGTTTGATTCAAAGTGATACACGATACGCGTTCTTTAATAATAGATTCCAACAGCTTGCCGACACTTGAAGTTAAAATGATCGAGCGATAATTACACGAATTTTGCCTCTCCCCCCCTTTTAAAAATTGGTGTAACGTTTGCTAATTTCCAGTCGGTTGGAACTTTCCTTAATTCGAATGATTGTTTCAATATAGTTACTAAATCGTCAACAAAACTGTGACTAACCTCTCTTAATACCCTTGGAAAAAATAAGTCGGGACCAGGTGATTTGTACTTATTCATCTTGCTAATTAGTTGCTGCATCTCATCTTTCGTAAAAATTATGGTCTCTAAGGGATGGTCACCGTCATATGTAATCCGAGGATCTTGTACTTTAATTAAGTCTTCTACCGTGAAGACTGTAACGAAGAACTCGTTTAACGCATCAGCTATATCTATATCACTGAATTTCAGTATGCCATTTCTATCTTTTAGGGGACTTACGGAATTTTTAATTGACTTCCTGCTATTAACATTCGCATAAACCTCTTTCGGGTTAACTTTACAGAGTGAGGCAACTCCTGCTTCTTCATCTAATTAAGGATTTAACCCTCCGAAGTATGTTTATATAATTTTCTGAATTAGTCTGGTGGGAATGTGACTTAAGTAGTTTGTAGGCTCTATTTCTTTCCGTAATAGCATTGCTAATTTCATTATTGAACCATTTCGGCGTCTTGTTTGATAAGAAAGAAACTATTTTAGTGGGCACAAAATTGTCCTGTAATATTCTAAACTGATCCTTATATGAGTTCCAGGTGGCGCTGACATCCTTACTTATTAGAACTCCAAGAATGTCTAAACTACTTCGAAAACTTTCAAAATTTGCTCTAGAGAAATCAAACCTTTTGTGCGTCTTTTCTCGAGTACTAATTGGAACCTTGAGCCTAATGAAATTGTGATCACTGTTACTCAAAGTTTCACCAATTTTAAGTTAGAGACTAGATCATCCTCGCTCGTGAATATGAGATCTAGTTTACTATTACCCCTAGTAGGACCGTCAACCCATTGACTTAACAAGTTATCATCTGCAAATTCCAATAGTCTTAAGCCCTCAGCATCAGCTGTTTTGTTTTCCCAATTTATATCACTGCAGTTAAAATCACCAAAAATTGTACTACTCTTATTATTCATTGATCTGCTTAATTGATTACACAAGTTTATATAGTTATCAGCGTGGTAATGAGCAGGCCTATATACTAGAAATAGATGCACGATTTTATTGTTAAAATTTAGTTCATTTCCCAATATTTCATGAGCAGAACCAGTATTACTGTTTACCGGTTGCAGGAAGTCACGAGTTATATGAAAGTACTCCGCCTCCTTCCATCCATTTCTATCTTTGTGAAACATTTTGTAACAAACTATTTCAAATTCTCCTACAAAGTCCTTTGATTCAGAATGAATCCACGATTTAGTTATTCCTTTGATGTCAAAGTTCTCAGTTTTGACTGGCGCGGTATATTCCATTAGTTTGTTTATAATTGAATTAGCATTGTATAGCACAATTTTAAGAGATTTTTAAGTCATTAGAGAGAGAGAGAGAGAGAGAGAGAGAGAGAGAGAGAGAGAGAGAGAGAGAGAGCATTGTTAATCAAATTAAAAATATGCTCGATAGAAAGAATGGAAAGAACGCAGTCATCTCCAGTAATAATAATAATAATAATAATAATAATAATAATGATCTACATATCTACAGAAGCTAAGGCTAACAAAGACCCTAAGATCCACTCTAAGGTTAGCCCGAGAGAAAGGAAAGAGTAGGGGGTTAAGAGAAGAGAAGAGAATAAGGGGTTAAGTAAGGAGCAACACCTATCATTCGTGGGTTAACATTCATTCAGAAAAAGAGAAAAAAGACTCGCCATCATCATCCGCCGGCCACTGCCGACAAGTCAGAAAAATAGTCGGAGAGAATAGGAGAGGGATGAAAGATGAAAAGAAGTGAAATAAGAACGCTTACAAACCATGCAAACACAGTCTTAACTCACAGTCATATCATGCAAACTACAAACATGCAAGAAAAGAGAGTTACAGACATGCAAAGTAAAAAAGTAAGTAAAGTTAAACAAAAAGTGTGTTAGTTTACGCTACGAACTACATCTACGTTCGTGTAAGTCTAATTTTTTTTTTTTAATTTTATTGCTGGCATCACACGCTGGCATGTCACAAGCTGGCATTCATCGTCAACAGACTCGTCCTCGAGCACCACCACCAGAGCTCCTGTTGCTAACTTTGTTTTTTTATATTAAACAACGTTAATACCTTTAAAATGTCTGTCAAGACGGTTCTTAAACATATTAACGCTGGTAGAATGAACGACTGACGCGGGAAGACTATTCCATTTATCAATTACTTTAAACGTAAAGAAGTTTTTAGCGATATTAGTAATGAAACGTCTGCCACGAAACTTAAATCCGTTATTGCGAGTATTACTATTATCGAAAGTGAACAATTTGTCAAAATTTACGTTATCGATGTTATTAACGTTTTTGAAAACTTCAATAAGCTCCCCCCTTAATCTTCTAGTTTCGAGTGAATACAGGTCTAACTCTTTAATCCTATCTTCATAAGGCTTATTGCGCAATGACGGAATAAGTTTCGTGGCACGACGCTGAACCCTTTCTAACCTATCAATATCCTCACGCAAGTACGGGCACCAAAACTGAACGGCATATTTTAAATGAGGCCTGACTAGGGACTTGTAAAGGGGCAATATAATATCCTTCGATTTAAATTCGAAATTACGCGCTATGAAGCCTAACATCCTATTAGCTTTTGCGCAAGACTCCAGGCACTGGTTCCTAACCTTTAAATCCTTAGATACGCGTACGCCTAAATCTACTTCCTCGTCAACGCTCGCTAACTCCCTATCATCCATCGTGTACGTGTAATTATTGTTGCGAGAACCTATATGCAAAACTTTACATTTGTCTACGTTAAATTGCATCTGCCACTTATCTGTCCACTCCATAATCCTATTTACATCGTCTTGGATCCTATTTCTATCGTCCTCGTTAACAACCTTACCGCCTATTTTAGTATCGTCCGCGAATTTTGACACGTTACTAGTCAATCCTACATCTATGTCGTTAATGTAAATTACGAATAGCAATGGGCCTAACACTGAACCCTGTGGGACACCGCTACCTACATCTAACCACCCGGATTCACTACCATTAACTACGACCCTCTGCCTCCTAGCACGAAGCCATTCTTCTAACCAGTTAGCTACCTGACCGCGTATACCGTGCGCTTTAACCTTCGCAATTAGTCTCCTATGCGGAACTGTATCGAACGCCTTTTTAAAATCTAAATAAATAACGTCAGCTGATGATGATGATGATGATGATGATGATAATAATAGTTGATATCAGTTCCTGAAGTAAAGAGGTTAATTAAAGAGTTAAAGACTGGTTCTGCGTCAGGGGTGATGACCTATCGAATGAGCACTTAAAATATGCCAATGACGTAGTATGTCTGCATATATCATTGCTCTTATCAGCCATGCTTGCTCATAGCTATATCCCTGCAGAGTTCATGAGGGTATATCTCTTTTCCCTGGTCAAAAATAAGTATGGAGACATTCTGTCCAGCAATAATTACAGGCCTATTGCTGTCGCTTCCTGCTTCTCGAAACTACTAGAAAAACTCTTGTTACTCCGATTAAATGATTACCTATAGACATTTTCTAATCAGTTTGGTTTTAAAAGGTCCCACTCAACTGACCTGTGTATATATGTACTTAAAGAAACAATATCTAAATACATTGACAATAATTCAACTAATTATAGCTGTTTCCTAGATATAAGTAAGGCATATGATAGAGTGAACCACAATATTTTATTTAAAAAACTAGAAGACAGGAAGGTTCCCATGTACATATTAAATTTATTGAAATTTTGGTATTCCCACCAATCTTTTACCGTTAGGTGGGGCAATGTACTATCCGAATGTTTTGGCTCCTCTTGCGGGGTGAGAAAAGGCTCCTTGCACTCTCCTATCCTGTTTAATGTGTTTATTGACGGATTAATTGCTTCACTTAATGAGGCAACAGTGGGATGTTGCATAGATAACACAAGGATAAATAACTTAGTTTATGCCAATGATATGGTGTTAATAAGTCCCTCTGTTAAAGGTCTGGATCGGCTACTAAAAGTCTGCGAAGTGTATTCGCAGAAACATGATATTCTTTTTAATGTTACTAAAACTAAGGTTATGCAATTTCATCCTAAAAGCTGTAATCAGCCAGCTGATATTAGGTTTAAAATGAGAGGTGAAGTAATTGAGGAAGTACAAGAGTTTAAGTATTTGGGTCAAACTATCATCAGCTCGTTAAGTGATGACTCGGATATAAGAAAACAATCTCGAAGCCTTTGTACTAAAGCGAATATGACTATAAGGAACTTCCAGTCCTGTACAAGTGAAGCTAAAAACACACTCTTTCGTACTTTCTGCAGTAATATATACGGACAGCAACTCTGGGTGAATTATAAAAAATGTTCTGGCAGAACCCTAAATTTGCTGTACAACAGGTCTTTTAGACTTACATAAATTACCCCCGAGATGCTCAGCTTCGCAAATGTTTGCTACCCGCAATGTTCAGAGCTTCCCTGAGGTAACAAGACGTGCTCAGGACAGTCTGGTGCAAAGAATTAAAAAATCAACCAACCCGATTAGCCAGGCTATCCATGAGTCTTGCTCCACTTAACTTCGACATTACTGTATTATTTCTAACCAATTGTATATATTTTTATCCTTAGTATGTGAACTGTCATTGTATTAATAATATTTGCCATATGGACAATAAACCCTTTCATTTTCATTTTCATTCATTCAATAGTCATTATTTCTGCTCGTTTATCTGAGAACACTATTTCTTCAGAATGTTTGGAAAATTCGTGCCATTTCCTAACTTAATTTATGTGAAATAGATTTAGACTGATAAAAATGGAGAATATTCAGTAATTTCCCTGTTGAATTTCCTAAAATTTTTCCTATAATAAATTTAACTGAAAACGACTTTGCATCTTAAAAAGAAAGGAAAGAGTTTGCAAAATGATAAAAAATACACTCAAATGCATTGAAAAAAAAGTATTAAATTTTAAAAGTATATACACAGTATATATATATATATATATATATATATATATATATATATATATGTGTGTGTGTGTGTGTGTGTGTGTGTGTGTGTGTGTGTGTATGAAAATTGTCCCACGAAAGTAACACGTGAATAATATTTATGATGAAAATAACCACGAAGGAAAGTAAAATACGAAACAGTGCTCAAGCGCTTTCGTCTAATGACATCCTCAGGAACATTGAAATTAATTACAAGATTGAGACTGTACTACCTCGTAACCTCGTAGCGGTTCCGTGCATTGGTCTCTCTTCACACGGGGGTCAAGCTGGTGGCCCCGCACTTAGATCACAAAGAACAAACAAAAACAGTAATATTAATTCACGTGGAAAGCTACAAGAGATTTAATTTAACACTTTGACCTTCTTATCTAACTCTGTTCTGAATGAATTCAGAACAGATTTAGATAAGAAAGGCAAGATGCTAAAAAACTGTAGTTTTCCACATGAATTGTATGCTACTCCTAAAATATTTCCTGCACCAATCATATTATTTTGTTTTTGTTTTTTCTTTGTGATCTACTGTATATGTATATAGTCTCAATCTTGTGATTAATTTCAGTGTTCCTGAGGATGTCGTTAGACGAAAGTGCTTGAGCACTATTTTGTGTTTTACCTTCCTTCGTGGCTATTTTCATTATCATATATATATATATATATATATATATATATATATATAAGGTATCCCATGATTTAATGAAAATATTTCAGGAGATTATTTTTTAGGTAATTCCCAGTCAAAAGTGTCCTATGAACATTAGGGTGGAGTGAAAATATTAAACCGTCTTGCCTCACACATGATTTGGTGTACTGACCCTCTAGAAGTTGTAAAAAGATAATATTTTCTTTTTAGGAACCTCCACCCGCCGCATTTTTGCCGAAAACAAAATGGCGGAAAGTCATATTTTGAAAGACCCCGAGTATAATATCTATCGGGTTTTGAGAGAAGATATCACGTTATATTGTGCGTTATTTGGTACTAACTAGGCTTCGGATTTTTGCATATTGCATATTTGCATGCATAAGTGCATAATTTACGGTTTTTTAAGATAAATTCATATTTCCACGATTTTTTTGTTAAAGTGCCTATTTAGGACTATTTGGGAAAAGTTTACAATAAAAATTATTAATAAATAATAATAATAATAAAATTTAATGCATATTGTAGTTATAAAGTATAATTCAATTTATTTGTAGTCAAGAACCTAATTGCAGTTCTAAAATGTGTCCTATTTTTGTTGTAAATTGAGCAATAGATTTGTTATTTTAGTTTTGTTATGCATGTTTTTTGTTTGGTAAATATAATTTTGTTTCATATATTCAATAAACTGTAAACCTGGTGCTTCATTATTTGAAAATCCTAATTTAGACTAGGAACGTTCAAATTTATTGTGCATAAATAAGTGCATATTTTTAACATTTTCAGTGCATATTTAGCAGATTTTTAGTGCATAGAAATCTAAATCCCAGTTATAACTATGATAACGAGTAAATACTGAGTCTAAATACGGATAACTGAGTCTGAATATGAATGCTCCAACATTCAAAGGAGAGCCCCTTTACCCAATCTCGCCATGGAAGCCAACAGATTTGGTGTTTCAGATAGGGCTGCATCGGCCATTGCTTCAGCTACTTTGGTGGATTTAGGTATCATTATCGAAAAAGACAGACTTTTTTATTGATCGAAGTAAGGTGAGAAGAGAGAGACAGAAATTGAGAAAAACATTACAAGTTGAAGCTGCACAAAGTTATGGTGACGTTAAAGCTTTATATTTTGATGTGAGAAAAGACAAGACGTTGGTAAAGACAAATAAAGATGGTAAATGGTACCAGGATATAATTGTTGAAGAACATTATGTACTATTGAGTGACCCTGCTGGAGAATACCTTAACCATTTCAGCCCTAAATCTGGAAAAGCAAGTGATGTATCTGAATCGTTGTTCGCTTACTTGAATGAAGTGACACTAGACCAGAATCTCCAGGTGATAGGGTGCGACAGTACGAATGTCAACACTGGGTCTAAAGGTGGCATAATCCATTTCATCGAGCAGAAGCTGAACCGACCATTGCAATGGAGCATTTGTATGTTACATACAAATGAACTTCCCTTTAGGCATCTGTTTGAGCGATACGACGGGAAAACAACTGGGCCAAGCTCATTCAGTAGATCTATTGGTAATGCTCTTAAAACTTGCCATGAGATGCCTGTGGTAAAGTTCTCCCCAATTACGGATGGGGCCGATAGCATCCCAGTTCTCACAGATGAGCTCATAGAAGATTTAAGTAATGATCAACAATACGTGTTCAGAATAATTGGGGTCATAAGAGAAGGATATGTTGACGGAAGCCTAGAGAAACTCAAGCCTGGTCCCCTTAACAACTCTAGATGGTTAACTCTAGCTAACAGACTATGTCGTTATTATGTTTCCCAAAAGAATCTCTCCAGAGAGTTACATAACTTTGTTCTGTTCATAGTAACAAACTGTGGTCCTAACTGGTTCAATATAAAATTTAAACCGCATCTGCCTGATGGACCCAAACATATCTGATGCGATGAAAAGGTTCAACCTGTTACCCCAAGATATACAAAAAGTTGTCGAACCTTATATATCACGGAATGCCGATTTTGCTCACTCAGAAAATATTCTTCTATCAATGCTGCCAGATAGTGAGCAAAAGCTGCGCAAAGTTGCAATCGATCGAATAATACAGACAAGAAAGTGTAAGGAAGCCAATACAAGGAAAATCAGAGAATTGAGAGTACCAGAATTGAACTTCAAAACATCACATTGGACAGACATCATCTTCTGGGATAGGATTGATATCAGTGAACCACCTTTCACTTCTAAATTGTGTGATGAAGAATTGCTTGAGTACGAAACAAAATGTTTCAAAGTTGAGCAATACCCCATTCACACACAGAACGTTGAAAGAGCCGTGAAGTTGGTTACAGATGCATCAGCATCAGTAATATCACAGGAATCAAGAGACGGATTTATTAGGTCAAGAATAAAAAGTCGCTCTCTGCTTCCTTCACTTGAAACCAAAAAGGATCTGATGTCTCTCCTGAAAAAATAATAATATTTGAGATGAGCGGGTTTTATATCGCATTCAAATATAATTGATTTACGGCATCCAACCAAGTGAGACCAGATACAATTTTATTTCAAAACAATGTATGCACATTGGTGTTTTTTAAGTATAGTTTTGCATTATAAAGCGTTTTTCTTTAATTTTTTTTTATAGAACACTTAGTTTTTGTGTTATGAGCATATTTTTATTTATGGACAACCGGCTGATGGTCATTTTGCTTTTATGTAAAAATGCGAGAGATGGTTTGAGTTACAAACATTAAATGACTGAATACATCATTTTTATGTTTTAATACACCAAAAAAACAAGTGAGGCAAATAAATTTGAAATAAAAAGTTGTGTTTCACTCCGCCCTAATAACATGGGTCCGATTCTCAACAGTTACAGAGCTATGGGTATTTGAAGTTAAAGAGTGCGTCGTCGAATTATGGATGCTGAAGAATGCACACAGAATGACCCCAACGTTGTTGGTAGGGTTATTCATTCAATGTTACGACGAGTTAGAATGTGCATTCAAGCTGAAGGCGGCCATTTTGAACTTTTATTGTAGACTGAGCTGTATATACTTAGTACTTGCTCAATAAAACAGATTAATATGCGCGAACCACTCTTTAACTTCAAATACCCATAGCTCCGTAACCGTTGAGAATTGAATCCATGTTCATAGAACATTTTTGACTAGGAATGACCTAAAAAATAATCTCCTGATTTCAATCTCTGATTTCAACTTTTGAAATCATTTTTTTGATAGACTTGACAGATTCTGCCTCAATTAGATTAAAAAGAATGTTTCAACAAATAGGATGTAATGATGTCTTGACGCATAGCATTAAAATTTTAGGGAAGTGTGAGGACCTACTTTAGCATTATATCTGTATTACAGTATGTTGTTGAAATTAACACCCAGGCACTTTTCCTATAATAAGTACATCAATTTACTTCTGAAAATGTATGAAAACAAACCTTCACGTGTTTCTTAAAGTCAATGTTAAACTCTGCAAAATATTTGGTAAAGTTTTCTTACCGACTAACTTCGATAATGCTTTCTCTAATCTCCGTATGAAATATAGTTACAGATATGTCAGCTCATTTCCAGTTTTTAAATGATTCGCTACACATAAATTTGCCAACGCCCGTAGCTCAGTGGGTAACACTGTTTCTCTATGAGTGAAGATAGTGAGGTCGGGACTCGCATCCCGATAATGTTGGTAATAATAATGAAGGAGTTAGAGCAATAGATCGCATTAGTTGGTCTGACTGCTGTGCCACTTTCTGGCACCCCTCACATAAACTTTTGTGTTAAGTTCTGGGACACCCTGTATATAGTGGTGCCTCGGTGGTGTAGTGGTTAGCATCGCTGACTACGAATCCATCGGCCTTGGGATCGAAATCCGGTGACGGCAGGCGGCGCGCAGCAAAACCCAGCTGTTCATCCTTCCACACAATAAAAATTGGTTAGTAGATAAATGGGTACCCTGGGTAGCCTAGTGGTTAAGACGCTGGGCTGCTGATCGGGAGGTCGTGAGATCGAGTCCGGGCGAGAACTTTGTAACTTCTGACCGCCAGTGGTGGGGCGGGGTTCGGATTTCACATTAAATTGTAGGTCTAAGGTGGAATGACAAGCTTGACCTTCATTAAAATGAACAATTCGGGCAGAAGCAAAACCAAGATTATATACACTCGTGTATATATATATATATATATCTCTATATATATATATATATACAGGGTGTACATAAAGTCAGGATCTATTTTTGTGAAGCACTTGGAAATTATATGGAATTCAATCATAAAATGATAAAGTGGTAACATTTATTAAATAATTAAGAGTAGGATTCGACGTGACGCCCATCAGTATCCCTGCAGAGCTCAAATCGTTCCGCAGCATTTCTAAACACATTCTGGAGCATTTGCAGGGTTATGTTATCTGCAGCAGTTCGTATACGTGTACGTAAGTTTTCAAGACTCGTAATCTTCGTCTGATAGACGTGCGATTTGATAAAGCCCCATGCAAAGAAATCTAAAGGGGTTAAATCTGGTGATCTCGCTGGCCAAGGTCTGTTGCTTCCGCGTCCGATCCAGCGATTTGGAAAACGTCCATTTAGATAATCCTGAACAATTTTGGCATAGTGACAAGGAGCACCATCATGTTGATAAACGACGGGGATAGGATTGTTAGTACCGTCGTCTATCAACATGATGGTGCTCCTTGTCACTATGCCAAAATTGTTCAGGATTATCTAAATGGACGTTTTCCAAATCGCTGGATCGGACGCGGAAGCACAGACCTTGGCCAGCGAGATCACCAGATTTAACCCCTTTAGATTTCTTTGCATGGGGCTTTATCAAATCGCACGTCTATCAGACGAAGATTACGAGTCTTGAAAACTTACGTACACGTATACGAACTGCTGCAGATAACATAACCCCGCAAATGCTCCAGAATGTGTTTAGAAATGCTGCGGAATGATTTGAGCTGTGCAGGGATACTGATGGGCGTCACGTCGAATCCTACTCTTAATTATTTAATAAATGTTACCACTTTATCATTTTATGATTGATTCAAGTGCTTCACAAAAATAGATCCTGACTTTATGTACACCCTGTATATATATATATATATATATATATATATATATATATATATATATATATATATATATATCACGTGTATCGACGTAATGTTGAAAAAATTATCGATGAATCAACATTTCATTATGAAACGATAGTGATCTGGCAATTTCGAAATAGTCTAAATAACAAATGCAAAAAACTTCACTTTTTTTACGTGAAGGTCAAAATATGAGAATAAAAACCCACTCTAATAGACAGAGTTTATTTCCACGACAGTTTCGACGCCCACTGGCATCCTCCTCGGGTGGATACAGAAACACAAATGAAACAAAACAAGAGGGAAAAACAGTTCAGGGATCGACCGTTAAGAAATTCGCACCTAGGTTGGATTCCATTCTCTCGAGACAGGAGGGGCATTTTCATTAAGTACATCGCACAATTTTAAAACTATCTTCCTGTTCTAAACATACAGATTCTATTATTTTTACATAATTATTACATTTATAATTAAATTTATTACATTTAATATTGCATAATTATTAATTACAGAAATTATAAATTTATTATTACATTGGTTATTACATTGTTGTTTATTATACAGAAATTATAAACCGAAAAACGAATGAAAAAAGGCGATTAGGAAATAATCCAGAGACCATTGAGAAATTCGCACCTAGGTTAGATATCGTTCTCCCGAAACCAGAAGGGCATTTTATTACAGGGTCAGCTTATAACTACAGTACATTTCCACAAATTAAAAATATCTTCTTGTTCTATACATACAGATCCTAATGTTTTGACATAATTACTGCATATATTTATTTCCACATTAATTACTTCCATTATTACATTTACTAAAAGCGAGTAAGGAAACATTCCAATCCAGAGACATTAAGAAATTCACACTTAGGTTCGAACACGTTCCCAGGACTCCGTAAGGGATTTATTGACCAAGAATCTCATTAAAGGGTCTAACTTATAAGTACCTTCGCACAAATTAAAATTATCTACTTTTTCTATACACACAGATTCTATTATTTTTCTTTTGACATAATTATTACATTTATAAAGTACCTTACTTGATTCCCAATCTATAGCATGATTATTTTGGCTAGCGTGATAAAAATGGCATTATTAGTATTACAACTTCTGAAGGCATATTTGTGTTCTTTGATACGGGTTTCAATATTTCTTCCAGTTTCTCCCACGTATACTAAATCACAACTTTTACAGGGAATGCTGTAGACACAGGCTTGTTCCTCTTTTGCAACGTTATTCCTAACCAATTTACTTTTCACGGTAGACGAATATTTGAACGCCAAAGCAAACTTAAATTCTTTCGTCAACGGTTTTACTCTTTCTAAGCCGGCAATGTAAGGCAAACTCACATATTGTTTTTGGTTAACTGAAGGTTCCCGAGGGGCATAAAAAGATTTTCTGGCTTTAAAATACGCCTTTCTGATAAACCACTCAGGATATTTTAAATCCTTAAAAATGTTCCAAATCTTTGAATTTCCGGATCCAGCAAATGTGGGCTACAAATCCTGAGTGCTCTTAGAAACATGGAAGAAATAATTGAGCTTTTAACCCCTTCATCATGATATGAAAATAATGAATGTACGAATTACAATGAGTAGGTTTTCTATAGACCGTGAAATTGGGCTTTCCGCTTTCGTTAATGACCAAAACATCTAGAAAAGGTAATTGTTTGTCGTTCTCTCCATTCATATTTAAATTAATAGAGGGAACAAGATTATTTAATGACTGAAAGAAAGTGTCAAAGTTGTTCCAGTGGTCAGGCCAAAATGAGAAAATATCATCTACATAACGAAACCAAATTAGATTCCTGGGACATATTGTTTGCAACAATTCCGACTCATAATACTCCATATATAATGTACTCAGTATTGGGGATAAAGGGGACCCACATTCCCATACCAAAACGTTGCAAATAAAATTCTTCACCGAAGGAGAAGGCATTATTGGTGACACAGAGTTGCTGGATCCGGAAAATTCAAAGATTTGGAACATTTTAAGGATTTAAAATATCCTGAGTGGTTTATCAGAAAGGCGTATTTTTAAAGCCAGAAAATCTTTTTATGCCCCTCGGGAACCTTCAGTTAACCAAAACAATATGTGAGTTTGCCTTACATTGCCGCTTAGAAAGAGTAAAACCGTTGACGAAAGAATTTAAGTTTGCTTTGGCGTTCAAATATTCGTCTACCGTGAAAAGTAAATTGGTTAGGAATAACGTTGCAAAAGGAACAAGCCTGTGTCTACAGCATTCCCTGTAAAAGTTTGTGATTTAGTATACGTGGGAGAAACTGGAAGAAATATTGAAACCCGTATCAAAGAACACAAATATGCCTTCAGAAGTTGTAATACTAATAATGCCATTTTTTATCACGCTAGCCAAAATAATCATGCTATAGATTGGAATCAAGTAAGGTACTTTATAAATGTAATAATTATGTCAAAAGAAAAATAATAGAATCTGTGTGTATAGAAAAAGTAGATAATTTTAATTTGTGCGAAGGTACTTATAAGTTAGACCCTTTAATGAGATTCTTGGTCAATAAATCTCCTTACGGAGTCCTGGGAACGTGTTCGAACCTAAGTGTGAATTTCTTAAATGTCTCTGGATTGGAATGTTTCCTTACTCGCTTTTAGTAAATGTAATAATGGAAGTAATTAATGTGGAAATAAATATATGCAGTAATTATGTCAAAACATTAGGATCTGTATGTATAGAACAAGAAGATATTTTTAATTTGTGGAAATGTACTGTAGTTATAAGCTGACCCTGTAATAAAATGCCCTTCTGGTTTCGGGAGAACGATATCTAACCTAGGTGCGAATTTCTCAATGGTCTCTGGATTATTTCCTAATCGCCTTTTTTCATTCGTTTTTCGGTTTATAATTTCTGTATAATAAACAACAATGTAATAACCAATGTAATAATAAATTTATAATTTCTGTAATTAATAATTATGCAATATTAAATGTAATAAATTTAATTATAAATGTAATAATTATGTAAAAATAATAGAATCTGTATGTTTAGAACAGGAAGATAGTTTTAAAATTTGTGCGAATGTACTTAATGAAAATGCCCCTCCTGTCTCGAGAGAATGGAATCCAACCTAGGTGCGAATTTCTTAACGGTCGATCCCTGAACTGTTTTTCCCTCTTGTTTTGTTTCATTTGTGTTTCTGTATCCACCAGGAGGATGCCAGTGGGCGTCGAAACTGTCGTGGAAATAAACTCTGTCTATTAGAGTGGGTTTTTATTCTCATAGTCTAAATAACACAAATTTCGATATCGATATCGAAATGGGGTTGAAGCTGAGTACTGATGTAAATTCATCATTCAGTAAGTGCAGAAACAAAATTACAAACTCACCTTTTCGGAAAATATATTTTTAAATGCTGATTGCGCTTTATTTTATCAACGTATTGTTGCATCAACAGTATATCAATATTAATTTGTGAGCTGTCACAAATATCAACCACATCTGAACGATGTGAACCATACATCATCAGTCGATTGCTCAACTATGTTACCGGATATATATATATATATATATATATATATATATATATATATATGGGAATGAACTCAGAATGGTCCCCTGAGTTTTTTATGATACACGCAGACAGTGCATGGAACAAGGAACTCTTCTGGGATAATTAAATCCACTATAGTCCGAATAAGTAATGGTAAATGACAAATACCATAGTTTTTCTTTTTCATGATGCTAGCCCGACGTGAAGGCAGCGAGTCTTTTGCTTATATTGAGGTTCTAAATGTAGCAGGGCTAGGCTGCTTTAAACCCTAGATCCATGTCCCAAAGCTGGATCCTGTCTGCTTTGCAGATAGCTGGTGAGGGAAGCTATATTTATGGGACCTCTTTGCGAGTGACCCGTTGCCCACGTCGGGCTAGCATCATGAAAAAGAAAAACTATGGTATTTGTCATTTACCATTACTTATTCGGACTATAGTGGATTTAATTATCCCAGAAGAGTTCCTTGTTCCATGCACTGTCTGTGTGTATCATATATATATATATATATATAATATATATATATATATATATATATATATACACTTTTTGTTAAAAACAGAATAGGTAGGCGAGGAGGCGGTGTTATGTTGTACGTATATCAAAGATAATATTGCGAACGTTATAGAAGTAAAGCACTCAATTCCAGAACCGATAGATTCGACTATAGCAGAACTTAAATTTAACGATTTCAAACTTCTTGTTGCGGTTATATATAGGCCCCAAATCAAACAGCTGATACGGACGAAGCGTTATATCGTGAACTAAAGAGAATAATCGGTAGTGAGCAGGCTTTAGTTATGGGTGACTTTAATTGCGCCAACGTGAATTACGATACAATGCAGGGAGACGCGGAAGGTAATCGTTTAGTTAATTTCTCGAGGATAGCTTTCTTAGTCAAAAGGTTGGGGAACCTACGAGGTTGGACAGTATTTTAGATTTAGTAATAACTACGGATGATAGGCTAATTACTGATCTTCAAGTAATAGAACCGTTGAGCAATAGCGATCACAATATGGTAGAGTTTGTCCTCTCAGTAAGTCACTCGAAACCAACTAACTCGACTAAAATTCCTAACTTCCAGCACGCAGACTTTAGTAAATTTCGAAATAAATTTTCACACGTCAATTGGGAAAACGTAATGGGAACTCCAACGCAAAACTAATGTGGGAATCGTTCGTAACGGTATTTAGGACTATAAATGAGGAATGTGTACCGTACAAAATTAAGCGTGCGAAAGTAAACAACAAGCCCTTGTGGTTTACTTCTAGAGTACGAGACATTATAAAGAGTAGAGATAGGGCGTATAGGCAACATAAGTGCGATAAAGACAATTTGTTGTTACGAAACAACTACATATCTCTGAGGCGTGGAGCGAAAAGTGTAATGAAAAAGTCCAAGCGCGAATTTGAAATCTCCATAGCTCGTGACGGTAAAGAAAGCCCCAAGCGATTCTTTCAATACGTCAATAATAGAAATCCAGTAAAAAGTGTCTTAGGTCCATTGAAAAATGTAAATGGAGATCTACTCTCTGAAAACAAGGAAATGGCTACCTTGCTAAACGAATTTTTTACGTCAGTTTTTACTATAGAAGATGTAACGAATATCCCTACGGTCATAGACATAATACCTTTTGATAATGGTAATATTTTGGATAATATTGTCGTTAGTGAAGGGGAAGTAATGCGCTATATTGATAAAATGAAAACGCGTAAATCACCGGGTCCGGATTCCATATATCCCATACAACTAAAAGAATTAAAAGATAACATTGTTGTGCCGCTAACAAAGATTTTTAATGCGTCTATTTCTCAGGGGTGCGTACCAGATAATTTCAAATTAGCAAACGTAACACCTATCTTTAAGAAAGGCGATAAAGGTGCGGCGGGAAATTATAGGCCAATCAGTTTAACGTCTGTTGTAGATAAGCTACTGGAATCAATAATTAGGGATCGTATAGTCGAACACTTAGCAGTGCATAATCTGGTTAGAAATACGCAGCACGGTTTTAGGCGAAACAAATCTTGCTTAACTAATCTTTTAGAATTTTTTCAAAGCGTGGTTGACGTTTACGATAGACATCGGGCGGTTGATGTAGTGTATTTAGATTTTGAAAAAGCGTTTGACACCGTGCCGCACAAAAGACTCATTGAAAAAACTAAGGCTCATGGAATCAGGGGTGTAGTAATAAATTGGCTAGAAGAGTGGTTGCGAGGCAGGAAACAGAGGGTGGTCGTTGATGGAGCGGAGTCGTTGGGCTAATGTAGCGAGTGGCGTTCCTCAGGGTTCGGTATTGGGCCCCTTGCTTTTCTTATATATATTAACGATTTAGATGTCGGCCTAGTCAGTACAGTTTCAAAGTTTGCGGATGACAGGAAGCTGGGTGGTAGGGCGATTAATGACGAAGATAGAGGTAAAATTCAGGAAGATCTGAATAAAATCGTTGATTGGTCAGTCACATGGCAAATGAGATTTAACGTGGATAAGTGCAAAATTTTGCATATAGGTTCACGTAACGGTAATTTTGCGTATAGTATGTCAGGGAAAGATTTAACAAGCGTAGAACAGGAAAAAGATTTAGGAGTTATAGTCACTGGTGATTTAAAAGTAGCGAAACAAAGTACAGCAGCGGTCAATAAGGCGAACAGTGTTAGGTTTTATAGCTCGAAATTTTGAGTACAAATCGCACGATATTATAGTTCCTCTTTATAAATCATTAGTTAGACCCCATTTGGAGTACGCGGTCCAATTTTGGAATCCGCATATGCGCAAAGATATAGAAAAAATCGAAAGAGTTCAAAGACGAGCAACTAAGATGATTCCGTCTCTTAGATCAAAGTCGTACGAGGATAGGCTTCAGGAGTTAAAATTGACTACTCTCGAGACTAGGAGGTTAAGGGGTGATCTAATCCAGGTTTTCAAAATTATGAATGGGTTTGATAACGTAGATAGAGATCGCTTTTTCGAAATATCTCAATATAATAGGACTAGAAATAACGGGTGTAAGTTGACAAGTAGAAGGTTCGAGACAGCAGTTGCGAAAAACTTTTTTTCGCATAGAATAGTAAATACCTGGAATAGTTTGCCGGTAGAAGTAATTAGTAGCACGTCTATAAACATGTTTAAAAATCGATTAGACGCGCATGTTGATAGAAAGGGTATAGTTTAAGGTAGTAAAATTAAGGCTTTGTGGGGATAGATCCCACAGCTCAACACAAGTGTTGTGGGATATAGGGAGGCAGCGTCTTGGGTTAGGGGATACTCTCTGTCCTTACACACCCATTTAAAGAGATTCCTCTGCCGAGCGGTGCCCCCCATAGTACTGTGAGGTATTGAAAAACTCATGATCTTCACTTGCCCCACAAACACCTTTAAATGGGAGACCCATAATGGGTGCACACACATTTCTACATTACTGTACAGTCTTTACAGCCACACCTACACTTTTCCTCGTAAGTGTATATATTGTAATGTATATGGTTGTAAATTTTGACTTGGTCCGCAATCGATATGGACCGTGACTTGATGGATACCGTAATGAAATTGACTGGATTCTTTGGATCTGATATATTTGCATGTCCGTTATAAATAGATATAGAGTGTAACATTTGTGGATAGTAGTCTATTATGACTTGATCCTCTGGATCCAGAGATTCTATCTTTAGTTTTAAATCGATAATTAATTGGTTTTAAATTGATAATTATTTAGTTTCGTAAAAATTGGTCGTTGCCAATTTACCGGCAGTTTTTACATAAATTTCTTATGTTCTTGTGGTTCGGAACCCACGTAAAATTGTAGGTCCCCTCCGCCACCACGGAGGACATACACAATACACGATTACGAACACAGTTAGGTAGACCAGCCATGAGTGGATCCTAGGGTCTTTGTTGGTCTGAAACATTATAACATTATAACATTATATATATATATATATAATATATATTATATATATATATATATATATATATATATATATAGAGATAGATAGATAGATAGATAGATAGATATAGATATATGGGGTGAATTTCGTAGTTAAACACATGAAGTAAATAAATGATGCAAACTGACAAGGAAAACAGAAAAGCGATTCCAAGGCCTTTCGGTGTAATTCACCAATACAGTATTTCCTGACGTGGTGTACTGTTGAATACACGAAAGACCTTGGAATCACTTTTCTTTTTCCCTGTGAGTTTGCATTTATATATATATATATATATATATATATATATATATATATATATATATATATATATATATATATATATATATATATATATATATATACTGAGAGCGAATGATAACCTCGTTGAAAACAACCAGTCACAATTAAAGGGAAAAAGGTATAAATTTGACTTTACTTTCGTCATCGTCCTTTGTTTGTGAAGTTTCTATTAATAATTACGAAAAAGAGTTCGTCATTTTTAACTTTGCTCGTAATTTGAGTCTTTAGAACATAGTTGCTTTTTAAAATGGTGCGAAATATTCGGCGAAAGATAAGCAAGTAAAAGATAACAATTTCGAAATATTGAGCCGTATTCTTTGAACTCATTTCCATATCACTGTTCTGATGTTTTGTCCTCAATTCATTTTTACTGTTACCATTTTTATTGGTATCCTAAATTCGGTGCACTTCAGTTTTTACGTTTATTTGTTTTCATTCTCTTTTATTCTTCTGTTTTTATTTCCTTTAAATTATACAGGGTGTTCCTAAATTATCTTTCGTATTTCCTTTAATTTAAATAGGAAATAGCAAACATAATTTAGGGACACCCTGTACTATATGTATAGAACGTATTATTTATTTATTTGTAGAAATAGCCTGTATCTTATAAGCGCTTTAACTGCAGAACGAGGAATTCGGGTCAACTAATCAGAAGAGTGCTTCTCAAGTTATAAATAAGGTCGTCTGTACTTCTGTGACCATGACCTTATAACGAGAGACAGACGGATAGACAGACAGATAGACAGAGAGGTAGACAGACAAAGACCGTGACGATAATAAATGAAGGAAATAAAAAAAATTATTATTTGAAACTTGCATGCGATTTGTGAAAAATAGACCATAAATGTTGCTCATCCCAGAGCACATCATCAGGGAGAAAGAACCAATCATTTAAATTCGACACAATTGACTTTCTTGAGGGATTATACACACACACACACACACACACACACACACACACACACACACACACACATATATATATTGGGTTTTGAGTGTTCGATGCGTATATTTATTATTATTATTGTTGTTGTTGTTGTTGATGGTGGTGTTATTTCGGGGGTCTTCACAGAAGTTAAACCATTATTTAAGCTGCACGTAAGTGATTATATTAACCAGTAGGAAATGAAAGGATATGCATATTCCGAGTACTCCCATATATATATATACACACCTCCCTAGTTTTTCCTTTTGGGGGGGTTAATATAATATTCAAATGTTCACGTATTTAAGTGTGAATTCAATTTCTGTAAACTAGGATGTTAAATATTCACAATTGCCCCTAGATTTAAACAAGCTAGTTCTTAAAGCCTGTGTTAAAACATGCATTTGTGAATTAAATTTAAGTTAATTAAGGGTAGTTTGATACCATATCGTACATTCAAAAAATCTTTATTTATTTAAAAAAAAACAGCAATTGGATTTTAAGCTAATAAAGTATTACTGTGTTCAAAATTATATGACGCAGTTTTGTTGAAACTGAACTAAATAAATAAGGAAAAGGTTTATTGGCAGACTATTGACTAATGCAACTTCAAAATAAATTTGGTTTATAAACACTTATAAGATTATATTTACTTGGAATTGAGCTTCACTTCATGTGGGAAATTTGAATATGATTAATTGAAAGTAAATATAATCTTATATGTGTTTATTTACCTCAGTTTTAACAAAAATGGGCCAGATAATTATTTTCATCCCAGTACTTGTTTCGTCTAAAATCCAAACAGGCTTTGTTTAAATTGACTGAGGAGTTTATGGGGTGTAAGCTGATTTTCAGAATTGGGTCCATTAAAGAATTAACTGATGTTCTCAAGCGTAAAGGAAAACAAAAGCCATTTTAGTGAAGGATTATAAAACTTAAAATTGGAATATTTTAAATAGCTCATAAGTTACGAAGTTTACAGAGAGAACACTAGATCTCATGAGATTGTTAACTTTGTTTTGACTAAACCATATAAATAAAGCAATAATAGATTGATAGTAAGAAACATCTTAGAAAATTCATTGTAATTATTTTTTTAAAGTACTTCTTAATCTTTTATTGAACAATTTATTAACATCTTCTAAAGGTGATAGGTATCACGATCACTAAGTACAGTAAGTTACATCTTCATCAATTTAATTATTTTTGTCCATGATGACTATTGAATTCGATTTATCAGCTTTAGTGATATGTAATGAATTATTATTCTTAAGTGTTTTCAAGGGTTTCTCATAACCTCTGAGGATAATTCGATTACAAACTCATACTGAAGCCACTACTGTATACAGAGTGGTCACAAAGTCCCTTTGCAGTGACATTACAGCATATCTGTATGTTGCCCTTGTTTTTCATGCAAAGGGACTTTGTGGCCACCCTATACATACAACTTTTGGCTAAACTCACATCACTTTCACACAGATCATTAAGTTTTTCAAAAGACAAAAGACTTATTGCGTAAACTACTAGTTTTTAGGAGCCGAAAACCCTAAGCCGTAACCTAGAGCACATTTTGTATTGAAGTTTAGCTCATGAGAAGACAAGTTAACAATATTACTAAAATCACTTTTTGTGGTCCAGTTACTATTACGGACTAAATTCTTCAGTCCAGTGTTAATTTCTCGTTCTGAGTTCTGTTTCTTCCTCGTAAGTTGTTCTAAATATCGTCCAAAAGAGTATTTCTCCAAACAAAAGGAACACTGGAAAAAATATTTCTCTCCTTACTTTGGGTTCTCGAAAGGCGCTCTTCACTTGTGTACGGGCTATATATTAATATGTTTTTTTATTCAATCAGTGGTACTTTTCCGTTATACCCCCCCCCCCCCAATTTCTTCTTTCCTGGTTAGGTCAACTGTACGCCCTTGACAATTGATTAGGTTAAGTCGTGATATTTTCGTTAAAACTAACGAATATTTTAACGAAATACTAACGAATATTTTAACAAAAATATCACGACTTAACCTAACCAATTGTTAAGGGCGTACAGTTAACCTAACCGGAAAAGAAGAAATTGCGGGGTATAACGGAAAAGTACCAAATCATTTTCTCAGATATACCAAAAGATATATCTTCAAATATATGATATCGTCTACTGAGTCTACTGAGTCTTCAAGTCTCTGAAGCTGAATATATCAAGAAATATCAAGAAATACAAAAAAATTGTTTTGGCCCTTAATGGGTTAAAGGGTTAATGTCTTTGGGGTGATAATTTAGATGTTGAAGAAATCCTTGATAAACTCGGTAATTTCGTTCCATCTATAAAATTTACGAATGAGAAGTGAAATGTCAAAATACGAATCATTTCTTGATATAAAATTTTGGAAGTTCACAAATCAATTCACATTTAAAGTTTTCCTTAATACTATTAATAATTCATATGTTCACTTTTATTCTGACGATCGCGTCTCGCTAAAATTTTCAATTTTTTTTCTC
This sequence comes from Bathynomus jamesi, assembly GCA_023014485.1. Lineage (NCBI taxonomy): Eukaryota > Metazoa > Arthropoda > Malacostraca > Isopoda > Cirolanidae > Bathynomus > Bathynomus jamesi. Next base: position 39,743 of record JAJOZX010000713.1, on the reverse strand, counting down.
CGTTTCTCAGCGTATCAACAGTTGTCTGCCCTAAATTTTTAGATTCTGAGTTCTGCCCTATTATGAACATTGGCATTAAACTTTGTTGTACTGTCACATTTCTAGAAAATTGTTTAACCAAAGCTAAAAATAGGTATTATAATAGTGCAATTCACGAGGAATTTGATCATAAAAATATACTTAGTCTCCCTTACCATGTAAATTTTAAACATCTTCCCACTTTACTTAAAACAATCGGAATTAACGTAGTTTTTATATATAAAAATACTATTAAATCTCGTATGATAAAAAACATTTCAGATAATGGAGTTGGTTGGATCTATTCTATCCGCTGTAAACAATGCGATTCAGTTTACTGAGTAAAAACAGTATAAATGTACTCGTAGAACTCCCGCTAATTCTAATGCATTGCTTAACCTCATGTATAGACAGAATCATAATATTAACTGAGAAGGTTCTAAAATTCCAGTAAAAGATAAAAGCATAACTGAAATGAACATACTCTTCTTGCTATCTCCCTTCATTCCCTGAGGAGGTATGAATCTGCTAAATGCACGAAAAGCGTTGGAATTGCTCTTTATTTTTTATTTTTCAATTGTGAAATTCATCCCATACGTATATATCCTGTGTATATACTCGTATATATACAAGGTGAGTCATGACGAAATGTCATAACTTCAGGAACTTATAGCTGAGGACATTCCCAGTCAAAAACTTCATACGGTTATGGAGCTATGGCTGTTTGAATTTCAAGCATGCGCATACGTGACCTTGAACTGAATTGACAGTTACTTACTGAACCGAACTAATTACGCAGTAGAGTGTTGTGTTTCACAGCGTGCAGTTGATGTTTTGTGCGGTCAGTATGCCTTTTACGTTTTCAAATGCCGAATATGCGATATGGTATATCTTTATGGATTTTGGGATGGAAATACCAATGCTGCTGTCGCTGAATACCAACAACTTTTTCCAAATCGAAGAATTCCGGATCGAAGATTGTTTAGCAACGTTTTCCGGAGGTTACGAGAAAGCGGTTCATTTCCTAGCGTAACTGTTTTATTTGAGCGTCCGGTACAACAAGATGTGGCTGAACAAGAAAACATTATTCAGATGGTACAGCAGAGTCCTCATGTTAGTACGCGAAGGATTTCCACACGTCTTAGAGGTCCTCAAACGAGAGTATGTAGAACGTTACACGAAGAAGGCATGTAATTGGCACAATGCCGATCGACAATTGCATCGATACGTCTTGTTCAGTGATAAGGCTCACTTTACCCGCGACGGTGTCAACAACACTAGCAATTCACATGTGTGGTCAGAAATGAATCCTCATGCCATTGTGGAAAGTAATTTTCAACATCGGTTCAGTGTCAATGTGTGGTGTGGTATTCTCTACGGTCTGCTGATTGGTCCGTTTATCTTGGAAGGTGGTCTTACAGGTGACATTTATCTGCGATTTCTGCAAGATGAACTGCCGCCACTGTTAGAAGATGTACCTTTGGCAACGCGATTGCGTATGTACTTCTAACAAGACGGAGCTCCTCCCCATTTAAGTCATGCAATGAGAACGCATCTCGATGATCGCTTCCCTGGTCGATGGATCGGTCGTGGTGGTGAACAAAATTGGCCATCCAGGTCTCCGGACCTAACCCCTCTAGATTTTTATCTGTGGGGGCGCATAAAAGAGCTGGTGTACCTGAGAATAGTGGAAACACGAGCTGCATTGCTCCGTCGCATTTTGGATGCTGCAGCTCTCATAAAGGACAATCGTAATGAACTAAGCGAGCTACACGCGCGATTCACAGACGATCCGCGATGTTTATTGAGGCCGAGGGCAGTCATTTTGAACAGTTATTGTAAATTCATGAATAAAAACTTTAGCAGCTATTTGTTCACTTATTCTTATTTTTAATCATTCAAACATCCATAGCTCCATAACCGTTAAGAATCGGACCTATGTTCATATGAAGTTTTTGACTGGGAATGACCTCAGCTATAAGCTCCCGAAGTTATGACATTTCGACGTGACTCACACTGTATATATATATATATACAGGGTGGGGCACGGGAACCAAGTGTTTTTGGAATAATCAGGAAAATGATATTTATTTTTGTAAAGAAAATATATTGGTAGAACAACATTCGTAAGAACATAGCATTTCATGTCATAATAATCATGTACCGAAAATTATATCTGGCATATGATGTCCTTGGCCGTCGACGCATTGTTGAAGGCGTTTACGAAAATTGGCCTCCACTCTTCCCAGCAGGTCTCTGTTGATTTGGATGATTTGTTGACGGATCGCTTCCTTCAATGCATCTAATGTACGGGGCTTGTCCTCGTAGACACGTGACTTGAGGTACCCCCATAGAAAGAAGTCACATGTGGACAAGTCAGGGGACCGAGGGGGCCATGCAATGTCACCAAATCTCGAAATGAGATGGTTGGGAAACAGGGGGCGAAGAACAGCCATTGACGCTCTGGCGGTGTGTGGCGTGGCCCCATCTTGCTGAAACCACAAATGTCGACGAGCAATACGCCTTCTTCGTAACTCAGGGATGAAAAAGGTGTTCACCATCTCAATGTAACGCCCAGATGTTATGGTAACGGTAACCCCATTTTGTTCGAAGAAATAGGGACCGATGACGCCAAACTTTCCCACCGCGCACCAAACTGTAACCTTAGGGCTATGCAGCGGTTTTTCATGGAGTTGTCGCGGATTTTTCAGCAGCCCAATACCGACAGTTTTGATTGTTGACGGCCCCATTAAGGTGGAAATGGGCTTCATCACTCATTACCACCATCATGTTTTCATTCTGCTCATAAAGTGCAAGCATTTCCTGTGCAAAATTCAGTCGTTGGGGGCAATCGTTTACATTCAATTCCTGCACCATCGCTAACTTGTATGGGTGAAAATGTAATTCTTCATGCAAAATCCGTCTAACAGTACGATTGCTGATTCCGAGTGCAGCTGAATGTCTCCGAGCAGAGCGGCCTGGGCTTTGCAACATCGCTTGTCTGACCCTTTCAACGTTCTCTGGAGTACGCACAGTGCGTTGCGGCCCCTTCGGTTTTGTTTTCATTATTGAGCCTCCTGTTCGAAGATTGTTAACCCAACGTAAGATTGTGTCACGAGCGGGAACAGAGTCATTTCGATGAATGTTGAATCTGCGGCGAAACGCACGCTGAACTGCTGTCACTGACTCGCCACTCCTAACAAAATGATCATACGCGAACATGCGGTGTTCTAACGTCCACTGCTCCATGATGGCACCTGAAAGATAAAGGTGAGTGTTAGTTAAAGTTAAATGCTATGAACCCTGGAATGGAATGCTACCTACCGCACGCCCCTCCCATTCCTAATGGCCGATTACTAGCTATTCAAAAAAACACTTGATTCCCGTGCCCCACCCATATATATATATATATATATATATATATATATATATATACAGGGTGTCCCTAAGTCCGGCATCATAGGAAAAATAATAAAAAAAGACAAAACAAAAGCTTTTATTTACAGAACGTGCTCAATATGTCCACCATTGTTTTCAATACACAAATTCAGACTTGATACCCAGTCAGCAAGCACACGGTGAATGATGTCAGGAGTAATGGTGTTACATGCCCCAATAATGCGCGCCGCAAATGTTCAACACTCCTAATTTTCTCTGCATATACCAGCGCTTTCAAGTGGCCCAAGACATAAAAATCTAGTGGCGTGAGATCCGGGCTTCTAGCTGGCCATTCCACAGGCCCTCGACGTCCTATCCAATGACCATGGAATTGTCGGTACAGGTATTCCCTTACATGGGTGCTGTAATGTGCAGGGGCGCCGTCTTGCTGGAACCATGTTGGGAAATTTCCTTCTTCGTTCAAGACACTGGGAAATGCTTCTTCCTTGAGCATACGTAGGTAGATGCCTCCAGTGACATGTTCATCGAAAAAGAGGGGGGCCTATGATGCGATCCTTCCAAATGCCACACCATACCATCACCCGAGATGCACCTTGTTCCTTTGAAGAGGTATACCAGTGAGGGTTGTTTTGAGACCAGTAGCGGGTGTTCTGTCGATTTACCTCACCATTTCCATAAAAAACAGCCTCGTCACTGAACAGAATGGTGGACGGGAAATTGGCATCCCGAGCATATGAATTATGGTTTGTAGAAATAGAAAAATATGAATTTCTCCTATGCCTGGACTCTGACGATGAAACGGATGTAACTGCTGCTCGTGCAACACTCTCCAGACCAGGTCGTGGTTCACACCGAGGATACGTGCAACACCTCGCGTGCTTGCGCTTGGATTGTCCTCAAATCGCCGTAGGATTTCTTCTTCCATGTCAGGAGTGCGCACGTTTCTCTCCCGACCAGTGTCATGCATGTTTGCATGGAATGTTCCAGTTTCTCGCAGTCGCCGATGCAAATGCGCAAACGTTTGGTGGTTTGGCACACGTCTGTTTGGGAAGCGCTGTCGGTACAACCTCACAGCAGCTCTTCCGTTTCCATTGGCAGCCCCATACACCATATGCATGTCAGCCATTTCAGCAGTCGTGAAGCGCTCCATGTTACGCGTACTACGTCCGATTTAAGAATGCCCGCGGCAAGCGTGAGTCTAGCCCACTTCACCTTTTAGCCAATTGCAGCGGCGCCCTCTCGCGCCGAATGGTGACGTCAGCGGACATACACTTATAGACGAAAAGGGTTTGTCTTGGTGTTGCCTATCCCCCATTATAATTTGTACAGAAAGTTTTCAAACACCCTGTATATATATCTATATATATACACACACGACTGTATCTAAAAAAGGACTTTTAAAAGTAAGTTTGAGACAAAATAAATAAATCGTTATATATATATATATATATGTTACAGGGAATCTGTGGAACTAGGGATTTCAGGTAAGGTTAAGTCGTGATATTTTCGTTAAACCTACATCAAAATTATTAAATGCCCGTTAGGTCAACTGTACGCCCTTGACGATTGGTCAGGTGATATTTGGTCGCGATATTTTCGTTAAAACTTACGAAAATATCACGACTTAACCTTATATGAAATCTCTGAACATTTTAGAGATTTCATGAAATCCCTTGTGACACAGATTCCCTGTAATATATATATATATATATATATATATATATATATATATATATATATATATATATATATATATATATATATATATATATATGTTCTTTATGTGAGGAATTTGTTGTTAAGGAAAGACACACCTTAAAGTAGTCAACAGTGAGTAAACAGAATTGAGAAAGAAGTTCAAAGAGTGAAACTCGAGTTAACAAGACTCAATTTTGAAGTGCTCGCGGGCAATTTCATAGTTTACGTAATACGTTTACTATTTAAAAAGAGAGTTTGTGTAGTTTTCAGACAATGCATGTTTTGCATTTTTGGCCATTTTATCGTGTGTGTGTGTGTGTGTGACTGTATGTGTGTGTGACTGTATGTGTGACTGTGTGTGTGTGTGTGTGTGTGTGTGTGTGTGTGTGTGTGTGTGTGTGATACACACCGATAAAAAAAAAATTCAACGTTCTTTCGTGCATTTCAACATCTCGTCAGGGAACCAAAAAAAGGAAGCAAAAGACTGAATATAGCCTATATACTCGTATTTTCATCGAAGATAAAATTGATAAAACGAAGAGGGAAAAGTTACTGTAACAAGAAATGGTCTATTTTATAAACTTCCGTGCTCTTATTAAAATCCTTTACAAACTATATGAATATCTATTCTAAAATATTTCTTTCAGTTGAAGAGCAAAAACGGAAAGTCTGCTACATGTCGTTTCAGGGACATGGCATGTATCGGATTTTCTCCTTTTGCTCTTCAGTTACGTTTTTATTTTTTATTGAAAAATTTCAACTTTCCCAGTTAACACTATGATTATTTCTTTCGTACCTTTGTTCAACAATTTTCTGAAAATTAAACGGGATAACATAGTTTATTATCAATGTTTATAACACTGCAGAACTCAAAATCCAAAAAATTCAGGATTGTTTTAACCCTGAATTTTTGGATTCCGAGATTTGTATTTTTATAATCATTGAGAGAAACCTACGCTATCTTGTTTCAATCTTTAAAAAATTTGTGAAACAAAGCTAAGAAGAGGAACTATAGTGATGACTCACAAGGAGCTTGAACATGAAAATATTCTTAGCCTCCCTTACCTTTTAAACATCTTCCAACTTTACTTAAAACCATTGGAATTACCCTAGTTTTTAGCTATAAAAATACTATTAAATCTCGCATAATTAAAACAGCCCAAGTAACGTAGATGGGTGTGTCTATTCTAATGGATGGAAACACTGTGATTTAGTATGTATAAGACAAATTAGTAAAACTTTAAGTGTCAAGAGTAATAGCAGCATAAATATGCTTGAAGAATCAACGAATAATTCTAATTCATTATATATAAATAATTAATCATAGTATTGGTGTACTGTCGATATAACTGGTTCAAAATCGGTCCAGAGAGGACGATTTCAATGATTGACCATTCGTTTAACAAAAATTTCGCTCCATAATTTGTGCATGCAGTAAATGGAGTAATTAACTTTTCAGAAACGGTTTCTGTATGGACCATCTTTATTTCAGTGTTGAAACAATTTTCTTTCTAGACCAATTTTGAACGAATTATATCGATATTACAAAATAAATTTATTCAAAATCGTTTCATATTTAGGCAAATGGAACTTTTTTTTTTAAGAAAAGGTAGTCTGTATAAAGTGTATATATATATGGAACAACTATATTTTACAGTGTAGGAACGTGTATTGTTTACGGTTAACTTTTTCACTTTTTCTTACATCAAATCTTCAAATCATTTTAATGTTTTCTAGTATTTTAAAACAAAGTGGTAGTATAGTAGGTTCTAGACATTGTAAAATGGTTAGATTAAAAGAAAATTTAGTGTTAAAGTATTTCAATTATTCGAAAGGTAAATTTCTAGTTGGTGTGAAACATGTAAAACAAAAAAAATCAATGGTTGCTGCAGGCGACATTTAGCTAAATATTTGAAAACTCATCCAAAAGGGTTTTAAATCAAAAGGAGAGGAAAATAGGAAAAGTTTATAAAAACTCCATGACAGAAATTGACTGAAACTAGCGCATCTTGTAGTGGAGAAAAAACATAGACTCTAAAACAAAAATCTGCCGAGTCTTTTTCTAGAGAATGAAGTAAGGCTGTTGCTGGTATTACGAGAGAAACATTCAAATAAGACTGTTTGGAGTTAGTTACTGCTTTAATGGACGCCCATTCTCTCTGGTGGAAGGCTGTGGTTTTCAAAAAGCTTAGGTATTTCGATCAGTCGTAAGAATATCAAAGATTTTGTTGAAGGCTTTTGCTACTATACTAAAACTGCAAAAAAAAGTACTAAAGAGAGACGCTACTGGAAAAATATTTATAAAAACAGACATACTGTAGATACACGTTTTGCTCGAGGATAGTTGGGTATTAAGGGCCAATATTTAGAAATGGAATCTTACAGACACGCTATTTATGTGTTAGAAAAATGGATAACCGTCATACTGGATATGTGGTACGAAAAATTCCCTTGCAAGAATTGTAGCATTTTAACATACGAAATTCTCAAATATAGCGCATACGATCTAAGCGACAACGATAAAGCAACATGTTTAAAGCAGTTAACTTATTTAAAGAAATAGAAAGTGAAAAGCAAGAGAATCCTAAAGAGTCTGTCACCGATAGTGAGATTTCAGGATTATTTTAAAGAGAAAAGTTTTGACTTTTGGAATCTCATAATGATGTCCTTAATCTAATTAATAACTGGTGCTCGTTCAAGTGCAGACCAGCGGACTGTAATATCTTCTAGGAATGCATCACATACATTACAGCTTACTGCGCATGAGTTTTTTTTAAAGGAGAAATCACAACATACAACAATCGCTTATTTTAAATTCATTTCTAAAAAGGTTTACAACACTAAATGTAAGATTTTTTTTTAATCCAAAGATTTAAGCATTTCTTTACTTGAAGTAGAAACTCGACGGGGTTCTGTGTATTTGATGATCATCTCTGATCCCTTTGCGATCAATGATAATGGAATATCGTGAAGCAAGAGCCGATTTCTCCTTTAATGTAAATAACTGTGAGATAATGTTTCAGTTGCTGCAGGTGCTGCAACCAGCATATGAAGCAATAATGTTCATGCAGAAGAAAGAGCTGTTTGGGTTCTAATTTTACAGTCATTATATATATATATATATATATATATATATATATATATATATATATATATATGAAAATTATTTCACGAAAGTAACACGTGAAAAATATTTATGATGAATAAAACCACGAAGGAAAGGAAACAAAAAGGTGCTCAAGCGCTTTTGTCTAATGACATCCTCAGGAACACTGAAGTACATAAAAGGTTACGGCCTATATATAGGTTACAGAAAGAAAAAAAAAAAAAATAAATAATAACATACATACACACAAACATACATATATATATATATATATATATATATACATACATATCTACACACATACATATATACATATATATATATATGCAATAAACGGAGAAGTAAAAATAAAAATTAAAATTAAAGATTAGAGGATTAACAAAGAGGCATACAGATTTGTAAGGAAAAATATCGATTTTTAGCACAAGATCAAATGAATTAAAAATACAAATTTATACTGGAAATCTACCCGGGTTTTAACACTTTGCCTTTTAGAGTCAAGATTCGATATATATAAAAATAAAATGAAGATTAAAAGTTAATAAAGTAGCGTACAAATTTACCAAAGATTTAGCGTCCTACCCTTTTTATCTAAATTTGTTTGAAGGAATTCAAAACAACAGGATCGAGTTGAAAAAGACCTTTGCTTATGTTGAAGTTATTTGAAAGTTGGATAATGGCAGACTCAAGAATATTTCTATTGACAATGTTGCTAGAATGAAATAAAACTGAAGCATTATTCCAATCAATACAGTGGGATAACTCTGACAAATGGACAAAAAGAGCACTGGACAACTGTCCTGTTCTAACGGAATATTGATGCTGTTTTATACGTGTGTGCAAATCCTTTCCCGTCTGACCTATGTAAAAGGAATCACATTGTTTACACCCAATTTTATAGATAATGCCTGAATTATTGGTAGGGCTATTTTTTACTATGATATTTTTCACAATATTGTTATATGAAAATACTACATTAATATCCAAAAGTTTAAGTACATTAGCAATGCCTAAAAAGCCCGGGAAAAATGGAAGTACTAAAACATTTTTTGACAAAGTACGAGTGTTATTATTGACACGATAGAAAGTTCGTTTTGCCTTGTTGAGACAAGATTCCATAAACGCAGATGGGTAACACAGATCACTTCCAATACCGTTGATTTTTTCCAATTCGGCATCGATGTATTCCGGACTGGCGATCCTAAGGGCGCGGAGAAACATTGATGAAAAAATGGCCTTCTTAGTGGGGGTGTCATGTCCCGAGTAAAAGTGTACGTAGGACAAATTGTTTGTTGTTTTCCGATAGATACTAAACTTAAAACCTGGGCTTTCCCTATGTACCCGCACATCCAAAAATGGGATTGAATTGTCTTGTTCCACGGACCACTTCTAAAGTAAACTTAATGGAGAGGACTTGATCATTTAACTGAAGGAGGAAGTTATCCAGGTCACGATTCATGGGCCAGATACACAAAATATCGTCGACGTACCGCAACCAAGGGATGCCAACCCCCAGGATTCTCGGAATGTAAGTAATTTCGAAAAACTCCATATAAATATTGGAGAGGAGGGCCGATAAGGATTCTCGGAATGTAAGTAATTTCGAAAAACTCCATATAAATATTGGAGAGGAGGGCCGATAAGGGGTTGCCCATGGCCATCCCAAACACTTGTTGATAATACTCTTTATTGAAAGTGAATTTACAGTCTTTGATGCAAAGCTTAATAAGTTCCAAAACAATGTGTGAAGGTAGTGGCAGGTCATACTTATGTAATTCTTGGGAGAGAAAGTCAAGCATATCATCAATCGGCACTTTTGTAAACAATGAACAAACGTCAAAACTGATCAATCTATCGTTAGTTTCAGTACGTGCATTATTCAATTTTTCAGTAAGATCCATGGAATTTTTTACATGTGAATCAGAGATAGTTCCGAGAATGGGGGACAAGACTTTGACAAGCCATTTGGAGAGTTTATACGTAATAGAGCCCACCGAGCTAATAATAGGGCGCATAGGGTTGCCAGGTTTGTGGGTTTTAATAAGACCGTAAAGGTAGGGCAGAGAAGGTGAAGTGGACATGAAAAGCGGAATTAAGTCCTTATGATCTTTGAGAATGCGTTTCAAGCCACTATTAAATGATTTGATGACGTCATCCTGCGGGTTCTTCCTAAGTTTGCTGTATGTGGCGGGGTCCTGGAGAAGCTCATTCATCTTTCCGATGTAGTGCACTTTGTCCATAATAACTATGGTGTTAGCCTTGTCTGCTTTACTAATATGGAGCTCCCCATCTTTTTTTAATTGTGAGAGGCCATCGCGAAAACGTTTAGGAAAGTTATCTTCGTAATTACCATTCGCCGCACTAATGCTAATGTACTTAAACTTTTGGATATTAATGTAGTATTTTCATATAACAATATTGTGAAAAATATCATAGTAAAAAATAGCCCTACCAATAATTCAGGCATTATCTATAAAATTGGGTGTAAACAATGTGATTCCTTTTACATAGGTCAGACGGGAAAGGATTTGCACACACGTATAAAACAGCATCAATATTCCGTTAGAACAGGACAGTTGTCCAGTGCTCTTTTTGTCCATTTGTCAGAGTTATCCCACTGTATTGATTGGAATAATGCTTCAGTTTTATTTCATTCTAGCAACATTGTCAATTGAAATATTCTTGAGTCTGCCATTATCCAACTTTCAAATAACTTCAACATAAGCAAAGGTCTTTTTCAACTCGATCCTGTTGTTTTGAATTCCTTCAAAACAAATTTAGATAAAAAGGGTAGGACGCTAAATCTTTGGTAAATTTGTACGCTACTTTATTAACTTTTAATCTTCATTTTATTTTTATATATATCGAATCTTGACTCTAAAAGGCAAATGTTAAAACCCTGGTAGATTTCCAGTATAAATTTGTATTTTTAATTCATTTGATCTTGTGCTAAAAATCGATATTTTTCCTTACAAATCTGTATGCCTCTTTGTTAATCCTCTAATCTTTAATTTTTAATTTTTATTTTTACTTCTCCGTTTATTGCATATATATATATGTATATATGTATGTGTGTAGATATGTATGTATATATATATATCTATATGTATGTTTGTGTGTATGTATGTTATTTATTTATTTTTTTTTCTTTCTGTAACCTATATATAGGCCGTAACCTTTTATGTACTTCAGTGTTCCTGAGGATGTCATTAGACGAAAGCGCTTGAGCACCTTTTTGTGTTTCCTTTCCTTCGTGATTTTATTCATCATATATATATATATATATAGGATTGAACTCAGAATGGTCCCCTGAGGTTTTTTCATGAAACACACAGACCGTGCATGAAACAAGGAACTCTTCTGGGAAAATTAAATCCACTATAGTCCGAATAAGTAATGGTAAATGACAAACACTATAGCATCATGAAAAAGAAAAACTATAGTGTTTGTGTGATTGTCATTTACCATTACTTATTCGGACTATAGTGAATTTAATTTTCCCAGAAGAGTTCCTTGTTCCATGCACGGTCTGTGTGTATCATATATATATATATATATATATATATATCATAAAAAATATGAAACGTTGATTTCAGACTAATTTCATAACTAATTTCTATGAATTAATTTATTTAAAAGGGCCTTTTTGTGATTTGGACTAAGCTAACGATATAAATGCGCTGCAATTCATCTGGATGATTAATTAGATTCATCAGAGGAAGACTGACAGAGTCACTAAGTAATACATCATGGTTTTAACCTTCTACAGCCGAATGGGTCGAATACGTATCGTTTCAAATACACGCATCTAGACTTAACCTTACACAAACGTTGGACGTTAAAGGGTTAAAGTTATTAAAATTTAATTAAAAAATCTTCATTCAAAAAAGAATATAACTGACAAAATTTTAAAATTTTTAGATTTGTTATGACATTAATATATTCATAGTACTCTCATCTGAATATGCCGTTGGAAGTATGGAGGTTTTTTAAGCAAAATTAATGTCATTTAGTTTATTTATTAAATATAAACAGTGAAAGTGGCAAGTGATAGTAATAGTGATAACAAATAATAATAATAATAATAATAATAATAATAATAATAATAATAAAATAATAATAATAATAATAATAATAATAATAATAAATAAAATATAATTATGGAATACCAAATATTACATAATTTTAAGTTAAATGATTTATTGTATATTTGGTAGAAAATAAATGATGCTTAATAAATAAATATAAAAAGAATAAATACCGAAATTAAGAGTGTTTAATGAAATTACCATATTTTAAACAGTTGATTTTAAAATGGCAACTTCATTACTATGGTGAAAATAGTAAAGTTGGCAGTACGGACACGGAGCGATAATCGGTGGAATGTTTGGGTTTTCCGACTTAAATACAGGACATATTCTAGCTTCTTTTAGACCAGGGATGCTCAAACCTGTGCCCGCGGGCACATTTGTGCCCACGAAGCCATTTCGGTGTGCCCCCGAGTAGCCCCCAGATAAGGTTTTAGAGACCGGTTGATAGAAAGAATATTGCAATTAAAACGGATAATATTTTTTTATGTGTGCCCACCTGTGCTCCAGCATTTGGAAAATTTACCCGCCTGCGAAAAAGTTTGAGCACACTTGCTTTAGACCAGTGGTATTTAACCTGGGATTAATTAACCCGGGATGTAATTTTACTGAGGGTAATTCTGCCTTTTTCGATGGGTAACCAGCTGGCGCCACTGTCGAAAAAAAGCGGAGTTATGGTTCCACTAAAATTTTATTATTCTTTCCTAAGTTTCCTTTTCTCATATTTGCCATTTAAAAAGGGGGAAGGGGGTACTTACGGTTTTGTTGGTTAACTCAAGGGGTAACAATGCGAAAAAAGGTTAAATACCACTGCTTTAAACTGTTACTGATTCATTCATTAGTTTACTGAGTGGGATTGCAATTTCATCGGATACTAATTTGTATATTTTTACCGGGATTGTATTGATGTCAGAATCCTTCTTTTTTAGATTGTTTTATTGCGAGAGAGAGATATCGTATGGTAGGATTGGATCAAAGAAACATGAGTTTGGATTTGGTTCTGGCATGTATTGTCGGTAGTGAGTGTCTGTAATTGGGATCGAGGCTGCAGTATTGGAGCCGATATTTGCAAAGTTGTTTAATAAATTGGATATGTGTTTAGGGTCACTGTAAGAATTTCCGCTTTGTGTGACGGAGGACAAAGGATTTGTTTTAACCTTCTTTGTGTTAATTAACTCTTTTAGAGTGTTCCATAGCTTTTATGGATTGGAATTTTGTTCATCAATTTTTGGACAATAATGATCTGTTTTTGCTTTTTTAATGACTGCATTAAGTCTGCTACAGTATTTTTTTGTTTGTCTGCTCGGTAATAATATTAGTTTTCCATAATTTAAAGAAAGTATACTTACGTTTAATACTCACAATGAGTACTGGTGTGATCTATTGGTTGTTTTATTTAGTTTTAGATATTAATTTTAAGAGGAAATTTTATGTTGACTATACCCATTAATGTGCTTGAGAATACTTGAAATTTTGTTCCAATGTCATGTGAGAAATGGGTGATTAGTATAATAGTATGGCGTATATAGGCAAGTGATCTATATTTAATATAATTATACCCGAGATGAAGTCAAGCGGGGACAGCACCCAGATCTGATCTAGCAGAGTCGAATTTCTAATGTCATTGTGAAGTCTATTTGGCTTTGTAATAGCTAATTTAAAACCACTTTCAGTCATGATGTTGTGAAAGAAGCTCGCGTTATTATTTAAATGTTCTTTTGTAAGATCAATACTTAAATCTCCTGCAGTAACACAACTGTTCCAGACATAATTGGAGGTTAGAATGCTATCGATATTTTTAATAAGAGTTGGTACGTTACCAATTGGTGGTCGGGAAATACCTAAAATTGAATACTGGATGTTATGAATAAACATTTCAGTTGCGAGTGTTTCTGAGGTATTGTTTATATAATTACGTCTCCTCCCCTCTTTGTTGGGGGTAGCTTGTGTACCCTGGAACTTTAAAATAGATCTTTTATTTTCATTTAACCAGGTTTCAGTTAATATAATGCACGTGAATTTATGTTGTAATAATTTTAGGTTAGCTGTCAATTCGTCAAAGTGGTTTGGGAGACTACGAAGCTTTAAGTTTTAGAAAGACAGGTTGCCATTGTTGTAATTCTTGTTTAAAAAGTTGTCTACTGAGATATTTACAGTGTTGAGAGTATTTAAAGTGTCGATCATGATGTAAAAATTAGGGTAATACGGTAATAGAAATAATAACAGGTAAGAAAAAATATATACAGCATATATACAGTATATATATATATATATATATATATATATATATATATATATATATATATATATATATATATATGAAATTATTTCACGAAAGTAACACGTGAAAAATATTTATGATGAATAAAACCACGAAGGAAAGGAAACACAAAACGGTGCTCAAGCGCTTTCGTCTAATGACATCCTCAAGAACACTGAAATACATAAAAGGTTACGGCCTATATATAGGTTACAGAAAGAGAAAAAAATATATAAATAAATAACATACATACACACAAACATATATACATATATATATATATATACATACATATCTACACACATACACACATATATATATATGCAATAAACGGAGAAGTAAAAATAAAACTTAAAAATTAAGGATTAGAGGATTAACAAAGAGGCATATCGATTTTTAGCACAAGATCAAATGAGTTATAAAAATAATACAAATTATACTGGAGATACGCCCGGGTTTAACACTTTGCCTTTTTAGAGTCAAGTTTCGATATATATAAAAATAAATTGAAGATTAAAAGTTAATAAAGTAGCTTACAAGTTTACCAAAGATTAAGTGTCCTACCCTTTTTATCTATGTTTGTTTTGAAGGAATTCAAAACAACAGGATCGAGTTGAAAAAGACCTTTGCTTATGTTGAAGTTATTTGAAAGTTGAATAATGGCAGACTCAAGAATATTTCTATTGACAATGTTGCTCGAATGAAATAAAACTGAAGCATTATTCCAATCAATACAGTGGGATAACTCTGACAAATGGACAAAAAGAGCACTGGACAACTGTCATGTTCCGACGGAATATTGATGCTGTTTTATACGTGTGTGCAAATCCTTTCCCGTCTGACCTATGTAAAAGGAATCACATTGTTTACACCCAATTTTATAGATAATGCCTGAATTATTGGTAGGGCTATTTTTTACTATGATATTTTTCACAATATTGTTATATGAAAATACTACATTAATATCCAAAAGTTTAAGTACATTAGCAATGCCTAAAAAGCCTGGGAAAAATGGAAGTACTAAAATATTTTTTGACAAAGTACGAGTGTTATTATTGACACGATAGAAAGTTCGTTTTGCCTTGTTGAGACAAGATTCCATAAACGCAGATGGGTAACACAGATCACTTCCAATACCGTTGATTTTTCCAATTCGGCATCGATGTATTCCGGACTGGCGATCCTAAGGGCGCGGAGAAACATTTATGAAAAAATGGCCTTCTTAGTGGGGGTGTCATGTCCCGAGTAAAAGTGTACGTAGGACAAGTTGTTTGTTGTTTTCCGATAGATACTAAACTTAAAACCTGGGCTTTTCCTATGTACACGCACAGCCAAAAATGGGATTGACTTGTCTTGTTCCACTTCTAAAGTAAACTTAATGGAGGGGACTTGATCATTTAACTGAAGGAGGAAGTTATCCAGGTCACGATTCATGGGCCAGAGACACAAAATATCGTCGACGTACCGCAACCAAGAGATGCCAACCCCCAGGATTCTCGGAATGTAAGTAATTTCGAAAAACTCCATATAAATATTGGAGAGGAGGGGCGATAAGGGGTTGCCCATGGCCATCCCAAACACTTGTTGATAATACTCGTTATTGAAAGTGAATTTACAGTCTTTAATGCAAAGCTTAATAAGTTCCAAAACAATGTGTGAAGGTAGTGGCAGGTCATACTTATGTAATTCTTGGGAGAGAAAGTCAAGCATATCATCAATCGGCACTTTTGTAAATAATGAACAAACATCAAAACTGATCAATCTATCGTTAGTTTCAGTACGTGCATTATTCAATTTTTCAGTAAGATCCATGGAATTTTTTACATGTGAATCAGAGATAGTTCCGAGAATGGGGGACAAGACTTTGACAAGCCATTTGGAGAGTTTATAAGTAATAGAGCCCACCGAGCTAATAATAGGGCGCATAGGGTTGCCAGGTTTGTGGGTTTTAATAAGACCGTAAAGGTAGGGCAGAGAAGATGAAGTGGACATGAAAAGCGGAATTAAGTCCTTATGATCTTTGAGAATGCGTTTCAAGCCACTATTAAATGATTTGATGACGTCATCCTGCGGGTTCTTCCTAAGTTTGCTGTATGTGGCGGGGTCCTGGAGAAGCTCGTTCATCTTTCCGATGTAGTCCACTTTGTCCATAATAACTATGGTGTTAGCCTTGTCTGCTTTAGTAATATGGAGCTCCCCATCTTTTTTTAATTGTGAGAGGCCATCGCAAAACCGTTTAGGAAAGTTATCTTCGTAATTACCATTCGCCGCACTATAAACGAGGCCTTTAACTATGTTAAACAAATACTGAGGGAGATTACACTGTTTTTCAAAACACGCGAGACTGTAACAAATTTGTAAAGCCGAAGGTTTTTTAACAATAAAAAAGGACATACCATATCCAAGGGCACTTTTTGCTTCGTCACTAATGTTTTTCGAAGAAAGGTTCAAAACACACTTTGAGCTTGCTTTTTTACTCCACTGACTATTTCGAATGAGACTTTTAATTTTCCGATCCAAAATGTTACGAAGTGAAGTAGTTCTCTGACGCAACTCGTTGTAAATATCATCAAACAAAGGTTGGATCCACGGTTGGGGAATAACGGTTACAAAATTATGTTTGGCGATGTTTAAGTTTTTGAAGGCGGACCACTCATTTTGTCTGGTGACTTCAATATGTTTCTTTAAAATTAATCTGCTGAAGTTGTTGAACGGATGGTCGTCAATTTGTCTAAGGCGAATCGGAAGCAGGGATTTGGGAAGAACTTGCTCCTCTAGACAGTTAGTAAGAAGCTTTCGTCGGATACGAATTGCATGCCCCTTCATTAATGTAATAGAAAACACAGACACAAACGGGCTTTTTAGGCATTGCTAATGTACTTAAACTTTTGGATATTAATGTAGTATTTTCATATAACAATATTGTGAAAAATATCATAGTAAAAAATAGCCCTACCAATAATTCAGGCATTATCTATAAAATTGGGTGTAAACAATGTGATTCCTTTTACATAGGTCAAACGGGAAAGGATTTGCACACACGTATAAAACAGCATCAATATTCCGTCAGAACAGGACAGTTGTCCAGTGCTCTTTTTGTCCATTTGTCAGAGTTATCCCACTGTATTGATTGGAATAATGCTTCAGTTTTATTTCATTCGAGCAACATTGTCAATAGAAATATTCTTGTGTCTGCCATTATTCAACTTTCAAATAACTTCAACATAAGCAAAGGTCTTTTTCAACTCGATCCTGTTGTTTTGAATTCCTTCAAAACAAACATAGATAAAAAGGGTAGGACACTTAATCTTTGGTAAACTTGTAAGCTAATTTATTAACTTTTAATCTTCAATTTATTTTATATATATCGAAACTTGACTCTAAAAGGCAAAGTGTTAAACCCGGGCGTATCTCCAGTATAAATTTGTATTATTTTTATAACTCATTTGATCTTGTGCTAAAAATCGATATGCCTCTTTCTTAATCCTCTAATCCTTAATTTTTAAGTTTTATTTTTACTTCTCCGTTTATTGCATATATATATATATATATATATATATATATATATATATATATATATATTATATATATATGTGTGTATGTGTGTAGATACTAGATATGTATGTATATATATATATGTATATATGTTTGTGTGTATGTATGTTATTTATTTATATTTTTTTGTTCTCTTTCTGTAACCTATATATAGGCCGTAACCTTTTATGTACTTCAGTGTTCCTGAGGATGTCATTAGACGAAAGCGCTTGAGCACCGTTTTGTGTTTCCTTTCCTTCGTGGTTTTATTCATCATATATATATATATATATATATAATTATGCGGGTTGCTTCTACAGAGCTTCAATTTAATATTTAGTAGAAATCCAATGACAAGGAGAAATGTAAATGCCATGAAAAGTCTTCTTTATTGCGCAAGTTTCGAGCAATACGCTCATCTTCAGGCTGTTTAATAACAATGTGAAATTAAAATCAATATTGAATGAAAACAAACAGAAATTTCTATAACCTATTCGTAAAGACAAATTTTAAAAGACTGAGAAAAGAGGGTTAAGTTCTAAGTTATACAGATTTACATATCAAAATTAAGAAGTTATTTTTAAATACATGTAGTAAATGTGAAATTAATACACTGGAAAAATTACCAATAGTACACTGGAACAATGGAGCTATCTACCTTACACAGCAGTATCCGAGGCCGACTAATTTGAGCAGAGGAGACGGGAATGAAAGATGGCGAGGGAGATAGGGGAAGGAGGGATTATAAGGAATTGGGGAAGGAGGAGGGATCATAGCAGATTGAGAGGGACGGACGATGAGTCAACATTCAGACTAGGGGACAATGCTTTAATGAAAAGGGATTCTAAAATTCTTAGTGAGTTGGGACAAGTATTACAACCAAGAATTTTAAAATTGTCTAAAGTGACATCAATTTTGCATTTGATGCTATGTTCACGTATGCTGGAGGCTTCCTTAGTTTTTAAAATTTTACCTGTTCGGCCACTTATTCCCATATGCGAATAAAATCTAGCCCTGAGAGAGCGAACAGTGCTGCCGATGTAATTCCCAAGGAGACACCTAGGGCAGGTAAATAAATATACAACACCGCTACGCAACGAGTCAGGGGTTCGATCCTTCGCTGAGAAAAAGCTACCTAAAGACGTTTTATTAATAAATATGATGCGGAAATCAGTATGATAAAAAAATTTCCTTAACAATTTTGTAAATTTAAGCTTAAATTCCTTATTCAAGGGACCATTCAGGTACCAAGAAATATTTTATATCCTTCGGCACTGTAATACATGGAAGTTGAGGGCTATAAACATTATTTAAGAAGGATCTAATTAGTTTGTCTACATATTGAACAGGAAAACTATTATTAGTAAAGTATGATCTTAGATTATTAAATTCATCATTAAGTAAGGTAAAATTAGAGGTCAAATTATATCCTCTGAACAGGAGAGTTTAATACAAGACATCTTATAGTTGAAATCAGTAAAACTAAAAAAATTCATGCCCAAACCAGTGAAAGTGGGTTTCCTATAAACTGATGTAGTAGTAATAGAATCACCGTTTTTCGAAATTAAAAGTCTAAGAAGGGGAGGGAGCCATTTTGCTCAGTTTCATTGTATACGTTATATTGGGGTGCAAAGAATTAGGAAGTTAAAGAATTGTTGCGCTTGTACCGCATTATCAAAGACTGCTATCGAATCATCAACGAAGAGCGTCGATAGAAAATTGGCTTGAGATGAGTGGGAGATTGTCTAAAAATTACACTTTCTAAATGAGTCATAAAAAAGTCAGCTGCTAGCGGTCCGACTGGTGATCCCATCCCTACCCCATCAATTTGTTGGTAAACCTTATTGTTGAAAGTGAAATAGCATTGTTTGAAGACCAATTCTAAAAGTTCCTTCAAATGAGACAATGAAAAACCATGAAAATTATCAACTGAGCTAAAAACCCTATCTAAAATAATGGCAATAGTTTCAGATACAGGTACATTTGTGAAAAGTGACTTTACATCAAAACTGACAAAAAACTTTTTTGAATCGAAGTTTTTACCCAGGAGTTCTTTTTGGAATTCAAACGAGTTATTTATAGTGTAAACATTTTTCGCAAAGGGGGACAGGAGACGAACAACAAATTTTGCCAATTGAAAGGTGGGTAAGTTATACGAAGCTAAAATAGGACGGAGAGGTGTTCCAGCTTTATGGATTTTAGGCAGACAGTATAATTGAGCAAGATTAGCACAGATGCGAACATATGAGAGTAAGTATCATTTTTATTATCTTTAAGGACTTTAGTCGTGACAGAAAATCTATTAACTGGTCTTCTAACCTTACAATGACTTTATTTACAGGTTCTAGAATTTGTTTGAATTTAGTAAGATCACTTAGGATTTCATTAGTTTTGTTTATGTAGTCCGATTTATTCAAATAACCACTCCGTTACCCTTGTCTGGTCTAGTCACAACAATCTCCTGGTTCTTTGCCAAATTCTTAATACACTGCAAATCACTCTTCCTAAATATGAAAGATGAAATTTAAGATTTCTAAGTTTAAGAAAAAATTTGAGTTAAATTTGAGAACTGACATTTGAGATTGTTGAAATCCCCCACATGGGGAACATTTTTCAAGCCATTGAAAAATTTTTCAAAGTAAAAAAAAAACGAGGCTTATATATTTGAAACAACGGAAGCTTAAATTGCAAACCAAGTGACAGTAAAAACTTTTCCCGAGGGGAGAGTGTGTAACTAGAAAGATTCGAAATTACCTTCTCTGAATTGAAAAAATTTGGTGAATTCATTCCCAAAGCCTTTAACTTACGTTCATGTGTTCCAAGATGGTAGAGTGAAATTTTTCTAGTTCACGTTGTACAAGAGAAATTATTAATAAATAGTCCAACAACGACAAGGTATTTTAAGAGTAGTTATATAATGCCCAAGAGACTTGCTATGCGAATCTGATATTTTGATTTTATAATTAATTTCATTATTTAATAAATATTCCAGGGACGATTGATAAAATTCAGAGTCATATAGATTATCACGGTAGAGTTTGAAGTAAACAAATTTCGGGAAAATCCTGCAAGTCCGACACATTTCAAGAAAATAACAGTCCAGTTTTGACTTGAGAAACTTTCGTGAAGTCTTCCAAACATGGCGATAAGCCCTGAGGCCATCTTGTCCATACCTTGAATATATATAATTATGCGGGTTGCTTCTACAGAGCTTCAATTTAATATTTAGTAGAAATCCAATGACAAGGAGAAATGTAAATGCCATGAAAAGTCTTCTTTATTGCGCAACGTTTCGAGCAATACGCTCATCTTCAGGCTGTTTAATAACAATGTGAAATTAAAATCAATATTGAATGAAAAACAAACAGAAATTTCTATAACCTATTCGTAAAGACAAATTTTAAAAGACTGAGAAAAGAGGGTTAAGTTCTAAGTTATACAGATTTACATATCAAAATTAAGAAGTTATTTTTAAATACATGTAGTAAATGTGAAATTAATACACTGGAAAAATTACCAATAGTACACTGGAACAATGGAGCTATCTACTTACACAGCAGTATCCGAGGCCGACTAATTTGAGCAGAGGAGACGGGAATGAAAGATGGCGAGGGAGATAGGGGAAGGAGGGATTATAAGGAATTGGGGAAGGAGGAGGGATCATAGCAGATTGAGAGGGACGGACGATGAGTCAACATTCAGACTAGGGGACAATGCTTTAATGAAAAGGGATTCTAAAATTCTTAGTGAGTTGGGACAAGTATTACAACCAAGAATTTTAAAATTGTCTAAAGTGACATCAATTTTGCATTTGATGCTATGTTCACGTATGCTGGAGGCTTCCTTAGTTTTTAAAATTTTACCTGTTCGGCCACTTATTCCCATATGCGAATAAAATCTAGCCCTGAGAGAGCGAACAGTGCTGCCGATGTAATTCCCAAGGAGACACCTAGGGCAGGTAAATAAATATACAACACCGCTACGCAACGAGTCAGGGGTTCGATCCTTCGCTGAGAAAAAGCTACCTAAAGACGTTTTATAATAAATATGATGCGGAAATCAGTATGATAAAAAAATTTCCTTAACAATTTTGTAAATTTAAGCTTAAATTCCTTATTCAAGGGACCCATTTCAGGTACCAAGAAATATTTTATATCCTTCGGCACTGTAATACATGGAAGTTGAGGGCTATAAACATTATTTAAGAAGGATCTAATTAGTTTGTCTACATATTGAACAGGAAAACATTATTAGTAAAGTATGATCTTAGATTATTAAATTCATCATTAAGTAAGGTAAAATTAGAGGTCAAATTATATCCTCTGAACAGGAGAGTTTTAATACAAGACATCTTATAGTTGAAATCAGTAAAACTAAAAAATTCATGCCCAAACCAGTGAAAGTGGGTTTCCTATAAACTGATGTAGTAATAGAATCACCGTTTTCGAAATTAAAAGATCTAAGAAGGGGAGGGAGCCATTTTGCTCAGTTTCCATTGTATACGTTATATTGGGGTGCAAAGAATTTAGGAAGTTAAAGAATTGTTGCGCTTGTACCGCATTATCAAAGACTGCTATCGAATCATCAACGAAGCGTCGATAGAAAATTGGCTTGAGATGAGTGGGAGATTGTCTAAAAATTACACTTTCTAAATGAGTCATAAAAAAGTCAGCTGCTAGCGGTCCGACTGGTGATCCCATCCCTACCCCATCAATTTGTTGGTAAACCTTATTGTGAAAGTGAAATAGCATTGTTTGAAGACCAATTCTAAAAGTTCCTTCAAATGAGACAATGAAAAACCATGAAAATTATCAACTGAGCTAAAAACCCTATCTAAAATAATGGCAATAGTTTCAGATACAGGTACATTTGTGAAAAGTGACTTTACATCAAAACTGACAAAAAACTTTTTTGAATCGAAGTTTTTACCCAGGAGTTCTTTTTGGAATTCAAACGAGTTATTTATAGTGTAAACATTTTTCGCAAAGGGGGACAGGAGACGAACAACAAATTTTGCCAATTGAAAGGTGGGTAAGTTATACGAAGCTAAAATAGGACGGAGAGGTGTTCCAGCTTTATGGATTTTAGGCAGACAGTATAATTGAGCAAGATTAGCACCAGATGCGAACAACTGAGAGTAAGTATCATTTTTTATTATCTTTAAGGACTTTAGTCGTGACAGAAATCTATTAACCTGGTCTTCTAACCTTACAATGACTTTATTTACAGGTTCTAGAATTTGTTTGAATTTAGTAAGATCACTTAGGATTTCATTAGTTTGTTTATGTAGTCCGATTTATTCAAAATAACCACTCCGTTACCCTTGTCTGGTCTAGTCACAACAATCTCCTGGTTCTTTGCCAAATTCTTAATACACTGCAAATCACTCTTCCTAAATATGAAAGATTGAAATTTAAGATTTCTAAGTTTAAGAAAAAATTCTTGAGTTAAATTTGAGAACTGACATTTGAGATTGTTGAAATCCCCCACATGGGGAACATTTTTCAAGCCATTGAAAAATTTTCAAAGTAAAGAAAAAACGAGGGCTTATATATTTGAAACAACGGAAGCTTAAATTGCAAACCAAGTGACAGTAAAAACTTTTCCCGAGGGGAGAGTGTGTAACTAGAAAGATTCGAAATTACCTTCTCTGAATTGAAAAAATTTGGTGAATTCATTCCCAAAGCCTTTAACTTACGTTCATGTGTTTCCAAGATGGTAGAGTGAAATTTTTCTAGTTCACGTTGTACAAGAGAAATTATTAATAAATAGTCCAACAACGACAAGGTATTTTTAAGAGTAGTTATATAATGCCCAAGAGACTTGCTATGCGAATCTGATATTTTGATTTTATAATTAATTTCATTATTTAATAAATATTCCAGGGACGATTGATAAAATTCAGAGTCATAGATTATCACGGTAGAGTTTGAAGTAAACAAATTTCGGGAAAATCCTGCAAGTCCGACACATTTCAAGAAAATAACAGTCCAGTTTTGACTTGAGAAACTTTCGTGAAGTCTTCCAAACATGGCGATAAGCCCTGAGGCCATCTTGTCCATACCTTGAATATAGATAATTATGCGGGTTGCTTCTACAGAGCTTCAATTTAATATTTAGTAGAAATCCAATGACAAGGAGAAATGTAAATGCCATGAAAAGTCTTCTTTATTGCGCAACGTTTCGAGCAATACGCTCATCTTCAGGCTGTTTAATAACAATGTGAAATTAAAATCAATATTGAATGAAAAACAAACAGAAATTTCTATAACCTATTCGTAAAGACAAATTTTAAAAGACTGAGAAAAGAGGGTTAAGTTCTAAGTTATACAGATTTACATATCAAAATTAAGAAGTTATTTTTAAATACATGTAGTAAATGTGAAATTAATACACTGGAAAAATTACCAATAGTACACTGGAACAATGGAGCTATCTACCTTACACAGCAGTATCCGAGGCCGACTAATTTGAGCAGAGGAGACGGGAATGAAAGATGGCGAGGGAGATAGGGGAAGGAGGGATTATAAGGAATTGGGGAAGGAGGAGGGATCATAGCAGATTGAGAGGGACGGACGATGAGTCAACATTCAGACTAGGGGACAATGCTTTAATGAAAAGGGATTCTAAAATTCTTAGTGAGTTGGGACAAGTATTACAACCAAGAATTTTAAAATTGTCTAAAGTGACATCAATTTTGCATTGATGCTATGTTCACGAATGCTGGAGGCTTCCTTAGTTTTTAAAATTTTACCTGTTCGGCCACTTATTCCCATATGCGAATAAAATCTAGCCCTGAGAGAGCGAACAGTGCTGCCGATGTAATTCCCAAGGAGACACCTAGGGCAGGTAAATAAATATACAACACCGCTACGCAACGAGTCAGGGGTTCGATCCTTCGCTGAGAAAAAGCTACCTAAAGACGTTTTATTAATAAATATGATGCGGAAATCAGTATGATAAAAAAATTTCCTTAACAATTTTGTAAATTTAAGCTTAAATTCCTTATTCAAGGGACCCATTTCAGGTACCAAGAAATATTTTATATCCTTCGGCACTGTAATACATGGAAGTTGAGGGCTATAAACATTATTTAAGAAGGATCTAATTAGTTTGTCTACATATTGAACAGGAAAACTATTATTAGTAAAGTATGATCTTAGATTATTAAATTCATCATTAAGTAAGGTAAAATTAGAGGTCAAATTATATCCTCTGAACAGGAGAGTTTTAATACAAGACATCTTATAGTTGAAATCAGTAAAACTAAAAAAATTCATGCCCAAACCAGTGAAAGTGGGTTTCCTATAAACTGATGTAGTAATAGAATCACCGTTTTTTCGAAATTAAAAGATCTAAGAAGGGGAGGGAGCCATTTTGCTCAGTTTCCATTGTATACGTTATATTGGGGTGCAAAGAATTTAGGAAGTTAAAGAATTGTTGCGCTTGTACCGCATTATCAAAGACTGCTATCGAATCATCAACGAAGCGTCGATAGAAAATTGGCTTGAGATGAGTGGGAGATTGTCTAAAAATTACACTTTCTAAATGAGTCATAAAAAAGTCAGCTGCTACGGTCCGACTGGTGATCCCATCCCTACCCCATCAATTTGTTGGTAAACCTTATTGTTGAAAGTGAAATAGCATTGTTTGAAGACCAATTCTAAAAGTTCCTTCAAATGAGACAATGAAAAACCATGAAAATTATCAACTGAGCTAAAAACCCTATCTAAAATAATGGCAATAGTTTCAGATACAGGTACATTTGTGAAAAGTGACTTTACATCAAAACTGACAAAAAACTTTTTTGAATCGAAGTTTTTACCCAGGAGTTCTTTTTGGAATTCAAACGAGTTATTTATAGTGTAAACATTTTTCGCAAAGGGGGACAGGAGACGAACAACAAATTTTGCCAATTGAAAGGTGGGTAAGTTATACGAAGCTAAAATAGGACGGAGAGGTGTTCCAGCTTTATGGATTTTAGGCAGACAGTATAATTGAGCAAGATTAGCACCAGATGCGAACAACTGAGAGTAAGTATCATTTTTTATTATCTTTAAGGACTTTAGTCGTGACAGAAATCTATTAACCTGGTCTTCTAACCTTACAATGACTTTATTTACAGGTTCTAGAATTTGTTTGAATTTAGTAAGATCACTTAGGATTTCATTAGTTTTGTTTATGTAGTCCGATTTATTCAAAATAACCACTCCGTTACCCTTGTCTGGTCTAGTCACAACAATCTCCTGGTTCTTTGCCAAATTCTTAATACACTGCAAATCACTCTTCCTAAATATGAAAGATTGAAATTTAAGATTTCTAAGTTTAAGAAAAAATTCTTGAGTTAAATTTGAGAACTGACATTTGAGATTGTTGAAATCCCCCACATGGGGAACATTTTTCAAGCCATTGAAAAATTTTTCAAAGTAAAGAAAAAACGAGGGCTTATATATTTGAAACAACGGAAGCTTAAATTGCAAACCAAGTGACAGTAAAAACTTTTCCCGAGGGGAGAGTGTGTAACTAGAAAGATTCGAAATTACCTTCTCTGAATTGAAAAAATTTGGTGAATTCATTCCCAAAGCCTTTAACTTACGTTCATGTGTTTCCAAGATGGTAGAGTGAAATTTTTCTAGTTCACGTTGTACAAGAGAAATTATTAATAAATAGTCCAACAACGACAAGGTATTTTTAAGAGTAGTTATATAATGCCCAAGAGACTTGTTATGCGAATCTGATATTTTGATTTTATAATTAATTTCATTATTTAATAAATATTCCAGGGACGATTGATAAAATTCAGAGTCATATAGATTATCACGGTAGAGTTTGAAGTAAACAAATTTCGGGAAAATCCTGCAAGTCCGACACATTTCAAGAAAATAACAGTCCAGTTTTGACTTGAGAAACTTTCGTGAAGTCTTCCAAACATGGCGATAAGCCCTGAGGCCATCTTGTCCATACCTTGAATATATATAATTATGCGGGTTGCTTCTACAGAGCTTCAATTTAATATTTAGTAGAAATCCAATGACAAGGAGAAATGTAAATGCCATGAAAAGTCTTCTTTATTGCGCAACGTTTCGAGCAATACGCTCATCTTCAGGCTGTTTAATAACAATGTGAAATTAAAATCAATATTGAATGAAAAACAAACAGAAATTTCTATAACCTATTCGTAAAGACAAATTTTAAAAGACTGAGAAAAGAGGGTTAAGTTCTAAGTTATACAGATTTACATATCAAAATTAAGAAGTTATTTTTAAATACATGTAGTAAATGTGAAATTAATACACTGGAAAAATTACCAATAGTACACTGGAACAATGGAGCTATCTACCTTACACAGCAGTATCCGAGGCCGACTAATTTGAGCAGAGGAGACGGGAATGAAAGATGGCGAGGGAGATAGGGGAAGGAGGGATTATAAGGAATTGGGGAAGGAGGAGGGATCATAGCAGATTGAGAGGGACGGACGATGAGTCAACATTCAGACTAGGGGACAATGCTTTAATGAAAAGGGATTCTAAAATTCTTAGTGAGTTGGGACAAGTATTACAACCAAGAATTTTAAAATTGTCTAAAGTGACATCAATTTTGCATTTGATGCTATGTTCACGTATGCTTAAATTGCAAACCTCTTGCAACGTGAACTAGAAAAATTTCACTCTACCATCTTGGAAACACATGAACGTAAGTTAAAGGCTTTGGGAATGAATTCACCAAATTTTTTCAATTCAGAGAAGGTAATTTCGAATCTTTCTAGTTACACACTCTCCCCTCGGGAAAAGTTTTTACTGTCACTTGGTTTGCAATTTAAGCTTCCGTTGTTTCAAATATATAAGCCCTCGTTTTTTCTTTACTTTGAAAAATTTTTCAATGGCTTGAAAAATGTTCCCCATGTGGGGGATTTCAACAATCTCAAATGTCAGTTCTCAAATTTAACTCAAGAATTTTTTCTTAAACTTAGAAATCTTAAATTTCAATCTTTCATATTTAGGAAGAGTGATTTGCAGTGTATTAAGAATTTGGCAAAGAACCAGGAGATTGTTGTGACTAGACCAGACAAGGGTAACGGAGTGGTTATTTTGAATAAATCGGACTACATAAACAAAACTAATGAAATCCTAAGTGATCTTACTAAATTCAAACAAATTCTAGAACCTGTAAATAAAGTCATTGTAAGGTTAGAAGACCAGGTTAATAGATTTCTGTCACGACTAAAGTCCTTAAAGATAAAAAAATGATACTTACTCTCAGTTGTTCGCATCTGGTGCTAATCTTGCTCAATTATACTGTCTGCCTAAAATCCATAAAGCTGGAACACCTCTCCGTCCTATTTTAGCTTCGTATAACTTACCCACCTTTCAATTGGCAAAATTTGTTGTTCGTCTCCTGTCCCCCTTTGCGAAAAATGTTTACACTATAAATAACTCGTTTGAATTCCAAAAAGAACTCCTGGGTAAAAACTTCGATTCAAAAAAGTTTTTTGTCAGTTTTGATGTAAAGTCACTTTTCACAAATGTACCTGTATCTGAAACTATTGCCATTATTTTAGATAGGGTTTTTAGCTCAGTTGATAATTTTCATGGTTTTTCATTGTCTCATTTGAAGGAACTTTTAGAATTGGTCTTCAAACAATGCTATTTCACTTTCAACAATAAGGTTTACCAACAAATTGATGGGGTAGGGATGGGATCACCAGTCGGACCGCTAGCAGCTGACTTTTTTATGACTCATTTAGAAAGTGTAATTTTTAGACAATCTCCCACTCATCTCAAGCCAATTTTCTATCGACGCTTCGTTGATGATTCGATAGCAGTCTTTGATAATGCGGTACAAGCGCAACAATTCTTTAACTTCCTAAATTCTTTGCACCCCAATATAACGTATACAATGGAAACTGAGCAAAATGGCTCCCTCCCCTTCTTAGATCTTTTAATTTCGAAAAACGGTGATTCTATTACTACATCAGTTTATAGGAAACCCACTTTCACTGGTTTGGGCATGAATTTTTTTAGTTTTACTGATTTCAACTATAAGATGTCTTGTATTAAAACTCTCCTGTTCAGAGGATATAATTTGACCTCTAATTTTACCTTACTTAATGATGAATTTAATAATCTAAGATCATACTTTACTAATAATAGTTTTCCTGTTCAATATGTAGACAAACTAATTAGATCCTTCTTAAATAATGTTTATAGCCCTCAACTTCCATGTATTACAGTGCCGAAGGATATAAAATATTTCTTGGTACCTGAAATGGGTCCCTTGAATAAGGAATTTAAGCTTAAATTTACAAAATTGTTAAGGAAATTTTTTTATCATACTGATTTCCGCATCATATTTATTAATAAAACGTCTTTAGGTAGCTTTTTCTCAGCGAAGGATCGAACCCCTGACTCGTTGCGTAGCGGTGTTGTATATTTATTTACCTGCCCTAGGTGTCTCCTTGGGAATTACATCGGCAGCACTGTTCGCTCTCTCAGGGCTAGATTTTATTCGCATATGGGAATAAGTGGCCGAACAGGTAAAATTTTAAAAACTAAGGAAGCCTCCAGCATACGTGAACATAGCATCAAATGCAAAATTGATGTCACTTTAGACAATTTTAAAATTCTTGGTTGTAATACTTGTCCCAACTCACTAAGAATTTTAGAATCCCTTTTCATTAAAGCATTGTCCCCTAGTCTGAATGTTGACTCATCGTCCGTCCCTCTCAATCTGCTATGATCCCTCCTCCTTCCCCAATTCCTTATAATCCCTCCTTCCCCTATCTCCCTCGCCATCTTTCATTCCCGTCTCCTCTGCTCAAATTAGTCGGCCTCGGATACTGCTGTGTAAGGTAGATAGCTCCATTGTTCCAGTGTACTATTGGTAATTTTTCCAGTGTATTAATTTCACATTTACTACATGTATTTAAAAATAACTTCTTAATTTTGATATGTAAATCTGTATAACTTAGAACTTAACCCTCTTTTCTCAGTCTTTTAAAATTTGTCTTTACGAATAGGTTATAGAAATTTCTGTTTGTTTTTCATTCAATATTGATTTTAATTTCACATTGTTATTAAACAGCCTGAAGATGAGCGTATTGCTCGAAACGTTGCGCAATAAAGAAGACTTTTCATGGCATTATATTTCTCCTTGTCATTGGATTTCTACTAAATATATATATATATATATATATATATATTTATATATATATAAATTTTATATATATTATATATATACACCCCTGACGAGGTGTACTTCTGAATACACGAAAGACCTTGGAACCATTTTTCTTTTTCCTTGTGGGTTTGCATCATATATATATGTGGCGCGCGCGCGCGCGTGTGTGTGTGTGTGTGTGTGTTTTACTTACGAAATTGCGACGATTTTAAGGATACACACAGAGTTCGTCGTGCATTACTGCCCACTCAACTGCCCATTCGCATTCGTAGTCCACGAATGAGAATGTACAAAAGTGAAAAAAATCCACATTTGAAAAAGTGTTTCTTGATTTAGGAAACAATTTTACTACATTCCCACTCGCGGCAAACGGCGTTCAGTGGGAATGTTTAATATTTCCTAACCTAACTTATTTTAACCATTCACAACCTAACCTAATATTAGCCTAACCACTCAAAACCTAACTCATCATATCTTAACCAATCATAACCTAACCTAACCTAACCAATCGTAACCTAACCCGGACCAAAGTGGGAAAGGCCGTGGATGATAATGAGAAAGACACGAATTGAAAATAAAATGAAAATGCTTCGTTTGAAATTCTCACTTTCTCACTTTCCCATTCTTGGGCCTGGAATCGAATGGAAATGACGGTGAGTGAGTGTAACCCCTCGTCGTGATATCATCCCACTCAATGTCATTCCCATTTCATTCCGCGCCCAAGAGTGGGAAAGCTGAGAATGGGTATTTCAAAGGAGGCATTGCAAAGCAGTTTATTCCCAATCATGTCATTCTCATTCACGACTTTCCCACTTTGGTCCAGGTTATGTTAAGTTACGGTAGGTTAGGTTAGGTTAGGTTAAGTTAAATTATATATATATATATGTTAAACACAGACCGTGCATGGAACAAGGAACTCTTCTGGGAAAATTAAATCCACTATAGTCCGAATAAGTAATGGTAAATGACAAATACCATAGTTTTTCTTTTTCATGATGCTAGCCCGACGTGGGCAACGGGTCACTCGCAAAGAGGTCCCATAAATATAGCTTCCCTCACCAGCTATCTGCAAAGCAGACAGGATCCAGCTTTTGTCCCAAAGCTGGATCCTGTCTGCTTTGCAGATAGCTGGTGAGGGAAGCTATATTTATGGGACCTCTTTGCGAGTGACCCGTTGCCCGCGTCGGGCTAGCATCATGAAAAAGAAAAACTATGGTATTTGTCATTTACCATTACTTATTCGGACTATAGTGGATTTAATTTTCCCAGAAGAGTTCCTTGTTCCATGCACGGTCTGTGTTTAACATATAAGTTTCTCAGGGGACCATTCTGAGTTTGTGTGTATATATATATAATATATATATATATATATATCGTATATTAGGCAGAGCTGGGCACTTGCGTTTTTTTTTGCGGTACTGCGGTACTGCGGTACTACCGTGTTGGTCGGTACCGCAGAAAGTACCGCGGGAAATTTGAATGCGGTAGCGGTACTGCTGTACTTTCAGCGATCCTTTGCGGTACTGCGTTATGCGGTACCGGTTTGGTAGTGCGGTAGTAGTACCGCAGTACCGCAGTACCGCAAAAAAACGGGCAAAAAAACGCAAGTGCCCAGCTCTGATATTAGGGTGGGGTGCAAAATTTTTCAACTATTGCTTCACTGGTAATAAGGTGGATTGAAGGGTGATAAAAAAGAATATGAGAATTAAAAAATTTTCAATTCATCCTAAGTACCCCATTTTTCCCCCAAAAAAATGGCCGCCAGCCAGTCATTATATGCTTCATAACTCGAAAAGTATTATTTTTACAAAACGTTTGCTGAAGCAAAAATTGTTTATTTCACATTTTCTACCTCATATAAATGTTTCAGATGTTTAATGATTTTTTTTTATTTTTCAGGTTTTTGTTGGATTTGGAATTAGTAATTTCTGATAATTGGTAAAAATATGGCTTCTGCTTCAAATATTAGAGCTACAAGGAGTCAATCAAAACCACATTTTATATTTGGAACCGCACAAAAGCTTCCCTTACAACATTGCCAACAAATAAACAGGTGGGCCAATACCATGTTCTTTTAAAAGAAGCCACTTCATTGACTTCAGATAACTCTGATATTTTCAACAAAATTACTGAAGATATACTCTGTATTTGGAGAAAAGCTTCAATTCCTGCAATAGCTGACAAATCAGTTTATATCAAATTAAAGCGGTTCATCGGCAAAGCAAACGATCTTAGTAGATCAAAAAGTAGTGTCAAAATGAGAGAAAATTTTAATGACACCTTGGAAGAATTATTCAATATCAGTGCCTGTAAATGCCCTTTTATCTCCCATCAAAACTTTGGCTGTCCTGAGAGCTGCGAAGATGTTCACATAAGATGCACCTGTCGAAGAGAACTGAAGGTACCAAAAGAAGAACTTCTGTTTTTACAAGATCAGCGATCGACGCGTACAATGACAAAAAGAATTAAAAAAATGCAGTCTGGGAAATTGCGGACAGAAGAAGGAATGGTTAAAAGAAGAAGAGAAATGAAGGACTCTCATATTTTAATCGAAATAGAGTGTTTTTCAGATGTAGAGAGTACTTCCACACAATATTAATTAGACCCACATCAAAGTGAATCAGACTATGAGTCATTGCCATACAAGGTCAAATGAGACTTCCACTGCCTACTGTAGCGATGGAAGCCGATAGATTTGGAATTTCAGATCGAGCAGCAGCTGCTTTGGCTTCAGCTGCTTTAGTTGATTATGAAGCAATCACTAAAGAAGATAGTACGCTTTTGATTGACAAGAACAAAATCCGACGGGAAAGAGAGAAAATGAGAAAAAGTTTGGTGATGGAGAGTAAAGCTAATCCTGCTGTCATATCTGCTATATTTTTTGACGGAAGAAAGGACAAGACTTTGGTGAAGGTGAAGAAAGGAAACGAATGGTACGGAGACTCCATTAGAGAGGAACACTATGTTTTGGTGTCTGAGCAAGGAAATGAATATTTAACCCATGTAGTTCCTTCTTCTGGTAAAGCTCAAGATATAGCTGATAGTTTGTTCTCCTTCTTTCAAGAGTCAGCTATTAATGAGAGCATTCGTCTTATAGGATGTGACAGTACAAATACCAACACAGGTGCCAAGGGTGGGATCATCCACCTCATAGAAGAAAAACTAAAGAAACCGTTACAATGGAGCATTTGTATGCTGCATACAAATGAACTTCCCCTTTGACACTTATTTGAACATTTTGATGGTAAAACAAAAGGTCCAACATGTTTCACTGGAAAAATCGGAGTAACACTGAAAGAATGTGAAAAAATGCCTGCAGTCAATTTCAAACCAATTAGAGAAAGCATTGATTTAACACACATATCAGAAGAGGTTATCGATGATCTTAGCCAAGATCAACAGTATTTGTACAAAATTATTGTGGCTATGAGAAGTGGGAATGTCCCAAAAGATTTGGAAAATACAAAACCCGGACCACTGAACCATTCTCGATGGCTGACATTAGCAAATCGTGTCTGCCGCCTATGCATTGCAGAGAAAACTCCTTCATTGGCTCTTTATTCAATAATTTTCTTCATTGTTACAAATTTTGGACCAAGCTGGTTCGATATCAAGAGTAGACCATATATATGGAATGGACCGCATCACATATTTGGAGCAATTAAAAGATTTCATCTTCTTCCAAAGGATGTTCAGAATGTAGTGAAGCCTTACATTGCTAGAAACGCATATTTTGCTCATTGCGAAAATGTTCTGATAGCAATGTTATCAGATACATCAGAACAAAAACGAAACAGAGCAGTTGATTTCATCATGAACATTAGAACAAAGACGGAAAATGTATCCAAAATCAAAGAATTTAAGGTTCCTGAGATAAATTTCAACGCAAACGCATGGGATGATATTATTTACTGGTCAAAAGAAATGCTGACTGAACCTCCCCTCACTATGGCTCTCACAAATATTGAACTCAATACACTTAGGGTTAAAAAACTGTGCCTACCCAATTATCCACTTCATTCACAAAGTGTCGAGAGGGTAATAAAACTTGTCACCAATGCGGCCTCATCTGTATATTCCCAAGAATCCCGTGATGGATTTATAAGAGCAAGAATTAGATCTCGTTCATTGCTGCCATGTATGGAAACCAAGAAAGAAATTACTTCACTTTTTGACAATTAGCTTTTAATTAGAGACTGAAATAATTCACCAAAATTTCATAAAAGCAAACACTTCACGATTTTTGAAAAGGGATCTTTTTGGAAGTTTCTGCAATTGTGGTAATAAAATGTCAATAATTTCTCTCGTTGATTAGTGTTGTTGTAGATTAGAGTTTGCATATTCAAAATTATATAAGATTATTAACTATTTTCAAAGTAATATACTTCGGTCATCAAAGAATTTTTAATTTATTTAGAAAAAAGTGATTTATTTGTGATATTTACCGAGGTAAATTTGAATAAAATTTAAAATTGAGAAAATAATTTATAAAAGGGAGCTTTCTAATGTAAGTTTTTATTGTAAATCATTTTTATTCTATAGTGTCTTTTAATTGGATGCATATTTTTCAAGTTATAAGCATTTATATGTTTGACTAGCGGCCATTTTGTTTTTTCTCAAAAATGCGCTAGTAGAGCAAAATTGATTTTTCTTTTATATCACTTTATGTCATCTATAGAACCCAATACAGCAAATTATAGGTGAAGCAAATAAATATTCCACAAAGAATTGCGTTTCACCCCACCCTAATATATATATATATATATATATATATATATACACAGTATAATAAAATAGTTTTTGATAAGGAGTAGACAGATAGTAACCTGTAAACGGTATATGAAAACATAATTATTAAAGTTTTTAATACACTTACAAAGTTTAGCAACATGAAAGAGACTCGCCAAAAAATCAATGTCTGATGCGCTCTCAGAAAGGCATGCATCATTGGTCCTTTCTTTTTGAAGAACCAACAGTTAATGATGAATGTTAACTTGCAGTATTGCAAAACTTCTTTGTCGCTGAGTTAAGACGATTACATTTTTCAGATAATCTCTTCTTTACTTCAATATGCTTTGAATGTGAGACAGTTCTTGAATGAAGCCTTTCCAACCAAGTCGATCGGTAGAGGGGGACCAATTGCTTGACCACCTCATTCACCTAACCTGTCCTGGGCGTCCCCATTAGGCTACTTTTTAGAGAGTCATGTTAAAATCGGATTGAACGATGTATCGAAAAAGATGGCGGTTATGTTGAAGCCTAAAAATTTGTAATGTATTGCGTTAAAAGCAATAATAATTATGCTTTTATGTAATATTTAGTTTGTTTCGATCATGTGGACATCAAAAGTTATTAAGGTTTAAAGTTGTACACAGACATTATAATCACCATATATAATATATATAATATATATAATATATGTGTGTGTGTGTGTGTGTGTGTGTGTGTCTGTGATGATATCTGTCTGTCTTTTCCATGTTCGTTTATACACGCTTAAACAGCTATGGTAATCTTCACCAAATTTAATATACACCTTAAGGGAGAACCAGAAAAGGCTTTACTAAGTAACACACCCGCCGACCCTCCCAGTCTCTCTTATAGGTTGTGTTTCGAGGGACTTTTGTTGCACAAGGCGCAGTGGGCGTATATATATATATATATATATATATATATATATATATATATATAGTATAATTATTAAAACAGTATGAGATAATTATGTCCGTCATTTACATTTTTCTACTAATTTAATTTCATTTTTTGAAAAACTATGAATAATGAATTTTAAAATGCTTTTGCAGTCAGTCTCCAACTGAGTTCTCTCATTTATTAATTTTTGGCATTTTTCCAGCATATAATGGTTGTCATAGCAACTCCATATATATATATATATATATATATTGTATACGAGTATATTGTATGTATTAGGGTTTCTCCTTATATGCAGCTTTCTTCATCCCGGGAAATCCCGGGAATTCCCGGAAAAATGAAGCCAATTGCCGGGATCCCGGGAAATCCAGGAAATGGTTGTATATTTAAGAGAACGGTAATTTTTTTTATTGTTCAGTGATAAAATACCCTTTTAGAATTGGGATAACCAATTACTAATGCCTATAGATGACCACTTTGAATTGAGTTTACCAATCAGTGGTAGCTATTTATTATTTATTAAACATAATATTTATTATGCGTACTCAGGAAATAAGAATTGTTTCATGCATTATGATGATTTAGTGAGTGACATTAGTATGCCTTTTTTTTTGATGTAGAAAGAATACTGCATGCAAGATGAGTTGCCTGCGATCGCTAGATAATATACTGAGACTCGGTTCCTTGTATTATACGCAGAGCTAGCGACATTCCCTCGACCAGTTTTTGGCATACGGGCCTACTTTTAGATTGCTTTAAATTGCTAATGCTAGTAGGTGCTCATTTAAGAAAGCTGAAAAGTAGAGTAAAATGTGGTAAATATTATGCAGTTTTCTTTAATTCTACCCAAGAGCCTTCTAATAACAAAAGAAAAAACAAATCAAAAAAACAAATTGTCATTTTAAAATTCCGGGATTTCCCGGGATCTTTGTCCAATTCCCGGGATTTTCAAATCCAATAAAACAGCCGGGATCCCGGGAAAGAAACCCTAGTATGTATCCCATTTGTTTGCTTTTGAAGGAACGTGAAAGTAATACGATCTTGTAATATATATATATATATATATATATATATATATATATATATATATATATTATATATATATACAGGGTGTCCCAAAAAAAACTATATAAATTTGGGAAACGTGAAAGAAAGCAAGTAGTGAGTTAGATAAGAAGGGCATAATTCATGCCCTGCATTCTTAACCTTAACATTTATAGGTTATATTGGTTTTATATATATATATATATATATATATATATATATATATATATATATATATATATATATATATATATATATATACACAGTACTGGCTAAATTATTAGGAATTTTTTAAAAATTTCATTTTTTGGTATAAAATGTTAAATTAAACCAATTTTAAACGTTGAAAAGTTATTTATTTCTACACAAGAATACATGGTCATTATTTAGCAATAGTTTAGTACTTAGTTTGACCCCCTTAGCTGCCTTAAGGGCTGCGACACGCTTCGGCATGCCATGAATCAATTTTTTGCATAATTCCTTAATACGTGTAGAGTGAAACCAGACTTGAATAAGTCGCTCTATGAGTTGGTGTTTTGTTGTTATCGGCGTTTCATGGATTACGTCCTTTAAAATACACCATAAACTTTCGATTGGGTTCATGTCTGGAGAATTTCCAGCCCATGGGAGCAACCGAACACTATTTTCATGACACCATTTTTTAACCGACTTTGCCGTGTGGCATGCAGCTGAGTCTTGTTGAAAAATCCAACGTCTATTACCATACCATTCCCTTATTTGAGGCAGTAGACGTCTTCTTAGTACTTCTATATACTTGACTTGGTTCATATTCCCCTCAACAATGCTCAAACGACTAGTTCCATGCACAGAAATTGCTCCCCAAACCATGATCTTTTGTGGAAATTTCACCGTTTTCATCAGACACTCAGGCAAAAATTCTTCTCCAGGCCTCCTTCTTGCACTTTGAACACGATCGTCAAGCACGGCAATCGTTGACTCATCGGAGAACACCACCTGCAATCAAAGAAAGCCCTGTGAAAGAGTCAGTGCATAGCGTATGAAGTACAGCTAAAACGAAGTACAGTATGACTTGCTGCTTTACAGATATTTTTACTGCAGTTTTATCACGTACTGTAAATACACTTCTATGCATACTGTATTTACTGTATTAACATTCTATTTAATGTTAAATATTATTCTTACCTGTTCCCAATCCTCACTAGTCCAGTTAATGTGTTCCTTTGCCCATGCAAAACGTGCCTTCTTCATAGCCTCAGTGAGCCTGGGCTTCTTCCTTGGGCGGTAGGCTTTGAAGCCGCAGTTAGAAGCCTCCTGTTGACTGTTCTACGACTAATATTGATGCCATCAGCCACTAGACTACTGGAAATGTTTTTGCAAGTAGCTCTTCTATTTCTAAGAGACAAAATTGCAATCTGTCTATCAGTTCTTGGAGTCGTTACCCTTTTTCTGCCGCATCTTCCAACCCTTTTGGGGCCTACATTTTCTCCAAATACCATTTTTTCTTAATACGAAGTACTGACTGTGGTGAAACATGGAGTTTGGCAGCGATTTCCTTTTGTTTAAATGTAGAAGAAGTTAATAAAACCTGTATTTGCCCAATTTTCCGTGGACTCAAGTCATTCTTTCGCCCCATTTTCAAATTCACTTAAAAAATGTAACAAATAATTGCCGAAATTGGGTAAATACACTATTTAAATTAAACGGTAGTTACAATGACACGTAAAAGAAAGAGAAACACACCCGCATCGCACGACAACCAAACGACAACTGACGAACAAACACGCTTCGTTCTACTAAAGAATTATGCAAAAAATTGATTCATGGCATGCCGAAGCGTGTCGCAGCCATTATGGCAGCTAAGGTGGGTCAAACTAAGTACTAAACTATTGCTAAATAATGACCATGTATTCTTGTGTAGAAATAAATAACTTTTCAACGTTTAAAATTGGTTTAATTTAACATTTTATACCAAAAAATGAAATTTTAAAAAAATTCCTAATAATTTGGCCAGTACTGTATATATAAATCTACACATTAACACACACACACACACACACACACACACACACATATATATATATATATATATATATATATATATATATATTATATATAATTTATTTTTTTCTAGCTGTTAGTAGGTGTTTTTCTTACTATAATTACTAACTTTATCCCCAGGCTATACTCTATCTAGTGATGATGTTTGTGCATCATTGAACATTTCTTTTTACTATTGTTTTTACATGTATTTCGAAAAAACTCGTTTTCCAACCATTTGATTTTTGTATATCTGACAAGAAGCAGAAGATATTACACTCTTTTCGGGTCAAAACGCTTATTTTTAATGTTTTTTTCATTCAAGTTTGAATTATTGGTTACGAAGCGGTGTTGTATTTTAATTTTTGTATAATTCTTCGTTATCTTAATACAGTTTCAGTTCTAATGAGGGATTTTTTCGTGTGTTTTCTATATTTATGCTTTGGTAGTATTGGTTTTAAAATAATATGCTCTTATTTTGAACCTCCGGTTTTTTTTTTTGGTTTTTTTGCGTGTTGATGCGTTATCGGTTTTGTTTTTAATCAGTGACATCTTTCAATTTACGTGTTATTTAACTCTTACATGATTAGTGTTGGTGGTGGCTAGCTATAAACATAACAGTAATAACTCTATTTGAGCGTGTTAAATCTGCTGTTAAAGAGATGTACACTAAAACAGCATAAATAAGCAATAATATTGTACAGTATTACCAATAATGTTTAAATTAACATCGTTTGGATATTAGTTTATG
>JAJOZX010000712.1:1020000-1206958 GCA_023014485.1 Bathynomus jamesi | reverse complement strand
CAAACATTGTTTGGGCGTACCTTGATGACTCTTACCAAATTGCTGATTGGACGTGGTGGAAACAAACACTGGCAGCGCGATCTCCAGATTCAACACCTTAGACTTGTTTGCGTGGGGCTTTATAAAGTCTGAGGTTTACAAAACAGAGTTACAGACCCGCAGGATCTGCATCCACTTCGTCGCGGCAGTCGCTAAAATAACCCAAAGATGCTTGAGAATGTGGCCCGCAATGCAGTGACAAATTTGAGATTTGCAGAGATACCGATGATGGTCACATATATATATTATATATATATATATATATTATATATATATATATATTATATATATTATATATATAATATGTGTGTAATAAAAAATCAATGTCCGTTTTATCCCCTTCTCTGACACCAGTTTGTAAATAATGAATAAAATGTCCGTTCTCAGGGGAGACGGATCCTTATCACAAATTGTTTATTCTCGAAGGTCACTGTAAATGCTCGATGAGTAAATTGAAGTTATAATAGATCTTTCTTTAAGTTAGTGACCCTCTGCGTGAATTCTTTATCTTCCGCTTCTTCTGTACCCCCAATTTTAGTGTGTATTTGATAATGAAATAGTTGGTTTGAATAGCTTTTATCAATAAATTTAAGTCACATTTGGTTACAAGTTCAGTCTCGAATTTGAAATATAGTACGGTCAAGTTCAGGTTTTTGCTTAAACTAGTCTTAACATTAATTAAATAATTTAAGTTCTATCGTTGCCCATCCACTACATCCCTCGCAGTAGTTTAGGCTAACGGCTCTCACTATTTCCTCATAAACTCAAAATCTCATATTCTCTCAAACTCATATCTCGAACTCAAATCTCGAATCTTCACTCAAACTCTCAAATTTAGTTATAACGAGCAAACCCTCAATGCCTACTCGGAGAATTACCAAGCGCCACCCGGCCTTTCACTCTTTCCCGACGAAGCGCCAGATCTCTTCTGACGGGTCCGCATCTGTTTTCGTGTCCATCCCTCCTACGAGTCCAAAACGCGCCGAGGCAAGCATTTAAGAAAAAGAAAAAGGGGAGGGGAGTGTCGCACGAGTCGATGAAATACGAGGTTATCTCAAGGGCTGTTTTAAATATTGAAGATAAAACATGGGTATTATGGGGAATCAAGTGGCTTGTGTATAACAGATTCGTTCCTTCCAAAAAAACAAAAACAAAAAAGCATCGAGTTCCTGAGAGAACTTGAGGCCGAACGAAGGACTTCCATGGTCCGTGAATACGGAAAGATAAATGCTCCGTGAGCAGAAATGATTCGTAGTGGAGAGGCAATTCTCAAAACACGAATTTAGGTTACTTAGGTCTATTCAGATACGTTAGAACTTGTAGTTACAATGAAAATATGAGAAATTCAATTGAACATTAACCTAGTTAAACTTGCTTACTATTTATAATAAATTTAAAGTTGTCAAATCAATAAGCTAAAAATTAAATTTACATAATATAATACTGTGAGTTAAACAACATATGCGGATTTATTCTGAAATTACATTCATAGAATAAATACCGTGAGTACTGAAAGTATGCATCTAAATATATGCGAAACAAGGGTTGAAAATGTTTTTTACTCACCGCATAACCAATATATAATCAAGGAAAGGGTAGGTTTAAGAGAAATACACAGCAAGAAGATCACATTATATGGGGAAATTTTAATTTCTGAATGCCTTATAAGGGCAACGCCTTTCCCTAATTAAATAATCCGATGTGGAAACGGATCAGCCTTCAATATAGTGTCATTTCATTTACGTTAACATCATGAAAATGCGTCTACGGTTTAGGACGACTAATTCTTGTAACTTGGGGTGGAAAGTGCTTTCTTTAGGGAATAATCGTACGACGAGTCGCCTGACGACTCTTATAGTTTTCCAAAGGGATGACTAAATTAAATTTTTATAAATCTCAATAAGTTCATAAATTTTATAGTAAAAATGGAAAAACCCTTTTTTTTTCGTTTTTCTATACTAAAATTTGCATACTCAACCGAAAGACGAAAGCCTACATTACGAGGGCCTACTTTATTAGTTAACTGAATGAAATTATATGAATTTAGATTTTGCAGTATAATTTAGTTATCAGGTACGGTCAGCAATTATTTCGAATGCAAGCTTTACCCATCGTCAGCATCTGATCTCTATTTACAGAAAGTTGCTTTCGAGAGACTTTCGCAATTTCGCTTTATAACGAAGACGATATTACAAATCATAATGATATTATAATGGTTTTAGGAGTTAATATGGTTTTTGAAATAAGTAAAGGAAAGCGATATAGCAGGGAGAAAATTTGAAATACACAGACGAAGAAATTTATAAGTTGCACAACGAGAGGTCATTTCAGTGAGGCTCTTAATCGAACACTAATTCGTTAAGCACTAATCACTGAAGGAAAATATTACTATTTAATTAAATTAAACACTTATCACTAATTGTCAGTTAGTTACGCACTAACTACCGAATGAAGTTATTACTAGCAATTCAATTCTACCATGTAAATTTAATTCAATAAATTAAACTACCTTCATTCGGTCGTTTTTTCGTAAGTATTAAAAAATGGGAAAAACACAAAGGGGCCAGATGGGAGAAGGGTTTAAGTCTTAATTACGAATGCCCATTTCCTCGTAGCCAACGTTAGGTGCTGATTCTGGCGTGCGATATGACTGAATTGCTGGGACAATCTTCTGACGAAACTTGGGCTCGTCGGTGAAAAGCGAAATTCATGAGGGGGCTTCTTGGGGGCGTTGGTGATCTGGTCATCGGAATTTCTTCCGGGGAACTCGATGCCGGGATTTCAAACTCGGCAGTTGGTACCGGTGGAGGATTTCGGCGGCGATAGCATCTCTTTCAGGTCGCAATTCCGATGACTGCTATTCCCAACGCAAGACACAGGGTGAGGGTGGCGTGGCGACCCTGCGCAGGTACCGGGTTACATCCTGAAGGTCTATTCCTCGTGACAAGGAAGCATTGAAGTGGTGTAAGGCTTTTTCGTAAACGAGGAGTTTACTATGTAAGTGTTCTCGAAATCGGGCTTCAGACTGAGACGTGCGCTGAAAGTGTACGTGGGGCCTTGCCGAATTAGGGAGCCCATTGGTTGGAAAAGGACTCCGTGATTTGAGAAGGTTTGCGCCCCAACGTGTATGCCATAAGGTTTAGAGGATGGGGATCATGATTAATTCAGGAGTAATTTCGTTAAGACAAAACAAAATATTTTATATGAGCAATGATAAACAGAAAATTTCTTCTCTCGAAATCTTAATGAATTCTTTTTTATAAATTTTCCACTCGATTCTCTTAAACTCAAGGAATTTGAGAGCTGATTTGGACGCGCGAAACATGCTATCTCATCATATTATATTTCCAACCTATGCATTTATACCGACTGTTTTCGCGTGAATATTCCCTCGCCACCAATTTCTAAGTCAGACGCCATGATATTAGAACGTGAAACATAATATAAAACATTTTATAAACTATGCGGTAAATGACCTGAA
The DNA here is from genome assembly GCA_023014485.1 of Bathynomus jamesi. Taxonomy (NCBI): domain Eukaryota; kingdom Metazoa; phylum Arthropoda; class Malacostraca; order Isopoda; family Cirolanidae; genus Bathynomus; species Bathynomus jamesi. The sequence goes on along the minus strand of JAJOZX010000712.1, from coordinate 1,203,438 downwards.
AATGTATGCTATATGAAAAAAAAAATATAATAGTATAGTTATATGAACATTTTAACTAACACATGAATCATGCCTTTCAGTCAGCTTTCCGAGGGGGATTAATTTGATTTATATTAAATGGTAAAAGATTTGTTAAAAGGAAAGAACATTTTTCTTTATTGTCCCGGGAAGAGTTTAACCCATTTGTTCCTTTGGTTTTTAGTCTGCGTGTCTTGTTTACTCGTTCGATCGTCTTCTAAACGTTAGCCGATAAGTTCTTCTAGACCAGCAATCAGGACTTTTAAATGAGTTCTGGTGGTCGACCTGCGTGTGACCGCAAATTATCCGTTTCTTCGTAACGACAGCGGAAACGGTGCGGTTCGTTTGTCATCTCCCTTTTCCTTTTCGTTTCGTCACTATAATTGCGTTTATTTCTCTGGCGTCCGTAATTCATCTCGTTTGTTTCTTCATCGTCTGTCACAATTTCAGGTTCGTTTTTTCTTCTCTTTCGTCCAATATGGTCCTTAAGAAGGGTTTTTAATCTATTCCCTTCTTCTGGGTCTACTTTAGTATTTTTACAAATTCTTGTACTTCCCTTCTTTCCGGCTCTGCAGACTTTAGGGGTTAACGAGAATTCGCTCATCATTTCTATGTTATAAATTTCCTCTGAAATTTCATCTTCAGACCATTTACGCTTATGGTTCATGACTTGATTGATCTCTTTTTTACTCACTTCTTTCTTGGGTTCTTCGCCGTTGGAAGAGCATTCGTTTGGCGCGCTACAGGGTTTTTTCCCTTCGCAATCGCAGTATCGTAAAACTTCTCCCGCCAGCTTTGTCCTTTCTCTCGTAACTTTAACTCTATCGTTGGCGGATTCATTTCGCACGATAACGGATACATTCCTTTCTTCGTTCACGCAAACTAGTTGCGGTTCTACCCTTAGGTTTAAAGGGGTTTCTCTCGCCTGTATGATTAGAGTGGATCCCTCCTTCAACGGGGAAGGAGTCGGTACTTCTAAAATTGCTCCAGCTAAAGGGGCAATGGAAGTGGACCCTCGTACTAATGGGGGAGGGAGGTTGTTTACTTCTTTTCTCTCCGCGTTTTGGTCTTCTTGGTTAGGGGCTCCCATCAATTTCGTACTCAAGGGGATTTGGATCTCATTTATGTAAGTCACAAACCCTGTGCCTTTACCTGCAATATGTATGAGGTTTACTCGGATGAAATCCTCCCCTAAAATAAAGTTTAATCTCTCAGGCAATTCTTTAACGAGCAACGCAGTAGATAAATCTATTTCTCGCGCTCAATGCCTATTTTTGTTTCTATTTGTCCCATGGTGGTTAGGACTTCGTCATTTACCGCCTTACGGCTGACTCGTAATTTCGACTTGGGGTCGAAATTCAACAGTGTCAATTGACCTTTTCCTTGTTAGACAAACATCGGTCCCTTCGTTCAAAAGTTCAAGGGACATCATGGGACCATTTTCATTCATTATTTGTTGCTCTGCATTCTCCCTCACGCAACTTTCGTTTATTTTTACCCTGGTCGATTCCCAGGGGCAATCATTCGAGGGAGCTACTTCATTCATGTCTCTTTCGCTGAATTCCGTCATTTCCTGTATAGCCAATTCATCCGCGTCCATTCTCACGGTGTTCTCCTCACTCGTTTTTATTTTTAATTTACTTTCGCAGTTTATATCGTCATTCACCAGATTCAAACTACTACTGTTCCCACAATATAGACGCGAATTACTCTTCGTCATGTTATGTCTCATACTTACGTCACATGAACACACGTCATCTTCTCCGATTACCCATTGTGCTTCCGTTGGGGGATCAATTTCCCTTCGGTTTTTTGTGTTCTCATCTATCACTATCATTCATCGAGCTCTCAGATTTTAATTCTTGCATTGTTTCCATTTCTTTCTCGCTTAATTCGAACATTTCATACATTCTTCTCTTACACTCCGTTATTGTTTTCACCGCATCTGTGTCCTCCGACTGAGTCTTTACCTCAAAGTCAAGGTCACTTTCTCTTTCTTTGCACTCGTTTTGAGGTCTGCCTAATGAAGACTCCGTTCTCAAGGTCAAATCACTCTGCAGACTCACTTCGTCCTCTTGCACCGTATATGCACTTTCAATATTGCTCGTTTCATAAACATTTAGACACTCCTCTTTCGTATCATTATTGAAGCTGCGTCTTTCATTTCTTTCATACATTTCATTCATCTCTTTCGCTTCCTTATTTGTGAGATTTTTTCTGTCTCTTTCATCCCATTCGTTCACTTTCACTTTCTCACCTTTATCTCTTTTGTCCCAGTCCCTGCCTTTGTCTTCCTTTCTCCTTACCAATATCGACTTCAATTTAAGTTCTTTTGTCTTGTGTGTTGGCTCTTCCTCCTTAAATGACTCTCGACGGGGGAAAAGGTCCCTTTCGGTTGAGGGGTCATTTCTTCGGGGCCACGGAGAATCATCTCGCCCTTTTTCCCATTCTTTTTCTGGGCGTCTTCCGCGGTTAGGTTCTCTTTCCTTATCGTATCTCCGATAGGGTGACGGACTTCGGTCCGTTCTTCTGTCGGGATACCTGCCTCCATTCCTGTCGGGGGAGGGGTAACCTCAGTTTCTTCTGTCGTAAGGGAAATAGTCCCTTCTTCTTCGTTGTTCATAGGGCGACGGAGAGCGGTACCGATTCTCATATCTGTAGTCGTATCTGGGGTTACCCTCATACCTGTTGTTGTATCTTGGGTTACCCTCATGCCTGTTGTCGTATCTTGGGTTACCCTCATGCCTGTTATCATATCTGGGGTTACCATAGTTATCTCTATTTCTCTCATACGGCGAGAAGTTCCGTCTTCTCGAATATTCGGAAGGGGAAGAGTACCTACTTCCTCTTCTTTCGTAATCTTCATACCGTCGGTCTCCTCTTGGGGTCCATTCCCTCCGATGATCTCTTTCATTCTCTCGCCTATAGCTCTCATCCCTTTCACGCACCCTTTCGCTCTCCTTCAATGTCTTCACTGCTTCAATCAGGGGGCACTGAGGAGCTAGGTGTTCCCTGTCCCCACATAGAAGACATCGAGCGTGCTTATACCCAGCATTTTTTGTATGGAATTTGGGTGCATTACTAGTGTTATACGGAACAATATTAACGTGTGGATTGGGGAAGCCTACATTGGGGGAATACAAGTGAGGATACCCTGGATAGAAAGGGGGGACATAGGGATGAGGGAAGTGTGTAGGGAGTGGTTGCTGATACATGGTTGGGACTGATTTCTTCTTGGCCAAGAGGCATGTTCTCGAATGAGATCGGCCAAAGCTCGACCAAATTTGAATCACTAAATTGTTACAAATGGGTTTGGATCCGGATTTTTCTCAAACTCGAGTCCAGGGGAACCGATTGGAAGGAAAGGTGCTCTATTTATATCAAAATTTGGGGGAAAGAAATAAAGGTTTGATGGGGTTAATTTAGGGGAACTGCTCGCTGTCGGAAGGCTCTCCACTCGTCCTCTAAAACCTCTCGCAACACAAGATGGGTCGCTTACCTTTCTTTCTGCGTTGGTGGGAAAGTTTACTCCTCCTGCGGCTTGGTTTCCAGTAGAAAGTTGCGATGTCGACTCGGCCTGAGCACCAGCAGCCCACGCAGTGGTTCTCGATCGTGTGACCCTCTCGTTGTCTTTCGTCGCTGTCTGTTGCGAGCTGGTAGCCCTCATATACACACTTGGAGAGCACTTTTTGTCACTTTTCACTTAGGTTTTTTTTGGGGGGGTATCAGAAAAGGAAGACCCCACACCTGACACCAGTTGTAATAAAAAAATCAATGTCCGTTTTATCCCCTTCTCTGACACCAGTTTGTAATAAAGAATAAAAATGTCCGTTGTCAGGGGAGACGGATCTTTATTACAAATTGTTTATTCTCGAAGGTCACTGTAAATGCTCGATGAGTAAATTGAAGTTATAATAGATTTTTCTTTAAGTTAGTGACCCTCTGCGTGAATTCTTTATCTTCCGCTTACTTCTGTACCCCCGATTTTAGTGTGTATTTGATAATGAAATAGTTGGTTTGAATAGCTTTTAATCAATAAATTTAAGTCACATTTGGTTACAAGTTCAGTCTCGAATTTGAAATATAGTACGGTCAAGTTCAGGTTTTTGCTTAAACTAGTCTTAACATTAATTAAATAATTTAAGTTCTATCGTTGCCCATCCACTACATCCTTCGCAGTAGTTTAGGTTAACGGCTCTCACTATTTCCTCATAAACTCAAAATCTCATATTCTCTCAAACTCAATATCTCGAACTCAAATCTCGAATCTCACTCAATAACTCAAATTTAGTTTTTAACGAGCAAACCCTCTCAAGGCCTACTCTGAGAATTATGAAGCGCCACCCGGCCTTTCACTCTTTCCCGACGAAGCGCCAGATCTCTTCTGACGGGTCCGCATCTGTTTTCGTGCTCCATCCCTCCTACGAGTCCAAAACGCGCTGAGGCAAGCATTTAAGAAGAAAGAAAAAGGGGGGGAGCATCGCACGAGTCGATGAGGACACTCGAGGTTTATCTCAAGGGCTGTTTTAAATATTGAAGATAAAACATGGGGTATTATTATGGGGAATCAAGTGGCTTGTGTATAACATATATATATATATATATATATATATATATATATATATATATATATATATACTTTTTTCGGGAGGTGATAGTATCGGTCATTGTGAGAAAAAAGTTCATATGAGCATGTGTCTAATTCTGAATGATTACGGAGATAGAGCTGTTTGAATCTACAAATACAAAAGCATTGTTAATGGTAATCAAGAAAGAGAAACCAATTACTGTTTCTAACATTTAATGTTTCAAATTGGCATTTTGAATGGTATCAGATACAGAAATGACAAATTTGTTACAGTTTACAATACGTTTTCGAAAATCCCACCGTCAACCTCAATGCAGTTTGCAACTCGTGTGCGAAAATCGCGTGTTGTTCGTCTGAGTTGATCTTGACGTTCCTTTATGCGTGAAGCAGCATCCAAAATGCGCGCGAGCAATTCGTCTCGTGTATCCACCTTTCTTTTGTAAACTTGACTTTTCATCAACCCCCACAAACAATAATCTAACGGAGAGAGGTCTGGAGACCTTGGTGGCCACTGAATGCGACCACCGCGAGGGGAGGAAGAGCTGCGCGCGCATCAGATTCAAACAGCTCTATCTCCGTAACCATTCAGAATTGGACACATGTTCATATTAACTTTTTTCTCACAATGACCGATGCTATCACCTCTCGAAGTATTGACCTTTCCTCCTGAAACACCCTGTAATATATATATATATATATATATATATATATATATATATATATATATATATTTCCTGTTATCCACATTAACAACCCGCAAAAAAATATAAAATCCCAAGATGCCGTAGTTTATACAATTCAATGTAATGACCGTCCTAAGAAATAAGCGAATTTACCAACATAACTACTCTGTACGTAGAGCTAAAACTGACAGTCCAGTATTTAATCATGTTCAATCTACACAGCATAATGTTAACTTTAATGATTATAAAGTCTTTGCTCATATTAATGACAATAATGATAAAAAAATAGTGGAATCCTTTTTTATTAAAAACTTATAATTTCAATGGTAATAGAGTATCATTTGACTTAGACGCTTTTACGCTTAATATTTTAAAGTTTGTTCGTTGGCTGAAGGGTAACAATCAGTCACCTCAGTTTGTTGGTTGTCTTTTTAAAAAATTTACCTTTTTCTATTGTTATTTGATTCAGTTTTAATCCAACCAGCGATCACTTAGATTGTCGTATTTTCTTCCGAATTGAAAAAGTGCCAGTGTGGACTGAAAACGTTATTTCGATCTCATTTTATAGTTTCTCGCGGGTTTTAAATTTATGCAAGGTGTTGGTCAAAAGCTCTTGAGAATTCTTTAAACTTACATTTCTTCCAGTAGACATTAAAACGTTTATTATAGCTTGTAATTTTTCTTTGAAACTTTCATACGTATTCATATCTTCGGATTCCTTTAAATCTTTTCTTGTAAATCCTTGCTTTGTACTGTCGCGAAGTTAAAAAACTGAAGAAGCATTATTTAGAACCATTATCTTGAACTGACGTAAAATCAGAAGGTTTCCGCATATTTTCATCAACGTTTTGCAAATTAAATGAGATATGCTCTTCAAATTCAGCCATTTCCAGATCCTTTTTATCCCAGTAAAATTTTCGTACTACTGGTGAAACGTGTTTGGGGGAGACGTCTTTCAGGTCTTGATTACCTGAATGCGAAAAAAGAAATCCATAAATAGAATGTATTCCTTTATATTCAACAGTTAAATCTTAAACTTTTGATGTTCATACATAAATTTATCATAGCTTACTTTGTGTGTGTGTGGTGTGGTGTGTGTGTGTGTGTGTGTGTGTGTGTGCGCAGTTCTACCCTACCAAACTGGGGCATTTTTCTCCAAATGATTACAAATACAACTATTGGAAAAAGTATAGCAAAAAAAATATTTCAGAGAAACCCAAAAATGATTAATTTGTAAAATGTTTGGTTCTGTTTTTTTTTTAATTTTATTATTTTTGCCGGAAAGAATAAAATATAAAGAAGAAAAACAAAAAATATTTATGAGAAATTTTTGGAATTTCTTTAACATTTTATTTTTTCGGTAAACTTTTTTCGGGAACATGCAGTTGATCCCTATTTCTCTATTCAAAAACTGTATATAAAAATATTCGTTGACGAAAAATATACAACTTTAATGCGTCCACATTACAAGCCACTTGAAGTTCAATGTTTGCGATCAATTTAGAAATTATACTTTGTTTAAAATTAAAAGTTCATATAGAGCTGCAATGTATTATTTTTCTTTAACTGTAATGAAGGTATATCATTTATTTTGGTGAACTTGGCTCGGAATGCAAGATTAAGTGTTAGAGTCTTTCGAGTGGCTCATTATTTGAAATGTTTTGCCTTAAGTTACGTACTTTCAGAAGTCTGACGAGTGCCTTCGAAAATGCATAAAGTATCTATAGTACAAAACACCATAATCTTCATTCTTAAAAACTTTAAATGAAGGGTTACCAACCTGTGAAAAAAGAAACAATCACTCCTATTAGTATGCAGCTACACGTCCCAATACATCCATAAAGCGTGTAGGATATTCCGTACAATTTCATCAGTAGAAAACTGGGAAAAAAATCAGAAAAATAAAACCTTTTTAAACGCGGGTAAAGTACGAACGTAATTCAATAAGTATCCGCACTTTTTATTTTCACAATTTTATTTTCACATCTGATAGATTAATTATAAACATCACTTCTCAACATAGTCTCCTTGTTTCTCAGTACTCTTAGTCCAGCGATCTACAAGCTTCCTAATGCAAGGAAGTTCAAAGCGTAGCCGTCAGCAGGTAAAGTTATGCTAACACTATTTTGGGATACACGAGGCCCTATCCTTGAACATTATCTAGAGCGTCGAACTACAGTAACAAGTGCATCGTATCCTGACATGCTTCGGAATGAGTTAAAGCAAGCAATTCGCACAAAACGGAGAGGGAGATTGTCGGAAGGTGTTATTCTGTTACACGACAATGCGCGCCCTCATACCGCTGCACAGACTAGAAAATGTCTTCAAGAACTTAAATTTGAAGTTCTCGACCATCCAGCCTACAGTCAGACCTGGTACCTTCAGATTTTTACCTGTTTGGACCACTAAAAGACGCTTTGAGAGGTCAGCGATTCCAAGGCGATGATGACCTGAAGGAGGAGGTGCATGACTGGCTACGCACACAGACAAAAACATTCTTTTGTGATGGCATTAGGAAGCTTGTAGCTCGATGGACTAAGTGTATTGAGAAACAGGGAGACTATGTTGAGAAGTGATGATTATCATCTATCAGATGTGAAAATAAAACTGAAAATAAAAAGTTCGGATACCTATTGAATTACCCTCGTATATCATGTTACAGTTTTGTCCAAACACGCGTCTTAACTTATCAGTATGAATAATATCTAATGATAAAGATGGTACAGTAAAATATAAAGGACATTTATGAGCCGAAGATTAATGCACCCAAAGTAGTACTCAGCCAAAACATGCATCACAACTTAAATTATGGTACTGAAAATGAGAATTTCAAAATATGTGAAAAGTAGACCAAATTCTCCTAGAACTTAATACAACCATGGACTGTCCTAAAAATTCAGTCTGAGAAATTAGGAGAGGGAAAAGTGACGAGCCCGCTTTTTAAAATGTATTCCGTTCGACCCTGGCCTCCAAATAATATGGGTCTTTTTTCCGGTCTCACTCACCTTTTGTGATTGAATGAGGTAAAACAGAATAACCATCCAACTATCTAAGATTTTGTTTATGAGTAGAAACAAAAAAGTAAAGGTTACGTGCTCCCTGGCATTAGAGTGGCTACCGGTACTTGGAGATGGCTGATGAGTCGATCATCTTTTCTGATAGCCCTGTCCGTTCGAATCTAGATGTTCGTTCGGATGATGTAGTCGTATCCTTTAGGGACGCTGCACAGTGGGATTCTAGGAACTTGAAAATTCCTTTTGGTTTCTGGATGGGTTCTGTGGCTTCCAGTCGGACTGCTTAACAGCAACACACACTCGATCTTCGGAACGCTGGTTTGTCCTAGTGTCAGCAAGATTGCAATCCCTGCGTCGTTGTCGTGATCATCCGCCGGGTACTGGAAGAACTGGAAGATTCTTGTTTGCTGACCCGCATCGAATCGCTCGGCTACTAAGTTTTCTATTTTCGGAAAACTCGTTGCTAAGAATGCCTGCAGAGTTCTAAGTAGGGATTTAACAGTGCGTTTTAAGATTAGCTCCATCGATCATACCCCTAAGTCGCTGTCGGGGGTGACCAATCTGGGGTCTTGGAAGGTTCGGTGCTAACACCCTAGAGCTGTGGGACACTTTCTTATATGGAAAGATTTATCCTGTCGATCCCTCTTTCTCTGATGAAATTCTCTCTGTCCTGCTGCTGCCTTTATATCACCTTTTTTCCACGTCGATGGAAGTCAAGTACTATGCTTCTCCCAGAACTCGTAGCTCTGATGTTCGTTCGGATACTTCCTTCCTCTTTGCTCGGCTTCAATACTCGAGCCTCCTCTTCTCTCGTGTACATTCGCCTTTAATTAACACGGTCTTCCTCTACACGTTTCCGCCAGCCTTACTCTTTCCCCTCAATCCCCTGCAACTATGCCTGCCCCAAGGTCGTTTAACCGTTCTTCCTCCCCTATTCTCCTTTTGTTCCCAATGTTGATGTTCCTCACTACTTCTCCTCCTCCTCACCCCCCCCCCTTTTCTTGTCCTTACTTTCTTGCTTCCTCATTTTCGCTCTGGGTGCTCCTTTTTGCGAGTTCTTTTCTGCTCTTCTACCTGATTTCCTTACTCTTCTTTCGTCCTTTTCGCATTGACTATCCCCCTTCACTTTTTCTGATCTGTTTTTCTCTTTCTTTGAATTTTCAGCTGCCTGTTCATTGCCATTCTTCCATGCTGTCCCTTAGCTTCTGCTGAGAGACCGAACTTGTTGACGACCTTCTTTACTGCCTGCATCTTCAGAGTAAATAGGCCATACGCCCGAGATCTGCCTTGCTTTTAACAAGACCAAGATCAATTTGCTTAGTACCCGCGTCAAGGTGAGAAGTGGAGATCGAATCCGAACACTTTAGCTCAACTTCTCGCTACAATAACCAATAGGGCGCCGCGAAAGGTATCAGGAGAAACACTTAAGAAGTTGAGCTACGTAACAAATTAAGAGAATGACAACGTTTCCCGTTTAGTTTAAAATTTAGGATTGAGGTTAATTAATTCTGATGATTTTTTCGAAAACAGGTACTCCAACAAGCAATGCTTAATGAAACCTCTAATAATAAAATAATCAGAGGTCTCGTAAGACAGAAAAAAAGTGTGCCATCAACTAGAGTAAAATGGTGTGGCAACTTGGCAGTTATAAAGGAGTTAGATCTGAAATTTTAACTAGGGTCGAACGACGAAGAAATTCTACGCAATTTGAATGTAAACTAAAATATATAAATTTAACTTACTCGTCTTCCGAGTCACGTTCCAGTTCAAGGTTTGTTTGTGTGGAATTTTCAATTTTCTCAGAATAGACATGATAGGATGTTTTTCCATTTTCAAATTCACTCCCATTAAGATTTACAGATGGACACTCTTCAACAGAAAATGGAAGAGGTTTGGCTGGTTTGCCATACAGGAAAGCTCCGCTACTCACCCAAGAAACAATCACCTAAATAAAACCGAATAAAATTTATTGAACTAAGTTTTAGACTTCATTTTTATTTGAAACTTAAAGATCTTCCTTGATTTGGTTAAATGCACATAATTGATGTGAAGAAATGGGTCACGAGAACATCAAATTTGAGAAGCAGTTTTATTATTAATTTTGTATAAAATTTCCCAATTAATTTGAAATTTGGTTAATAAATATTTTATTCTTAATTTCCTTTGTTTAACATCCAGATCAAAGAGGAAACATACGACAAACCAAAAGTACATCGTTGGTTGTTACACTTTTGAATGCTGAATACCATATCCACTCAACTGCAAAAGTCCTGTCCTCTTTCTGTGAATGAAAATAAAGACGCAGCAATTTCACAGACTTAATAAGTTTTTCAACACTGCCCACTGCCCAGTTACCAAGGAAACCAATGTATGCTTTTTGAATTAAGTAAGCGATATATTCGGAAGAGTTTTGATGAAACTTTGAAGAAACAGTAACTTCGATAGTTATTGTGTTAAGTTAAAAAGCATTGATTTGTTATAATAACAATGGCTTTTTTCTAGCGGAACGAGCCGGAACGCCGTTCCGATACCTTCATTAAAAGGAAGGAAGCTTTTTTTGGATTAGGATGGTGGTCTGTCGGGCACAGGGTGGGATGGAGTAACAAGTGGAAAAAATTGTAGGACATTTATAGCAGAGTTCTGGAACCTTTCTTCCCCGAAAGAAGCCCTGATAATAGTAATAGTAATAATAATAATAATAATAATAATATGCACTATTTCATACAATACCCTTTCAAATAAGTGGTTTCCCTCAAACATAATATACTCTATCTATATAAAATTGTTGTCTCTTTATCTTTCATTCACGGGAGGGGGACAGGACGTTTTTAATCGAGTGTATGTTTACTTCAGAACAGAAATTAGAACGTAAATTATGTTGTATTTTATTTTTTATTTTAACAAAATTTTAAAGTATCTTTTAGTTAATGTCTAATACAATTTTTCCTCTATGAAAAATTCAGGATAGGTATATAGTTAGTTGGTTATACTTACGACAGAGACGAACAATCCAGTCCAAACTCCCTTTAAGTTTGTTTTGGGAAACAAAATACCCAGGAGGAACACACCGTAAATTGGCCCTAGCATAACACCGCTTAGCGTAATGGAAAACTGAACTACGCTGGTGGCTTTCGATGATAATACTGCACTTCCTATAACAGCTACACCAATCACAAAGGCTAAAGTAAAAAGTACGATATTAATGTTGTAGACATAAATTTTGTATAGAAAATATTGTTTACATTTGCAGGGTTTTTTAACGTCATAATATTTTATTTCTCATAAAAGTTGAATCGCAGTAAAGAATGTGTGTGTTAACCGTGCTGTTCTTTGGTTTTGCGAGTTAATCGGGCACAGAATTGATTATCACTACTTGAGTAAAAGATAAAAAGTTGTAGCTATACTTGAGAAGCTGTCTCAAGGCTGTCGCCTTCTTCGTTGAAAGAGTCGCGATCTATCGTAATTTAAAACAACCACTTTACTCGTATACAATTTTAACTCGGCGAACAATATAAAAATGGAACGTACTGTATATAAATGCCGAACTTAAAGTATTCAATATTTTTTTTTCAAACTTTTCCATCCGATTATTGACTATTTGGTTTATTTTGATCGCGGAACCAAAACAAATTTACACAAAATCCATTTTAGGATTATTTAAAAATAAAAATGTAATGAAGAGAAAAACGATAAATACTGAATTTGTTAAACAAAGTCACAATTTCAAATGCTGTAGTGAGAAAAACACCCCAAACTGCGCAGGCAATCCCAGTTCAACAGTGTTTCGCCCATGGCATACGAGAAATGAATGCCATCCTTGTTCTCATCTCTCGTGTGATAGGCGAGAACAGTGCTGAACTGGGATTGTTTGCGCACTTCCAAAGCATTGTCTAATTCATCGCTTTTGTCGCGGTTTTCTGTTAAAAAATTGTGAAGTTTATAAAAAAAATCTAGAAAAAGCCAAAAGAATTAATGCGCCAAAATATACTTTATGTACACCTCCTTTTAATTAAAAATACATTAAAAAGCATTTTTATAGAATGGTATTGTTTTATTTGAATTTGAATATATGCGACTCATAATTTTTATAAGACCATATTAATTCGGGTTTTTTGCATATAATGCGCATAACACATGTCTTTTGTTTTAGTTTAAACCAGTTTCCCAACGGGAGTGTTGCGAAATTCTAAAAATGACAAAATAAGTAATTTAAAATTGAAAAGATACTTAATACGAGTACATGGAAATTTCAAATGAAATAAATATGGAAAGTGTATGGCCTCAGTTTGAAGCTACGCGATGCTTGGGCAGGTTGCGGGGTGGGGGTGGAGCTGGATGTTGGTCCTCTGGGATGCCGCGAAAGAAGAACAGATAACAATGGGATGCCTTGAGTCAGTAAAGGTTGGGAAACACTGGGTTAGAATGTTAAATTAGACAGTGTTAAGTTAGAAGATGAAGGTCTTTACTTAAAACGTAACGTCTACTTTCCATAAAACGTTATCTATAATATGCATATGAGGCCACGGATATACTCCTTAGATAGGCCTGTTCAAAAATCAACTTTTTCTCATTTTCATAGATTTCTGTACATTTTCCCATGCTTTTTGACCTGAAAAAGCCGAAAATCACAACTATTTTGACCTAGGATGTTGGGAAGCATTGCCGCATGGAGCTTTAAATTTTCTGCCTTGAAATCGGCCAAAGCGCCAATTCCGGGGTCCCTTGAATTATGTTTTGCACTTTAACTTTTGATCTAAACAAGATAGAGCAACAAATGAGGTATCAAATGAAAGAGCATAAAATTAATAAATAATAATAATAATAATAATAATTATAATTATCTATCATTTTTCAGGAAACAACAGAAACTCAATCAGAATCTAGAAAACCATCTACAAGTTACAACTTCACAATGGCATTAAGCAAGGAGCTGAGGGAGCTCCGTGGGCGCACAGTTGATATCTCAGAACCTCCACGTACTGTCCACAGGCAGGTGTCAACTGGGCCATCTACCAGATCTCTCGCTGAAACTTTCCTGGTTGGATACCCTTCAGCTTTTATCAGTGGTTCCCAGCTTCCCACCAACAGACAGGCGTTCCAGTATTTCCTTAATCTTCAGAATTTACCGGAAAATGCAGGGAGGCCCATGGTTCAAGACCTTGCATATGAAACAGTTGAATCTATCATCCCATTCTGGCAGATGGCTAGGATCAAGACAATGACCAAGTACAACGCAATGAAGCTCTTCATGAAACTACATGAGAAACATCGTGCTCTGGTGAAAAGCAGAGGAAGAGCAAGTAACCCTGGAGGAAAAAGAGGAGCATTTGTGCTGGAATTAGACAGCCTGTTCGATATAGGAGCTCCAGATGCAATCCAGGAAATACAGAACAACAGACTGTTATCCAGAGAGAAGAAAGATGAGGATATCAGGTTCTACGAAGACCAAAAGACTGAGAGGAAAGGTCATATGTCTGGTCATGACAAGATTTTTGAGACAAGATCCCTGCAGCAAGCAGCGAGGAATGAAAGACTGCAGCATAGACAAGAACAAGGTAAAACTAATTACTTTGAACGTTACAAAAAGTTTTAAGTTTTACTCCATTGCGATATTTAGCATGTACTTAACAATTACTGTCTTAACATGTTGTACTATTTTACAGCTGCAGCAGAACAAGAGGCAGTTGTTCATGTGGATGACATTACCTGGGGTGACTCAACTGACAACGACGCTAACACAGAGGACATGGATTACCATCAGCCTCGTCCTGGATGTTCTCACCATGAAGACACTGTGACTAGTGTGACTTTGACGTTTCCAAGGAAGGTCATGGAATGTGATGTCATCTGCAATACAGCTGATCGTCTTGGTTTATCAGACAATCAAGTTACTGCCATGGTTTCTGCCACCTTGAAAGCTGGAGGGGCTGATCTGGATAACTTCGTCATCTCAACCTCAACAACACGTCGCAACAGAATGCTGTCCAGGTATAATATCAGCCAGAGTCACATGTCCAAGTTTTGTGAAAACCCCCACAGTACGCTGCCTTACACTGGGATGGAAAGTTGCTCAAAGATGTCTTGGGCAGTGAACCTGGAAGTACCTCAGAGACTTTAGCTGTGCTAGTGTCTGGTCCACCTTCATACACTGAAGGAAAGTTATTGGGAGTACCTGTCATCGACAATTCTTCTGGCACAGCTCAGGCTGAGGCTTCAATGGATTTACTGGAGACATGGGAACTTACGGATAATGTTACTGCCCTTGTTTTTGACACTACATCCAGTAACAGTGGAGTTCACAGAGGAGCTGCCAAACTGCTAGAGAAAATGCTGAACAAAAAGGTGTTTTATCTGGCCTGTCGACATCACATCCTGGAAATCCTAGTAGGAGCAGTTTGGGAGAAGCTGTTTGGGAAGTGAAGGGGCCAGATAATCCCTGGTTTGAGCATCTGAAGGATGTTTGGACGGACTTGTCCAAGGAAAACCCAAAGATGCTGGCTATCAACAGCAAATGGCTGAAGGAAAAGAAGAAGAACAGTGAAGAAATACTCCAAGACATTCTAACAGCAGAAAGGCTTCCAAGAGCCGACTACAAGGAAATGGCTGAACTGACAGTCATTGTTCTTGGAGGAACGCCTCCTCGAGGTATTCACTGGAGTCGACCAGGCGCCATTCATCAGGCCAGATGGATGGCCAGAAACCTGTACTCCATGAAAATGCTGATGTTTGCAGATCAACTTGAGTACGACGAAGACACTGTATCAAAGCTGGAAAGACTCAACACCTTCCTTGCGCTGTTCTACACTCCTGTATGGATGATGTCAATGTCTGCTGCAGATGCTCCCGTGAATGATCTAAGTCTAATCCAGGACATGTTGAAGTACAAGAAAACTGACCCAGAGCTTGCTGATGCAGTACTTAATAAGATGAAAAACCACAAATGGTACCTGACGCAGGAAGTCGTGCCATTTGCCCTGTTCAGCAGTAGATTGAGTGACACATTGAAGCACGACATTGCTGCCCAGTTACATGCCACTGAGAAGCCAGACAGCTTCAGAACAGAAAAGCCTCTATTCCAGAGTGTCACAGCTAAGACCACCCTGGTTGATCTCATTGGCCCAGAATCACATTTCCTGCTGGACACACTGAACATTGGATCCGAGTGGCTTCTGGAACCTGTCACGTCTTGGCCACAGAATGAGGACTACAGAAAAGCGTTGGACTATGTTAAGAATCTGAAAGCGGTGAATGACATTGCTGAACGTGGTGTCAAGATGATGAGCGACTTTGCAAATGTCATAACAACAGATGCCAAGCAAAGGGACTATCTCCTTCAAGCTGTGGAGTTCAACAGACGCCGCTTTGACAGCTTCAAGAAACAAACTCTCAACAACTGACTGTGTAAATGTCATTATGAAATTAATCATCATGTAATGCTTTCACTTCTTGATCGATTAGACTTGACAAAATGTTAATCTCAAATTTGTGTCATGAATAAGGCGCCTTGTCTGCCTTGAGTGTGAGAAAACGAATTTTGTGATATTTCTGAAATCTTTGTATGTACCAATGTGCCATTTCTTGTTCCAAGACTATCATAATTGTATAAGTTAGAAAGAGGATTAAAAACACTTTAATTTGGTGCCTATTTTGTTGCTCTATCTTGTGTAGATAAAAAGTTATAGTGCAAAACATGATTCAAGGGACCCCGGAACTGGTGCTTTTGGCCGATTTCAAGGCAGAAAACTTAAAGCTCCATGAGGCAATGCTTCCGAACAACCTAGGTCAAAATGGTTGTGATTTTCGGCCTTTTCAGGTCAAAAAGCATGGGAAAAAGTACAGAAACCTATGAAAATAAGAAAAAGTTGATTTTTGAACAGGGCTAATACTCCTATATCTAACTCTAATTCTCTGAAATAAAATCTTCTAGAAGTTAAGCAGTTTTAAGAAGTTCAGAAACATCCCGCCAATTTCCACGAATCAGTTACAAGGTTAAATATAGCATTTAAAATGCATGTTACAACTGCCTCTTTAGCTAATTCACACAAACAGCAATGAACCTGTATGGTTGGTCTGGGCTCATTAGCTCTACATCACCGCAAATGAGACACACACACACACACACACACACACACACACACACACACACACAGCCTAGTGGTTGAGAAGCTGGGGTGCTGATCAGGAAGTCGTGGGATAGAGTTTGGGCAGGACTCTGTAATTCCAAACTTCCTTGTCGAGTTGTAGTCCGGATTTCACGTTAAACTGTATGTCCAAGGTGGAGCGAAAATTTTTATTTTCATCAGAATGATCAATTCGGATGGAAACAAAACCAGGTATATATTATATTATATATATATATATATATATTATATATATATATAATATATATATATATTAGGGTTGTCCAAAATTTGGGGCGAAAATTTTAAAATAGTTGGAAATGCTCTCCACATGGCTGCTCTTATTCCTTTAGATGTGAAGTGATTTTGTGCAAAATATCTGTCGATTCAGTACATAATAAGAGGTCGCTATGATTTTCACATTTTCAATTAATTAATTAACTAATCATTTTCTACCCGCTTCATTTTTAGAGGACGCGGCAGTCACGCCACATTGACTCTGCCCACCTTTCAGAGGATGATGCAATTGTTCGATTTCGTGTATAATGCTGTTTGTGAATCAGACAAATCATTTACTCATGCCTCATTTCAAGTTTAAACTTGTTGGAGAACGGTTTTAAGTTCGTTCAAACTTCAAGAGCTTAGGAAGAGTATCTCATGTAAGTATTAATTCATATATATTAATTATTAATTCATATATATAATTATTAATTCATATATATTAAGTATTAATTCATATGTATTATATTTATTCAGTATATATACTGTGTGTATATATATATATATATATATATATAATTATGTTCTTTATATGCAAATTTATAACCGGTAAGGATGTTGCTATTAAATTAAATTATTAAAATTGTAAGGTATATATCTTATGTCTCTTGAAGTTTATTATTTACTTAGCCAAATTTTTAAAAATATATTTAAGAATATCTTCCTACCCATCAACCACTAGCCACTGTAACCAATTTTTTTACTTCATTTATTTTGACTTTGCAATTTTTACTTTAACACTTATATAATTGTGCTTTGTGCTAAACGGTTAATGCATTATTTTCTTCTCATTTTTCAGGTTATGGCTAGAAGTACTCGCTCATCTGCAGAAACGTGGGTTCTCGGAAAGCCCGGCAACGAGTTATGAACTACAAGGCTACCCACATGTGGTGATATGCTTCGTTTGGTTGAGTTCCACCATGAACAGTTCAAGACCTTGAAAGAGAGCTACAACTTGGCCCGCAAAGAGGCCCTGCAAGTACGGCAGAGAGCAAGGATTCCTACACAGCGAGTCGATTCCTGCGTTAGGAAGCTGTCAAAGCTGTACGAAGAGTTCCTTGCGTTGAAGAAAAACCGCAATACGCAGCTACAAAGCTGCAGGGTGAAAGAGAGCATGTTCCAAGAGACTCTCTCATAGCTTTTCGACGTTGCCTCGAAGGACGCCTTGAAGGTGATAGACAATGAAGAAGACCGCCAATTCCTGATGATGAAACGAGAAGACGTCTTTTCCTGCAGTATGGCAGGCCCTGACAAGATTAATTTTGCCAAGGAATGCCGCAAGAGATGTCGACAGGAGAAAGATGCTGACAAAGCTCTAAGGTACAAAGAAAGAGAGGCTGCATTCCAGGCTGGAGCTGCTGCTCTTCCATCATCCAGCATATCCACTTCATCCTCTGAAGAATTCAATGCTGAAGACGATGATTATCGTCCGTCGACTTCGACCGGAAGAGCAGATGTACACTCTCATCCTCCGAAACGAAACAATATCTGGTGCTCTTCCAATATGTGCTCTACGCGAAAATTTACATTCCAATACGTGATCTACCTTAGATTATTCGGATTAGCAGCAGGTACGTTAGTTAGCCTTATTAGGCTAACTAACGAAAATATCACGACTTAACCTAACCAATCGTCAAGGGCGTATAGTTGACCTAACGATTGGTTAGGTTAAGTCAAGATATTTTCATTAGTTAGCCTTATAAGGCTAGTTTCACGGTAGAGCACGTATTGGAATATGGTAGATCACAGTTTCGCGGTAGAGCACATATTGGAAGAGCACCCAATATCTTCACATCACCAGATGTGGTTGCTGCTCTTGATCGCGTCAACCTTCTCGATCGAGGAGCAGTCTTCGTTGCTGGATCAGTCGCTCAAGCCCTGGGCTATGATATTTCTGCAATGACTCTTTCACGCAGCTCGATCCGTCATTCAAGAAGGCAAGCAAGGCAGGCAGCAGCCAAAGAGGATCAAGCTTCGTTTTCTGTCGAAGGACCCTTCTTCTTCACTGGGATGGGAAACTACTTCCCGATACCGGCGGCGCAAAGGAAACAGCCGAACGAACCGCGGTAATCGTTACGGGAAATGGGATGGAAAAACTACTAACCGTGACAAAAATACAACGAGCCTGTACCATGATTGAAAAAACAGTAGGGAGGGAACTTGTCTGGATCGCTTGTCGACATCATATCCTTGAAGTCGTCTTGTCAAACACCTGCAACGCACTTCTTGGACCCACAGGTGGCCCGGAAATGACTCTCTTTAAACGTTTTCAGAAAAAATGGCCATCAGTTCAGAAGGATTCCTTCATGAAGGCTTCAAACAACCTATTCAGAGATCCAAAGATGTTCCAGCTTCGAGAGGAAATGATTCAGTACTTCACAAAGGCACTAGAGTCTAAACAATCACGTGATAATTACGAGGAATTGCTACGACTCTGCCTCACCTTCCTTGGGTGACGTGATGAGAAAGAAGTCAAGGTCCGCGCTCCAGGACCAATTCACCATGCACGCTGGATGGCCAAGGCCATCTACGTCCTCAAAATTTATCTGTTCAAGCATCAACTACAGCTGATAGCACGTGAGACGGAGAATATCACCGAGCTCTCTCTGTTTATCGTCTTGGTTTACGCACGTTTTTGGAACGAGGCCCACGTCGGAATCAACACTCCTTTCAACGATATTCTGCTTCTTAAAATCTTGCAAAAGTACCCAAATCAGATTATTTCCAAAGCAGCAACGGCACCTGTGGTATCTTGGAGAGCATCTCATCGGCCTTGCATTCTTCGATCCTAGAGTCGATGCCGAGACCAAACGGAAGATGGTTGTAAACCTCCTACGTAACGAGAATACCACTGTTATTCGTCGAGTGAAGCTTGAAAGAAACATTGAAGATTTGAATTTGTATGAAGTGGTCACCAAAAGCACCCTGGGAATCTTCAATCTGTTAAAGAAAGAAGGAAGGAAGGCAGCCGAGGATACCTTCCTGAGGACCGATCCCAATTCCTGGACGGAGGATGGTTGCTTTCAAGAGTTTCTACGCATAGCGATCAACCTAAAAGTTGTCTATGATTCGGCGGAGAGGGGTATCGCCCTTATCAAGGCATATAATACATCTTTGACGAAGGACGAAGACCAAAAAACAATTCATCCTCCGATTAGTAGCAAAACATCACCAAGACTACTCATCGTCTTCGAAGGAGTCAGTGATGAAGTATTAATCTAAGTAATGATGTATATTATAAACGAATGAGAAATGTAATTTTCTATCGAACATATCATTTTTGTTCTTTAAAAATTAGTCTGTTTTCTTTAAGAGTTATTCTGTTTTCTAAAAAAAATAGCTG
This sequence comes from Bathynomus jamesi, assembly GCA_023014485.1. NCBI lineage: Eukaryota > Metazoa > Arthropoda > Malacostraca > Isopoda > Cirolanidae > Bathynomus > Bathynomus jamesi. The sequence continues at coordinate 1,183,393 of JAJOZX010000712.1, read as the reverse complement.
TTTTCTTTGAGATTTAATCTGTTTTCAAACAAATAAACTAATACTTGCCCTTGTTTTTCATTTTTTAACCCAGAAGATCAATCTACCAGAAAATGAGTAGTAAAATGAAATTCATAGCGACCAGTAAATATAATTCAATTAGGCTGAAATTTGGCGTGGAGATGTTTGATAGATATAGGAACAGGAGCAGCCATCTGGAGGTAAAAAATTACAAAATTTTATTTTTTGGACCACCCTAATATATATATATATATATATATATATATATATATATATATATATATATATATATATATATATATACAGGGTGAGTCAAAAGTAGCGCCCGATTTCTGTCAGTTGATTGTTTGTTTGCCATTTGTATTACAGTGTACAAGAAGGTAGAAATAAATGAATGACATGTTTATCTAACCATCTAACTAACCATCTAACTTATCTAACTAAGAAAATTAATAATCTGCAAGACAATTATTAACAACATGACTTCCCAGAAAGAATCTATCTGGCAGCCGAAAAAACAGAAATCGGGCGCTACTTTTGACTCACCCTTATATATATATATATATATATATATATATATATATATATATATATATATATATATATATATATATATATATATATATAATATATAATATATATATATATATATATATAATATATAATATATATATATATATATATATAATATATACACAAACTCAGAATGGTCCCCTGAGAAACTTATATGTTAAACACAGACCGTGCATGGAACAAGGAACTCTTCTGGGAAAATTAAATCCACTATAGTCCGAATAAGTAATGGTAAATGACAAATACCATAGTTTTTCTTTTCATGATGCTAGCCCGACGTGGTATTTGTCATTTACCATTACTTATTCGGACTATAGTGGATTTAATTTTCCCAGAAGAGTTCCTTGTTCCATGCACGGTCTGTGTTTAATATATATATAGATATATATATATATAGATAGATAGATAAATAGATAGATAGATGCGCAACTTACAAAATATTTTATTGATAACTCCGGCTGTTGTTGGTTTGACATCTGCAAATATTTTCATATTGGAGCAGCAGTCTTTCCATATCATTGCTACCTGAGCATTCATCACCGAAGACAGGGAACTATTGAGTTTTGGCAGAAATGAAAAGTATTAAAATCGATTTAACTTTGTTTGATAATATAATAAATAGAGAAAATACTCTTTTATTACGCTTGGTAAAGCTGAATGCAACTTCTCACAGAAAAGGAATATAAAAGGCAAACTTAAGAGTAAGAAAGTAGAATTTTAAAGTATTTCTTGCAATAAAGTTTCTCACAAAAACTGCTCAATGCGACCACGTTCGAGTCTGCACATCTACAGTCTTACTGATTGGCATAACTCCACTGGGAAGTTTCATGTTACGACAGCGATGACATCCGTGAGTACTCGAAGAGTGCGAGGTTTCATCGCATATGCAGTCTTTGATTGTACCTATTGGAAAGTCACCAGTGTCAAATCCAGATACACGCTGCCCATTCAATCCCCCGATCCCTCGACCAGGAAACATTTCGTTCAAGAAGTCGCCAACGTGAAGGGTGTAATGGGCTGTAGCTCCATCTTGTATGAAGATAATTTCCTCTAAATTAATTTGTAGTGTCATGGTAGGAATGATTTTTTTTTATTCAGCTTTTTTATAGCTGCCTGCAGTGACGATGCCACGAAAGAAGAACAGTCCGATGATGCATCCGAGCCAAATTACCCCAATACACTGGCGTCCGGATCACTCGGCTCTCGCGTAATCACGACATAAGGATTCTCAACAGCGTAGAAAATGCAGTTATGCAAGTTGACATGGCTATTCAACTTGAACGTGGCTTCATCGTTCCAAACAATTCAGTCAAGCAAAGAATGGTTGTCAGCGATCGAGCTCAAGAAAGATTCGGCAAATTTACAACCTCGCTCGGGGTTATGTTCAATGCATGCATAAAGTGAGGTCAACAGGGATTCAATCTCAGATCCTTGATCATCCATGAACGTCAGTTTTAGTCAGAATCTGCTCCAGAGAAGCTCTTTTTTTAAACTTTTTTGGATTTGTTTGAAAAGAGGCAAGAATGCATTCCCTGTTCTCATCAGTTCAAGCATATCGAGGTCAGGTTGTCCAGTCGGGTTGAACTTCTGTACAAGGTCCAAAATGTTCTTGTTTATTGGCGGAGTACGGCCATAATTCTTCTGGCACAGAGGAACAACTTCAGCTGCATTCTGGTAAATAGTATACAACTTTACAACTTAAATTCTTTCACTATGATGAAGGATAGTCCACTTAGGTCTAGCCTATTGTGTGTGTGTGTGTGTGTGTGATTAAATCGTATAAGTCGCCTTTGCTTAATAGGTGTAACCTCAACACAAAACTATGTCCCGTCAGACGTGTTTTCTTAATTTTGGCCATTTGTGTGTATATATATATATATATATATATATATATATACAAGAAGGAAAATAGCTTGGTTGTCAGGGGGCCAAGACTTTTTAACCAGCTTCCTAAGGACCTCAGAAACGTTACAGGGGTCAAAGTTGAAGTCTTCAAGAGAAGACTAGATGCCTGGCTCAGGATGGTACCAGATGAGCTGGGTGTACCTGGCTCTGTCCGGTGAGGAGCGCAAGAAAGCAACACACTCCTCCACCAAGCCAAACCTAGAGGCGGAGCCACCAGCTTGACCTTCGTGTCACGGAACAGCAACGAGGTTAACGAGGTGTGTGTGTATATATATGTATATGTATATATATATATACTGTAATATATATATATATATATATATATAATATGCAAAATTTGCCACCACTATGGTTCGAATCCACCTACCACCAACTGAATAAAAGGTGAGGACGCTAGCTACCACACTACGACAGGAGAAAGGTTAACACACCTGTTATATATTTAAACAACCTAAGAAATGCACAACGTTTTCGCCTTTGCGTTTTAGTGTAGTGGCTATAACTCCCTCACGTTCTATTCAAGAAGTGGTGGATTGGAACCCTTGTGGAAGCAAATCTTACATTATGCAAAAGCATGCGTGCTTATGCATGATAGTCCACATATCATGAACCCCGGGATATATATATATATATATATATATATTATGCAGGAAGTAGAGGCCACGGTCAGTGCCCGCCAAAGCGTCCCCCTCCCCCAATAGAAGAAGAAGAAGACCAAAATTAATGTCCAGGCTTTTCGAGATCCCTGGACACTGCGTTTGAAAGATTGGAGGTCAGAGACAGGGGAAAAGATGGAATGAGGAAGACTGTTCCAGAGTTGACCGGTTGAGTAGATAAAAGATTGAAAATACCGATTAATCCTTGCATTAGAGAGTTGGATAGAAAAGGAATGAGAATGTATCGAAAGTCTGGTGCTGCATGGTCTCCTTAATTAATGGTTTACTGTCCAACGTTCCCATTTTGGGAACATACATTTCAAATGCTGCAGGACTTTTCCCACAAAAAATTTAAAAATTAAAAAAATTTATCGATAATATATATATATATATATATATATATATATATATATATATATATACAGTATGTATGTGTGTGTGTGTGTGTATGATACACACAGACCGTGCATGGAACAAGGAACTCTTCTGAGAAAATTAAATCCTATACTCCGAATTTTGCCAATTGAGGTTTAAGTTTTGGTTTTTGGCTAAAAATACAATAGTTACCCCTTTTACTTTGATATATTCAATCCGACGTGAATGCAACGAGTCTTTTGCTTATATTGAAGTTCTGAATATAGTAGGGTAGGTGTGGCTGTAAACCCTAGATTCTGTCCCAAAGCTGGATCATAGCTGGTGAGGGAAAGTAGTTTGACCGCAAAATGGTAGAGTGCAAATAAGTTGCAATGTTGATCAAATGTTGCAAAGGGGGAGGGAGGTTGGCACCATAGGGGAGGGGGTTGGCACCCATGGGGGGGTATGCAAGCAATGGGGTGGGTGTTTAGCCCATAAGCTGCATGAAAGGGGAGAGGGTGTTAGTCCTGGAGAATGACCTCCCCCCAAAAGGGTTACCCTGACCTAGGAAGATAGCCTAAGAGAGAGAGAGAGAGAGAGAGAGAGAGAGAGAGAGAGGAGAGGAGGAGAGAGGATGTTTTCGCAGGCATATCTCGTCGCATATTAAAGTTCTTGGTTGCCTCAGATGGCTTAGAAGTCTTAATCAGCCAGTTGGCTTAATATGGCTTAGAAGGCGTAATTGACTTAGAAGGCTTAATCTGACATAGAAGGCGTAACCAGCCATTTGGCGTTGTATATATATATATATATATATATATATATATATATTGAAGCACACATGCATCGTTTATATATTCCCATCATCCCAGTTATTTCTATTGTTTAATATCGTTTATTGAACAATAAAACATAACTATATCATTCTGTTTATTTAGTCGAATCATTTAACACAGAATAATTTAACATACATTTTTTCGGAAATATATAGGAAATAAATATACAATAAAAAATAATAATAGTTCAGAAGAATTCTATGCAGCAAAAATACATGCTCTAAGCGAAGATATATATATATATATATATATATATATTCTTAAAAATAATAATAATAATAATAATAGTACAGTAGAAATCTATATACACGTTTAATATATGTATGCGTATCTACACACTTATATATAAGCATAGAAAATAATAATAGTACAGAAGAAATCTATATATACGTTTAATATATGTACGCACAAATACACACATATATAAACTTCAAAATATAGTGCAGAAGAATTCCAGTACATGGAAAATATATATGTATATACATCAAAATATACGCGCTTTATATTCTACTGCGCTTAATTAAAATACTAAACTCGCATGGGATCGAGTCTACAGTTACATCCTCGTTGCTTTGTACTATGTAATAAATACGATTTAACATTATTTCACCACTCAAAGTACGCGGGTGTCTATATTCGATATAAAGGGCTTTCAGTTCGATTAACACTATTTTTTTGCTCACCTTACAATTAGGCGGCAAGTTAACACTCTTTTAAACAAGGATAGAATACATTCAAAAGCACGCACAAAGAGGGCATCGTTTACCACAACATCGTATTAAATTCAAGTTTATAAACACTCCTTTCCAAACGAGGGTTTATTTTTTCCAATCTGAGCTTTTCAACCGTGAACTCTTCTTCACAACGCATATCGACAATTGAAGTAATCTTCTAAATCGTGCCGACAGCTGCCCATTATATAAAGAAATAACTTCAGGGTGAACAGTGTAGGTGAGCTCAGCCCTATACCGCTCAAGTCCTTTGTACCAAAGTTCAAGATATCTCGAAGAGTCTATACCTTTTAAATACGCCTCCAGTTCTAATCCATTCTCACCTTGTTCAGTCCTATACTAGGTAAACCCGTCGAGCAGAGCGGTGTATGCGTATTCAAGAACCGTGTCAAAATAAAGCATATTGACAACATGCGCGTCTAATATAGGCTTTAGCTTGCGGAAACCGACGATTTCAAACATTCTGTCGATGAAATGGTTTCGCGTGGGGACAAGGACGTTATTATCAGCTGCATTCTTCCACATTAAACGTATATCAGTGCATGGCTGGTCTCTATTTATACACAACGTACAAATAAAGCGTATGACGGTGCATCACTAATCTGCTCTCTTCTTGTGCCTACACCTGCAGGTATTTTATAACGGTCCTCACCCCACTTCTCAACCGCCAGGGAGATTCTGTTCATCTCCTCAACACTTAAATAAATTACGTTCCGGTTACCAGAGTTTGGTTGTCTACAACTCGTTTTAAGTACATAATTAACACGCCGGTTTTACGTCTGAACACACGCACTGACTTCGTCACGGACACATCGTATACGGCATTGATGATACTGCTCAATGCAAGCTTCATCGTTTTCTATTGTGAGGAAAGCACGTCCAGCTGGGTCAAGCTCTGAGGTGATTATGAGCAGCCGGTGCGCGGTTTCGCTCGATGGGAGGTGTTGGGGGTGAGTCACACGGGAGCGTCATGCCAAGCGTTAGTGATTCGTGCACGGGACTGTTCCAACATGAAAGAATCATATGAATACTTGTAGCGCATTATACTGGACAATCAGAATTTTCCCGATACATGAAGTAATAACGGTTTTAATGTTTTATCGGAACCATACATCTTCATTCATTTTCACCACACATTAACAATCCGGCGCTCTATTTGAAACATGTGTCCATATCTGTCCTTTTTGCTTAACAAGCGATACTCATCCCTAAACTCTATTAAAAACTCACACAAGCCTTTAGCCACAACCTCACTGCGAACCTCATCATGATATATATATATATATGAACTTAATGATAAAAATATTTTAAACTGTCCATAATAACAAAATTTCTATTATCAGGCGCAGGGTATGCTTACTCGGTGTGATGTAACATGATATAATACCGCTTGTTACACCATTCGTCAAAAAGGTTCACTACCCACACCCGTTGTTTCTCTTCTGCAAGTGATGCTTCTTTCACTTCGCAGTGTATGTGTGCCTTTACGCAGTTTAGTCCTATGACATAGTCCATTACATCGTTTGATCCACGAAAGCCAGCACTGTTTTCGCCAGAATATCCATAGAGTATTTGGACCTCCTGCTCCTCACGCTTCGCTCGGTTCAATATGGCCTTAAAAGCCTCAAAGGAAGGAGGACTAGTGATTCTTTGAGTGCTTACCACATCTGTAGACTTTATCGAATAACACTTCATGAATGTCGAGCACGCAATATCAAAGGTAGCCATCGCTATTTCCGTCTACGTGAGAATTCTTCAAAATACACGTCTGAGTTCCACGAATTGTTGAGGTCAACTGAGGATGCAGGGTTGAGATATGCCCAAATAGTGACAGGAGTCACGTGACCCCTTTGATTGAGCATACAGTGAGCGGTGCATAGCTTTTTTTACTCACACACACACACACACACACACACACACACACACACACAAGGAGAAAATGAAACGCTAATTGAAACATTATTTATTTTAAATCAATAAACACATCGTCAACAAGTAAATAGTCCCTATTTCATGGCATATATTCAAATACACGTAATAAATAAATAAGCATATCGTCAACAAGTAATTAGATATATATAGTATATATATATATATATATATATATATATATATATATATAGTGGGTTGGTCCACAAAATCGAAGTTCTTTATTTTTTTGTGTTCAGTGTTTATTTGGTTCCTTTCCCCAGGAAAAAAATGCATACCAAGTTTTAGGTCATTATGACTTTGTTTAGGGTATGCACAAGCTGACTAAGAAAAGCTCACATTCGTTTGATCTCTTTCCCTATAGAATGACTCTTGTATTAGGAAATTGATACTCAAGTATTACATATCTATAGGTAAATTATTATTTAAGTGATTAATTTATTAATTAGAGGCAAACCAAACAAAAACAATGTTGATTGAAACGGGAAAACAACTCTTCCGTCCTCACGATTACAAGTTAGCCTTGCTTGCACTAGGAAACTGGCATCGATGTGTAGCAACCACCTGCAGCAGATACTGTTTCTGTTCTTCGTTCTTCGTAATGGAAGAGTTATAATCCTGAATTAGCTTCACCCCTCTTTCAGCCACGTCATTCACTACCAGCATATCTTGGAGGACTGCCTTGGCATGGAGGAGCTGCGGATCATCCTTCCATTGGGATGGATCTTTAGAGATGAATCCGGAGCCTAGTAGCGTGGTCTGGAAGAAGCGGTTGGTATTCTTGGATGTCAGCTTCTTCAGCGTCAGTGGCGGAATGTCCTCTTCCAGCACTTTAATTCTCTTCAGTGGATCTTTCTCTCCTTCCCTTACCCTCATCGACTCCAGGATTCCTCTCTTCTCCATATTGGAAACTGCGTCACTGAATAGAGCCAGAGCTACCAACTCCTCGCTCAAATACCACAGATGTCGTTGGAATGTCTTTGTAGCTGCCGCTCCAACTGCTCCATCCACTTTATTCCTGTGTTCTAGAATTTTCTTAAGGAAGGAGATATCGTTGATCGGGGCTTCAAAGATTATGGAGCCTTGAACCATGCTGGTCCGTAGACAAGAGCAACAAAGAGGGCCATGATTCGAATGGACTTCTCTTCCTTCGGGGATACCTTAAACTGAGTTTGAAACATGAATATTTGGAGACATGAAACATGAAGATATGGAGACAGCCTGACATCCAGCGAGCATGGTGCATGGGGCCAGGCTGTCTAAATCGAATCCTTCAGGGAGGTGTCCCACCTAGGAAGACTACGCTAAGCTCCAGGAGTCGGTGGTAGTCGTCGCGGGGTTGCGTACACTCAAGAGCTTTTATGTAGTAGTCGAGAGCTTCTTGTACCCATTCAGGGTTCTCTTTGAAAACTGCACTGACGTGGTCGTCCATCATTCCAGTTTTTGGAGTTTGCTTGATTGACCCGCTGCCAATTCTTTCGGAACCGTTGAAATAGGAGAACCTCCGGACCGCTGGACGATCCATGAACTGTCTTGAAGACGTCTCTGAGAATGACCTCCAAGATATGGTGTCTGTAAGCAAGGTGGAGTAAATTTCTTCCCAGTCGCTGTTCAGAGTGCAAGCTCCACCAATATGATCCGTATTGCTTGGAGTCGTATCAAAGCTCATGGCGACGACTTGGTCTTTGATCTTCCAATCCTTTAAGGCCTCAACCACGGCGTATGCTTGCGCCATTCCTGTTCCACATGCGAGCTTCGGAACATCCAGGAGTTGGATGTTCTCCTCTGACGATGACGAAACATCCTTCTCAGAGATCAGTACTGGGAGACGATCGACGTAGTCATTTTCTGTGAGGAATGGAAGGAGTTTCCCGTCCCAATGAACAACAATTCCAGTATTGGCGCCAGAAGATGAGACAGCTTGTTTCCAGTGATGGGCATCGATACATGAAAATCGCTAAAGCGATACCGATACATCGATACATGAAGAACGTCTTAGGCGATACCGATACGCCGATACTTTCTAGATGTCTTAAGCGATACCGATACCGATACATGTATCGCCGGTACATTTTTATAATTATTCATTTAATATGTAGGTATTAGATATTATTGTTTATACTAGTAATTTGTACGCACTGTAAGTAAAATTAACGACATTTTAATGGGTTTTATAAATGTAAATAAAAACAATTGCTTTATTTAATGAAAGTATGTTTTAATTTTGTAGGATACATGAATGACTGAAAATATTACACTAACAATTAAAAGTAATTACTATTACCCTTCAAAAATACCAGCTGGCTAAACATCTGGTCAGACAGTCTATTCCTTTTTGGAGCGTGAATGTGACCAGCCAAACTAAACAACCGTTCTACAGGAGCAGAGGATGGTAGTGGTGTGCTATACTTCAGGAAGACCCGTAGAATTCCTGGGTACTGCCTCAGAGATTGGAGAGAATGACTTCCGTCACCCAGATACTGTAAAACTTCCATCTCAGTGGAATCTTGGGTTGCAGAGACATTAGTGGGAGCAGACTCATAACAGAATTATGGTTAATAAATCTCAATAACACAAGTACAAAAGTGTTTAAACGTTGCGCCGTACTGTGTGACGTGACCAGTAGAGTAGTACTGTCATTAAATAAATATTTAATAATATTATTATTTATGTATATTCATAAATATAACTCAGTAGTGTCATGTTATAACATCTATTTAAATATTTAAAAATTCTTATTAATGTATCGATGTATCGAAGTATCGATTTTTTTCGATACATTTAAGAAAATTGACCTTAGCGATACCGATAAATCGATACTTTTGTCAAGTAGCTAAAGCGATACCGATACAAAAGTATCGATCGATACGTATCGGCGATACATGTATCTAGATACTGCCCATCACTGCTTGTTTCACAGAAGTGATGTGGTCACTGCGATGTCGTATACAGGTTCTCCTGAATGTGGAGCGACTGATGGCCAGTTCATCAATGTTCCCTCCAAGGCTTTTCACAGTAGCTGCCACGATGTGAACTGCCTCACGATCGCTGATGTTGGTTCTATCCAGGCGGCAGCGAGACCAGGGGACATGAAGTTCTTAGGCCTCGTTTGAGGTGCAGGACGAGGAGCTGCATTTTACGGGCCAGGGAACTGAAAATCCGGATCCATTCCAACTCGAGGCATCTTCGGAAATGAACGAGGGCCTTCATCATCAGAAGAGGTGCTGGTTGACTCCAGCTGAACGGTCTCTTGCTCTTCACGCATCTGCTTCTCTGCTACTTCCTTTGCTCGCTGGCCTTCTTAAGATACTTCTGTTTCATTTCTTTCTTAGCCAGGGCTTCGTCGACTCGTCCCATGTGAAACTTGCGTTCCCTCTCTTGGTCTTTCAAGAAGACTCGGTCTTCCCCTATCCGGATCAGTCTTTCCACATCATGATGCTTAATGTTGAAGAGCTTTTCAAAATTGTTTGAGAACTCTTGTTCCTTCTGTATTTGTGGCTTACTTCTCCTGTTGGAACCCTTTTTCAACTTCTCCCAAGTGGACAGGATTCCACTCAGCGTTCGTTTGATATTCCGCTCCTCTTGAGTAGGGATGCGGGCCATTCCCCAGATATTCATGGCCTCCTTCACCACCATATTGATGCACTCGTTTTTCGTAGGAATTGGCTCACTCATTTTCAGATGAAAATAACGTTGGAGAACTTGCCTAAGAGTAGGCAGACGGGACTTAAGAATCGCTTCGATGGTGCCGCTAACGAAGTAGATAGTTGTTTTCTTACGCAATGCAGTTGCCATCATCACAACCTAGAAAGAGAAACCAAAAATTGACATTTTTTATTACTATGGAAATAATGTAGGAATAGAGCAACTTCAAACATGTAGAATTTTAAAGTCACACTTTAACATTAAACATGCACTAATGTACATGAATTTTTCAGCAAAAATTATTGTTCAACATAAACCAAAAACAATAACGCAACAGTAATATAGCAATTTTAAGTATACACAGTTTTAACGTTACTTTAGGACTAAACTTGCACTAATGTACATTTCTTTCCAGGAAAAAATTATTCAACATAAACCAAAAATAATAACGTCCAGCATGTAATCACCTTCCCTCTCCGTGAATATCACACTCTCTGTGTCTGCGTACAGAACCCTTGGCCCAAGAAAATGCAATAGTCCCCAAAGTTTGATGCGAACATACGCTGTGGTGAAGCTAGCTACAGGTATGTTTGTAACACTTGATGTATCTGTGGCCAATTCGGTCCTGTTGTACTTTATTATGTACGTATTACCTACATTCACGACCTTCATGACCTCTTTATCGGGAGCCTTGGCATAATCCCACACCTCGTTATAACTTTGGGCCAGACAGATGGACGTTCCCTTTGCCTGTATTCTTTGCAAATTTTCCCCAAAGACTATTTAGGCACAACTTTGCACTAAAGTGCTTCCCTGGGTTCTTTACAATTTGAGACCGGTCAAGTTGTATCCCTTCACGATCATGGTACCGCTGAATATACGCCAATTTTTCATTTTCGGTCTCAACTCCTCCCGGATACTCTGGTACTTCTACCTTATCCTTCAAAAAAGTAATATATATGGCGTGAAAAGGTTGGGGAGCTTCTGAAACCTCCACACCTCATGTATCTTCAATATTCTGTAGCCATGGCGAACGGCTAGGTTCAGGAAAGTGACAGCTGCAGAAAGTGACATTTAATTTGGGGAAAAACGTGTTTAAAATTGAAAAAATTTTAGGCAGCAAAGGTTCGGGAAAGAGAAAAATATACTTGGTGAAATGGCTAGATACCCAGAAAGCTTGAACACCTATATAAAAGTTGATGTCTGTACATCCTAGCAACACCCTGGCCAACTTTGTAACAGAATTCCACGGGCCCATCAAATTGGGTCGTGAATCATATGAGGTAGAAATATGCGAAATTCAATTGTCTACCAAGTTTTCAAGTATTGATAATAAAGAATCCGTTTTTACGGTTCTTAGAAACCGTGATGAGTGTGAAAAGGCCGGTGTAACTCGGGACGAAACCATGCCTGCCGCGGGAGTGGGGAGGCACAGTACTACACTACAATAGTAACACTAGATCACTAGGCCCGGGTCATTATGGTGCTGCCGAGGATGTTGTGAGAGACTTAAATGGTAGTTTGAAAAGATCAAATCTTACGAATGATTTAGTATACGAAATCGTAAACAAAGATACCCCGGAACATACTCTGACTCTAAAATCAGAGGCTAACAGAAATATTAAAGACAAAGGGCTGTTCAAAATTATAACCGAGAGCCGATATGGAGCAGGCATCCAAAGAGATACCTTTCACGAAACAGCATGAGTTGTGCAGCCTAATGTATCAGCTGAAATTGGAAAAATTGGACGATGGCTACCCTCTCCCAGACGTGTGCCATATTTACAGTAATATCGTGGAACATCAGTTTGTTGGGGATACCCAGGCGCGCCTGCTGCGTATCGCTCACATTCCCAATCATAGAGGAAGGAGCTTGAGCTTTACATATGACAAGCCTCATTATGTCAATGTCACAACTAACCTACTAACAAATATCTCAATATATGTAAGAACGATTAAACGGAAAAGTTTTCCATTCGGTGACGGGAGCTTAACAGTGAAGCTGCAGTTTCGTCGCACTGTGATATAATGACCCGTAGGCCTTTCACAGTCCATCGAGGGGTGAGATATCAGCGCGGGAGTGGACTTGGATCCATTTTTACAACCATACTGCGTACAGCTGTCCCCTTGCTGAAGAGTGGTGCCAGATATCTCGGAAGGAAAGCGTTACAATCAGGCTTTAACACGGCAGAAGGCATAATGGCGGGGACTAAGCTTAAAGAAGCTCTAAAAAGCACTTAAAGCGTACAAAGGACGAAATCATCAAAGACGCAAAGAAAAAAATGCGTAGTGGTAGGAAGAAGAGGGCTGTACGGAAGAAGAAGAAAGGGGGTACCAACACGTGGCGTTAAACGTAAAAGGACATAAAAAAAGAAGTGTTCTAAGCGACTGAAACCTATGGTTGCTCATTTTTTAACTGATATAAGATAAGTACATTGCTCTCATGAATCATAGGTTGTGTTTACTATTTGTCGAGAGAGGAGGCACTATTTCTGGCTCGCCATGGCGTGTTTCATCCATCCGTGTAGTTCACAATGTTGTAAATCGGAACTGTCCCTCTTTGACATGCCCCCAACCAAGTTTCTATTGAGCACAGTGACTTTATTACAATTAATCCGTTAAGCAATTAGCTCACTGAACGCTCCTATAGAGTTCGTGATCCTTAGCTCAGGCCCTTACTTTTTGATCCAAGCTGTGTTCACATGTACGCTAAACTACGAATAAACACATTCAGATGGAACGGATTGCGAAGACAAATACGTTGTATTCCCAGAAACAAACTTTCTACACTCCATATTCAATCAATGTGACGTGTATTTAAATCAGGCCAACATGTTGGCGGGAACTGATTACTATCACCTACGAGCCTATCTGGAAAATGTCCTAAACTTTTCAAAAGAAGCGAAGGACACCTTTTTAACTGCCGAAGGCTATTATAAAGCTAAAGATGAAAGCAGTATAAAGGACAAGTTTAAAAATTCCAAAAAGAAGATATATGAATGCTTTGGGCACCTACACACAGATTTCACATTCCAGGAGAAGCTGCTTGTGAATGGGGTCGATATGAAAATAAAGCTCACTCGTACGAACCCTGAGATTTGTTTAAATCCGGGGGCTGACCAAGAAGAGAGCTCAAAGCCTGTGGTGATTCATGTTATGGAGACATATCTCCGCGTGCGCTGAGTGAAATTAAGTTCGGCTAAACAAATAGAAATTGAAAAAAATTTAGCACACATCACAGTAAAATACCCAATTAACAGAGTACAGATCAAACTATATACGGTGCCCTTGGGCTAACATCGAAGTAGGTAGAAAACGTTGCCCTTGGATCTCTACCTAAAAGGTTATTAATTGGAATGTGAACACGTTTCTGTGAATGGTAAATATAAAAAGAACGCCTTTAATTTCCAAAATTTTGGCCTTAAAAATATAACCCTATACGTCAATGGAGTCGCCTTAGGGGGAGGACATTAGAAAACGGATTATTCAACAGAATCCTTGTTCCCATTTGCTCGAGAGTACTTGCAACGAATTAGGAATCGGCGTAAACACAGAAGGAATTCATTCATCGAACAGGGTTAACCTTTACCCGTTTGACATCACCCCTAACTTATCTGCTAGTATAACACGCACATAAGTCCACAGCAGAGTGGAAACATCTCAGTCAGATTGGAATTCGCCAAGCCGCTAAGCGCCCTATTTAGTGGTACTAGTATACCTCGAATCACAAGCCCTAATAGAGATCGATTGGTTTAGAGGCGTAATCACAGACTTTTAGAATGGACGCGAATACACTCCAGAGAGCAATGAATAGTGACCGAATCACACGCTCCAAATTTGTCGGTGTGTTTGTGAAGAATGAAACGCTGAAGCTTCCAGCTACGAGACACTGCGGCGCACTTATTCTAAATACGGATGTTAGCGGAGGCGAAGGGATTCATTGGGTAGCCTTTTATTTTAAAAATAGGGAGCAAATGTACTATTTTAATTCACTGGGGATCCATCCTTGGAATGACGCTATTATTGTAAAATTTCTCGAGCAATGCACATTCCCCAAATTGTCTGGAATCCTTACCGATTCCAGGGCTGCTATAGCAATACTTACGGCATGTAATGCCTTTCATTTCTCTTGCATATGGCCCGCGGGAACTAATTTACAAATTTTTTAAAATTATTCGATTTGTGCGACACCAAACAGAATGATGAAATGGTATGCAACCACATAAAAAAACCGGTTCCCATTTGTACGCACTCGGTGTATTGCGTGAATTTTACGGGTATGTAATTGTGACTTCATCAGTTGTAACAATACTGTGTAAAATTATAAAATGTGCCAGTAATATTAGTTTCTGTAGCGTTTAAGGACGAGGCTTATGCTCTGTAGCTCATTTAAAATGTAATGGATGCTAACTCTAAATAAATTAAGTTTGCTATATATATATATATATATATATATATACAGGGTGTCCGAGAATTAGCTGTACAAGTTTGGCTGTTATTAAAAGTCAACCATGAAGTGTAGAAATTCCAGTGTTGTCCCATTTTACAGAGAATCTCATTAAGTTTTTCTGATACCAAGTTTTGACAAGTTTTTTAGAAATTCCAGTGTGTCCGAAAATTATCTGTACAATTTCATCTTTTAATAAAATTCTTGATAACACACGTAAAATTCTTAAACAAGATTATTTAGAATCTGTATTTTCAAAAGTTTCTTTTATTAAAGTAACGTTGCTACAAACATTCGATATGTGCACCATCAGTGATTCGCAAAACATCGAATCGATAATCCAAATGTTGCCATGTACGCTGCAGCATATCCACATCAATTCGCTCAATAGTAGCTGTGATTCTTGCTTTTAAATCATCAATGTCTGTCACCCGCGTATTGTATACAAGATCTTTGACGAATCCCCAAAGAAAGAAATCACAGGGTGTGATGTCGGGAGATCTAGCCGGCCAATGAATTGCACCTCCACGGCCAATCCACCTGTTTGGGAATGTCTCATTCAGGGACTTACGGACGATCAAGGCCCAATGTGGCGGTGCGCCATCTTGCTGAAAAATGATGCGTGGATGCAGTGCTTCCAATTGCGGATAGACAAAGTGTTGCAACATGTCCAGGTAGGTATTGGCGGTCACTGTTGATTCACCGAAGAAAAATGGTCCAATCACGCGATCATGTAACAGGCCACACCACACATTAACTTTAGGACTGTCTCTGATGTGCTCTTCTATGCAATGTGGATTTTGTGACCCCCATATGCGCACATTTTGTTTGTTTACCTTGCCTGAAACATGAAAAGTTGCCTCGTCCGAAAACATGATTCTTGCCAAGAACGCATTGTCCTGGTCGACTCTGTCAAGCAGAGTCATTGCAAATTCCTTACGGGAGACCTTATCTTCTTGCGTAATCTGTTGCAAGATTTGCAACTTGTAAGGATGCAACTTCAAACGTTTACGCAAGACATCATGCACTGTCGAACGAGGTATCTGTAACTCTCGTGATGCAATTCTTGTCGACTTGCGTGGACTGCGAACAAAAGCCTCTCGAATGCGCTCGACATTTTCAAAAGACGTTCGAGGCCGCCCTGCTCCTTTCTTATGCTCTACACTTCCAGTTTCCTTAAACCTTTTATACCAAGCTCGTATGATTACTCTTGATGGAGGGTTTCTGTTGTAATTAGTTCTAAACCTTCGTTGAACTTGTGTATCTGATTCTGTTTCGATAAACCATTCAACACACTGTGCTTTCTCCTGTGAATCTGTGAATTCATTAAGGATGAGGGGTGTGTATGAATATCTGAAAAAGAAAAAACTTGTCAAAACTTGTTATCAGAAAAAACTTAATGAGTTTCTCTGTAAAATGGGACAACACTGGAATTTCTAAAAACTTGTCAAAACTTAGTATCAGAAAAAACTTAATGAGATTCTCTGTAAAATGGGACAACACTAGAATTTCTACACTTCATGGTTGACTTTTAATAACAGCCAAAAATTGTACAGATAATTCTCGGACACCCTGTGTGTATATATATATATATATATATATATATATATATATATATATGTATAATGTATAAAAAATGTATACCAATGTCACTCCTATATGTGTGAGAAACATTGAAAATGTGATGTATGCAGTAAACGCTATTATGTATTAATTTATAAAACATTCCTTATAGCTTTATCATTTAATAAAATGCTGAAAATACAAGAATTTTTCTTATTCCGAAACATACAAGAAAAAGAAAAAAACTCACATTACTTCTTCGACGACCTGACATTCGTTGGATCGAGTGTCCAATAAAACTTCAACTCCCATGCTCAAATCCTCGTCGGATATTTGACTTTCTTTGAAGCTATTACGAAAAGATTCTATAACACGTTCCAGCTCCGATCGAGTTTTTTAAGAAAAAAGGCGTAGATGTAGACAGAAAATTATTTTTCTGAAGAAAGTTTCCCGGGCTCTGAATTATGACTATTTATTTTCCGTTTCAGATATAATCAATGTTCAGTCTTATCATATATACCCACGGTGCCCATTTATCTGCTAAACACTTTCTTTATTGTGCTGCTGAAGAATGATCAGATGGGTTTACTGGACGCCGCCAGCCGTCACCGGGCCTCCACCCCCGCCCGATGGAATCGTTGTCACCAACGCCTTTATTATTTTAAACCACAATAACCATCTATCTATAATCTACAATACTCGTATTGTAGTTTGCATGATATGACAGTGTTTGAGTTAAGACTGTGTTTACATGGTTTGTAAGCGTTCTTATTTTACTTCTTTTCGTCTTTCACCCCTTTCCTATTCTCTTCGACTATTTTTTCGACTTGTCGGCAGTGGCCGGCGGATGATGATGGTGAGTCTTTCTCTCTCTTTTTCTGAATGAATGTTAACCCACGAATGATAGGTTTTTCTACTTACTTAACCCCTTCTTCTCTTCTTTAAACCCCCTACTCTCTTCTTTCTCTCGAGCTAACCTTAGAGTGGATCTTAGGGTCTTTGTTAGCCTTAGCTTCTGTAGATCTGTAGATCTCTAGAACTTACACAATACGTAACCAGCAGAATTTAGTAGATTTTGGTAATTGAATTTCTTCGAAATTTTTCTGTGGTCCATTGTTATAGGTTTGAGCTAGTATTTAATAAGCAGCTGTGGGGATAAACCTTTGGTTTGGTTAACCTTTGGTTAGCTTCAGCCCGAATTGTTCATTCTGACGAAGGTTAAGCTTTTCACTCTACCTTAGACCTACAGTTTAACGTGGAATCCGAACCACGCCCCATCAGCAGCCCAGCGTCTTAACCACTAGGCCACTTAGGGTACCCATTTATCTACGAACCACTTTCTTTATTGTGTGGAAGGATGAACAGCTGGGTTTTGCTGCGCGCCGGCTGCCGTCGGGTCTCGAACCCGGGGCCGATGGATTCCTAGTCAGCGACGCTAACCACTACACCACCGAGGCGCATATATATTATATATATATATATATATAATATGTGTGTGTGTATATATATAGTTCAGTCATATATATATATATATATATATATATATATATATATATATATATATATATTTTATTCTTCTGCAGCTTAAATCCCATCTCTATATGGGGTCGCTGTTCTTGATGAGTCTCCTCCATTCAATTCTGTCACGCACCATGTCCTTGTCCAATTTTTTCTCCCGGATGTCTGCCGCCACGCAATCCCTCCACCTCGTCTTCGATCTACGTCTTCTTCTCCGTCCCAGCACCTACATTTCCAGCACCCTACGTCCCCCGTAATCCTCCTCTCTTCTCATCATGTGCCCATACCATCTCAGTCTGGCTTCTTGGACTTTTTTGACGCTTCTGCTACTTTCACCGTTCCTCTAATGTGTTCGTTTCTGATTCGATCCCTTCATTGTAGCTCCTTATAGTCATCTCGCAGGATTTTTGTGGTCATTGCAGATTTAGAGAAGCTAATGAGACCTTCCTTTACATCAACGACAGCAGAAGTGGCAATTTCATCATTGGTGGAGTCTTCATACTGCTTTGGGTCAATGTCATCCCACTTTCCTTGAAATCTCTTAAAAAGTTGGACATCTGTAGCTAATGTGGGGCCCATGCATTCTTTAAAAGCTACTGCAGCCAAAAGTTCGATGATGTGATGTCTGCAGGCCAGATGGAGTAGGTCACGTTTCAGCATCTGCTGTAAAATAACCCAAGTCCCAGCCATTAGACCAGTATTGGAGCTAGTTGTATCGAAGGATATAGCTTGGACCTTTTATTCAATATCCCACTTACGAAGAACTTCAATGACAGCTGCAGCTTGTGCTTTCCCAGTTGCAGATATGAGCTTTGGAACGCCAAGAAGCTGATGTACTCTCTGACCTGTTACTATACTTTTCGCAGTCTCCGCAATAATCATAGTAGCAGCACGATCAGATACTTTACAGCGATCTAGAACTACTGTGAGACCAGGCGTGATTACTTCTTTTCTTCCACGCTTGAAAGGGGGTTTCTGCCTACTTGTTCCAGGAACAGCTTCAGGTTCTGATTCCTCTTCCTCAAACGTCGATGAACTGCTGCTCTCTAGTGAAACAGAATCTAACACTGAATCCTTGCTTTGTCGTGAGACTAAAACTGATTTTTCGAGTGGTCTATAGGTATAGGACCTATGTGCCTCGCAGAAAGCAACCGGTTAGTTCGCCTCTGCATAGATTTCGAAGGAATTTGGGGGGGGGAGCTAAGGAGTTCCCTCATCCCCTACCGATGATGGAGGTGGAGTTTCGACACGTGACCGACCATTTCACCTCGGGGATTCGCCTATGATTCCAGTTTTGGGCTAATAGTGTGGGGGGAAATTTTTCACCTATCTTTTAGCCTATGGATAGGCACGCTGGAGAGTCCTTAGCTCCGGCCGATATAGCGTCCCCCGAGTCGTAGGTTCGGCAATAAGTCCAAACGTGGTACGGGACACACCGAGATTTTTGTAGACTTAGCACGTAGCCGCGTAAAGTAACCGCGTGTAGCCGTTTATATAAAATTTCAGTTTCCCGGGTTCCTATCGAAGTTTGGCCGTGTTAAGACGCACCTATGAAATGGGAAGACCGAGGTGATCCCAGCCCGGCCCCATGCTCCTCAAGCACCTATGCGTTGACTTATAAGTAGCGCTGATAGGCCTGATGATTCGGCCAAAAAGTTTCCATCAATAACGTAACTAACGCCTAGGCGCGCGGGAGACGCTTCCTCCCCGGGGCCTACGGCGGCCCCTAAGGCTAGCGTTCGGCATTAAGTCGAAGAACGAAAGTCGCGGATTGGGCGCGAAAGCGCCGTAATCTTGTGAGTTTCAATAGGTAGGTAACATCTATACAAGGGGTGAGCTGGTGAGTTTTAGACCCGCGCTTCTCACGTATCTACCAGTTGAATTAATCCCCGTAGCAATGTGAGCCAGGAGTCTGCCAAATCGAAAACTCGCAACTTACCCATTGTGTTGTGTAGACCGTTCTGCCTTTCGCTTTCGATTTTGTTCGCTCAACACACGTTTCTCCTTCTTTGCCTCCTTCTGATGTAGCACAATATCAACAGAAGACATTGTTCCACGACGGCCATTTTCACGCTGAGCAATGAGAAACTGCTTATCTTCCTCCATTTTGATTATGTCGAGGGTATTTGCATGAGCGATATCAAAGAGGTCGTGAAAACAGTCCTTGAACATGCTCTCATTCTTAGCCTGTACTTCTGTCTTGCGGGATGCATTTTTCTTTAATGCTTTCCATCGTTGGAATTCGGGCACGATTCCAAAACTCCTCAATTTTTTCAATTGTCATTGACGAAGCCTCTCTTATCGTCATCGTCTTTTTTATATGTAAATGAAGGAAAAAGGACAGAGCCTGAAGATTTGATGACAATTTCCCACCTCTAATATCATTCTCACACTTGTCAATCGAGTAAATCTTAGATTTCTTTCGAGTTTCCATCATTAGATAATAAATGTATTTTGCTATATAAATTTACACCTGAAAATAAAAAATAAGTGTTATAGTTATTAACTTATGCAATAAAAAATATTAACACACATATCCTACTATTAAGACTAAAATAACACACACTAATGCAAACACATCCTACCATTAAGGCGACTGAAATGATACTGGGGTGAGGCATAGAAAGGAAGCGCATTTCAATTTAGGAAAAGTAACGACGCGTCATCAAAATTTTAATGGTCTTGAGTGACCTCTAAATATTAATATTTTCTCATCAAACTTCATAATCAGCGTTTTTACATGCAATGTCACATTTCTAGAGGGTCAGACCGAAACTTCTTCATGGTTCACTTCTTACCATACAATTAAGTGACACCCGAATATATATATATATATATATATATATATATATATATATATATATATATAAAATCGCTGAATCCCTTCTTTAAAATAATTATAAAAATTTCGTCTACTTATCACTCAATTACAATCTGATTATAAAATTTTCGACACCAGTTGTAATAAGCATTTTAAAGCTCACGAGTTTTATAATTAATAACTAAAATAATATATAATTATACATGAAAATAATGAAAAAAAAACCACTTCGTATTGTTCGCCCGTACGCGAATCAGATATGCGAGTTTGTTCAAAATTATTTGCTCGACAACCACATTTAGCAAGTATAATTTATAAAAATTAATAACAAACGATTAGGTTTATTGACAATATACATATTTTAGGCGAATTGATGCAAATATAATATAATATAGAGACGCTTAAACAGCCAGGTTACCCGATCATATAATGGTTAGGTTAATTAACAATATACATACTTTAGGTGAATTTGATGCAAATATATCATAATAGAGACGTTTAAACAGCAAGGGTACCCGGTCAAATAATGGTTAGGTTAATTAACAATAAACACATTTTAGATGAATTTGATGCAAATATAATGTCATAATAGAGACGCTTAAACAGCCAGGGTACCCGATCAAATAATGGTTAGGTTAATTAAAAATATACATATTTTAGGTGAATTTGATGCAAATATATCATAATAGAGACGCTTAAACAGCCAGGGTACCCGGTCAAATAATGGTTGGGTTAATTCAATACAAAGTTAGGTTAATTGATTGCCCAGTCAGCTCAATTGCACGCGTTTGACGAGGGGTTAGGTTAAATCGTGATAATTTCTATTAAAAAAGAAAATATGAATACAGATCTTAACTTTAAAAAAGGAATATTCACTCGCATTCTAGAAGCTAGTTTGTATAATTTACAGCCATCCGTAACTTGTATATAATTTGACCGGTCACTATATATATATATATATATATATATATATATATATATATCCTGAGGATGTCATTAGACGAAAGCGCTTGAGCACCATTTTGTGTTTCCTTTCCTTCGTGGTTTTATTCATCATATATATATATATATATATATAGGGCGGTTCATGTAATAGGGGTGAAAAATTTGATTGCAGGTAAGTCACTGAGCATGTGGATTTTTTAATTCTACTTGTTTACAAAAACCTTCATGGCAAATTTCTACTTGGTAGCAAAACTTTTAGTGGGTACTCAAGCTCATGTTCGATTACTCCTAGATTGCTGATTTGGCTTCTGGTATTTAAAGTTTCCGAGTGCGCCGATTGAGGGAAATTTACGGTCATGTAAAGATGCCAGTACTTCCCTGGTCGATTGGTGTCTACAATCTCCTCCTGGTTTGGCTTTGTTTCGTTTGAAACCTTGTAGGAAAACAAAGATGAAAATGGTTGAGGCAGCAAATTTATTACAGAGAGGAACACTAAGGAAAGATCGGAGAAAATACAAAGGAAACATTTCAGTAGAGAGGATGGATCTCGCAGACTTTGTCGATTCAGCGTCATTCAAGTTATTTGATACTTCCAAGATCAGCCGAGGGTTCTTAGGACATCTCCTGATGAGTGGAAAAATCACCAAGACGATAGACGATCCCTCCTATCCATGTAAAGATTAAATGTTATCAACGACAGTGCTGAAAGGGGCGTGTCCATGATAAAGAATTTCAATGCAACCATTATCAAAGCCGAGACTCAAAAGCAGTTCCTCTTATACGTAGTGGAAATGCACCGGCACCAATTTCCTGACCAGAATAAGTCCACATTGGCCACCGGTAATGTTCAGGCGACTAGATTTCATGTATGATATTAAGGTGATATCAATGCATTTGTGCCATCACTGAACGTTATATTGTGCGAATTCATTGGTTATCTAAATGTTATTTATCCAATTTACCCACTGTACATATTCTAACGCTTGAGCACCGAGTAAATACTCTCGGATTCCACTCAAATTCGTCTCAGAGTTTCATGTTCTTAAGTCTAATAAAAAAAAAGTACATGCTTGCTTGAATTTTTAATTTTCATTTATTTGAACCACCCTAATATATATATATTAATATATATATATATATATATATATATATATATATATATATATATATATATAGAGAGAGAGAGAGAGAGAGAGAGAGAGAGAGAGAGAGAGAGAGAGAGAGAGAGAGAGAGAGAGAGAAGCTTTAGTGGAAATACAGGTAGGTACATAATTTTTTATACCTACATTTCGTACGTGTTCTGTCCAATGTATCATTCTGTCCAGCTTGACAAATGTTCGTAACATCCTGCGACGAAAGCAACCCCTCCCGATCAACTGCGTTGAAAAGTAACATCGTTGCTCCCGTACTATGAACCAATAGGATGAAATCACACTACTGTGTGTATATATATATATATATATATATATATATATATATATATATATATGTGTGTGTGTGTGTGTGTGTGTGTGTGTGTGTGTGTACTCATTTCACTTCGCGAATGTAACTTACGTAATGTCGCCAACTTCGTATATGGTGGGTGCCGAGAATATTTCTGCTTGACTATCGGCATTCATGACGAGTAGCAATGCGTGGTTATTCAATGAAAAATATCAGCTAATATGGTGCCGAGCTGAGATTGGAGCCTTTTTATATGGCGGGGGCCGATGACCCATTACGAGTGACGAAAGAGCTAAACCTGAAGGACCAATCACAAGCTCACGTATTGTCTGATTAGTAGTGCTACCTTTGTGGGCGTGTCTTTATCAATATCGGCTTAAACACTCCGCAGATTTTTTTTTAAATTAATAAGTTAATATTTCACATGCAGACGTTTCTACCTTCATAAAACTTTATATATATATATATATATATATATATCAGGGCCGTAGCCAGGGGGGGTAGGGGGATATATCCCCCCCGAAGTTCTTCCCAAACTTAGAAATATATTCAGACAAAATACTTCTCTCTGCTTACTCCCCTTTCATGGAGCTCTTATTTTCTGGAATGGATTTACATTTCTGACTCACCGAACTCTATAAGGCGCTCATGTCGATTAATGAACTTACGCTTCCGACTCTTAAGTTTGCTTGCTTTTAATTGGTCCTCTTGCCTACGTCACGAATGACGTCATTTTCTATTAATGTGCCCACTGGCCATGTGCAGTCGTCACTCATGATGTCAATTCCTAATATACGGTCAGTCATGCTGTTTACTTCCTTTGTTTTTCACGTGTTGTGGATACTGTGAGTCTGTGACCTATTTACAATATGGCCGATAAGAGGCAAGCAAGTGTTTTAAATTATTTTGAGCCTAAAACAAAAAAGGAAACAAACAGTGATTTAATGTCCTTCTGACAGTGGTGAAACTTCAAATAGAAGTGAAAACTGAAAATCTTGTTTCCTCGGTTTGCGAGTCACAAATGTCTTTGGATATTGGCACGTTCCTCGAAAAATCATGTGCAGACGAGGAAAAATATAATATTCTTAAAAATCTTTGGGTACCCGGAGAATTATATAGTTTTCCGCCGGGTAAAAGAAACAAAATTTCAAAGGAAGTGGCTGACTGAATTTAAGTGGCTTGCATATTCTCGAGCAAATGAAGGTGCATTCTGCAAGTACTGTTTTGTCTTTGCAAAAAATGTAGAAGTTGGTAAAGGAAATCTCACAAGACTGAATGCACTAGTTAATGCTCTGTATATGCGTTGGAAAGATGCAAAAGAGGAATTCTGCAAGCACGAAACTAGCAATTATCACAAAGACAGCTGTGTTAAAGCCTTAAAGCACAAAATTTTTTGTCAGTGCTTGAAAATAAAAAAAAGGATATCTGTACAACCTTAGACAGTGCCAAAAGACAAAAAACCTCAGAAAACAAAAAAAAACTCATGCCAATTATTGAAACCATTATTTTGTGTGGCCGACAAGAAATTGCATTGCGGGGTGATAGCGATACTGGGATTTTGGAAGAAAATCAACAAAATGATGGAAATTTCCCTGCTTTACTGCGGTTTAGGATTGGTGGTGGAGATGAGAATCTAAAGAAGCATTTCACCGAATGTGGTCGAAATGCAACCTACACAAGCCCTCAGATTCAGAATGAAGTGATTAATATTTGTGGTAATCTAATCCTGTCTCGTATCGTGAATCAGATCAGTCATTCAAAATATTTTAGTGTTCTGGCGGACGAGACCTCAGACATCTGTGGAGTGGAACAATATACTCTTTGTGTTAGGTACGTGTTAAAAAGTGAAGAGAACTATGTGCTGCGAGAAGATTTTCTGAAATTTGTTCCTATTCATGATTGTTCTGGTAGGGCACTTGCCGAAACATTATTAAAAGAACTGAGAGAGTTGGGGTTGGATGTAAACTATATGAGAGGGCAAGGATATGATGGGGCTAAGTCAATGAGTGGTCAATTGAAAGGATGTGCAGCTATTATACAACAAACGCATCCTCAGGTTCTCTACGTTCATTACTCTAGCCATACCCTAAATCTGGCCCTTTCCCATGCTTGTTCAGTGCCAATAATAAAGGCTAGTTTAACGATAATGCGAGATATAATAGCTTTCTTTAGACATTCTCCTAAGCGAAGTCATGTGCTGAAAAGTTGCATCAATGAAATGTATCCTGGTGCCAAAAGAACCCGTCTTCTGAAATTTTGTGAGACTCGGTGGGTTGAACATTTAGATTCAATTATGTTACTGAAGGAACTTTGTGCGCCAATTTCTCAAGCTTTAAACAGAATTCAGGATTTTACGGACAAAGAGTCTACAATGAAGGCTTTCACATTGTTAACTGCTATTGAGAGCAGCAAATTTTTGATATGCTTGGTTATTGTTAGTCAGGTGTTTGCATTACTGCATGGCCTTTGCACATTCCTACAGTCTAAACAATGTGATCTTGCTTCTTGCCTGAACCATGCCGAAGTTTTAAAAGAGGAAATACAAGCCCTGAGGGACTCTGCCGATTCGAAATTTAAAGCAGTTTTAGGTGAAGCCGAAAATTTGGGTAAACGTTTGGGTACAGCAATTCAAATGCCACCTTCGGTCCGACGGAAAGGTGATCACTTTGTTACATAGAATGTTGAAGAGTATTACAGACGTTGTGCGGATGTGCCTTTCCTAGACTTTTTATTAAATGAACTAAATGATAGATTTCTCAACCATAAAACTGTATTACAAAATCTGCATTCATTGTTGCCGAAGAGATCCATCTCTCTGACGGATGAGGAAGTGAAAAACTGCTGCGAAACTTTGCCCTTTCAGTGGCCTGACGATGCAAGCGTTCCGGTAAAGTTCGAGGGAGAACTGAAGATGTGGAGACGAACTTGAAGAGACCAAAATGAAAAGCCCATCGATTTCATTACTTCTTTAAATGAATGCATTGAAGAAATATTCCCTACAATTCATGCATTTTTGAAAATAGGTGCCACTCTGCCAATAACTACGGCTACTGCAGAAAGATCCTTTTCAACGCTAAGAAGACTTAAAACCTACATAAGAAATTCTCCCTCTGAAGAGAGACTGAATGGTTTGGCCTTTATGAGCATTCATCGCCAATTAGAAACACAATTGGAGGATATTCTTCAAGAAATGTCAAAAAAAAAGAGAAAATTAAATATCGTCTTGTAAGGTAATGTAAACAATATACATTATACATATCTTTGTTGAATATACAGAGTGTATATATATATATATATATATATATATATATTAATACTATAAACACCCAGGAATGTCAGTCTGTGACGCTCGAAAAGAGAAGAAGATTCTTGATATATATGGGCGATATTTGTATTTTAATGCATTAGAAAAAGGCGTAATGAATTCTACTTTTAATTATAATTTTAAAAAGTGTAAAAAATATTTGCTTTTGCGTTCAGCTTTGAGCCGAAATTTAATCTGCGGCTGAGTTCAAAAATTTACCAAATGAGTTCTTTTTATGCACTTTCATACTGGTGCTGCAACCATTACAGACTAAACCCCTCCCCATTACCCCAACCCCCTCCCCATTACCCCACCCCTCTCCCATTACCCCCACCCCTCCCCATTACCCCACCCCTCCCCCATTACTAAGGTTAACTGAATGCCCCCAAAAAACCCTCACCCCCTTATGCAACTTGGGGGCTAAGGTGAACTGAATGCCCCCAAAAAAACCTCACCCCCCCTTATGCAACTTGGGGGCTAAAAATTTACCAAATGAGTTTTTTTTATGCACTTTCATACTGGTGCTGCAACCACTACAGACTAAATATTTTACGGCTCCCCCAATTAATAAGGCCAAAGGCCCCAGCACCACGGGCATAGCTAAATGGGCCGTAGAGCCCACTTTAGCTAGTATATATATATATATATATATATATATATATATATATATATATATATATATATATATACCTAGGACGTCCTAGGTATATGTAGGTTCATATAACCCCCTCCGAAAAAAATTTCTGGCTACGGCCCTGATATATATATATATATATATATATATATATATATATATATATATATATATATATATATACGCAAGAATCACTACTTTTAATAAAAATATTAATTAATTAAAATAAATTTTTATCTATATTTAAATTTTTATTATTATTATACATGCCTGTGAATGAGAACTTTGTAAGAGTTGATATCTTACTAATAACTGATTTATATAGTTCAACTACGCTGATTTCGAATAAGGTGTCCATTTTTTCTGTCACGTAAGGATTTTCTGCAAAGTGGGAGGGAAAAAACAGCAACATAGATAAATATTATTTATTTCAATTTATATTAGGTATCTAATTCGCTTTGTTGTACTAATTACATATTCATCTTTATTTGTCCTGAGTTTTCTTGTGAGATTTATGCTTTTTAGACTCGAATGTAGGCGCTGTTCCTTTTCTTTTATGTTATAGTTCTGGAGTAACCCGTCCCACCTTCCCTGATATCTCTTCTACATTTCTTTGATGTCTTGGCGAAACCAGTCATTTATAGGCATTTATAGGCAGTAGTTTTAAATCAATATTTAATGAAAAGTACTTACATATGTAATATGAAATATGACATTTTGTGAAAAAATCTACGTGATGGTGAAAAATGAATATTATTTTCGGAGTCAGCTTATAAAAATCACTATATAAGCGATAAAATATTTCGGAACAACATTATTAAATTAAATAAATTTTTAGCTCTTTTAAAATGTGTTTTATTATTATTATTATCGGCAGACAATGCTGCTTGGAAAATAAAATTGAGAATAGAGTTAGGTAGGGAATTTTTTATTCTAACGGACAGGTATTCGTAACCCCTTCTGGAGGAATGGTCTGTGAGCGATGAATTCGGAACAGCAACAAGTGGCTGGTATTTGTACTTCTGAAACATGAGAGCTCGGCTTACACTACCGTGTGTGTGTATATATATAATATATTCCTTCGCCCAAACAAATTTTCAGAATTGCCTCGCGCTTTTATGTCAACGACTGTATTCAATTGCAAAACAACACTTAGAATTTCTGCGATAGTCGAATCTTCGCAGGGAGGTCAGAGAGAGAGAGAGAGAGTTACAAGGAGTTACAAGAAAAAGTAGTACCTCAAAAGGCCTTGCGGCCCATACCGAGGAGGTACCAATGGCAACGGGTGCCATGGAAAATTCATACACCCTCAAATAGTGTGCAAGATTCGGTCTAACCTTTTCTTGAACAGATCCACAGAAGAACTGTTCAAAACTTCTGAAGGTAACCTGTTCAACGTGTCACAGATCTTATAGGTAAAGTAATTCCTACACACGCTAGTCCTAAACAGTTTCAAATCCAACTTCCAACCATTGTTGCGAGTTGGGTTATCATTTAAACTAAACATGCTTCTAAAATCGACATTGTTGAACCCGCGTAAGAACTTGAAAACCTCGATGAGTTGACTGCGCAGCCTCCGAGTTTCCAGCGAAAACAAATTCAGGGCGCGTAAGCGTCGATTGTAGCCCATATGCCTAACGGAAGGGATTAACTTTGTGGCCCTCGCATGGATTCGCTCCAGCCTCTCAATATCTTTCCTGGGGGGTGGGCGACCAGAACTGCACAGCATACTCCAGGTGCGGCCGAACCAGAGAATTGTAGAGAGAGAGCACAATCTTCTTGTTGCGAAATCGAAATTGCCTCCTGATATAACCCAACAACTTCTGGGCTTTCTTTTCCACCTCTACGCACTGTTTGGTAAACTTAAGGTCGCTGCTAATTAGCACACCCAAGTCCTTTTCCAAATCAGTGGCCTCGATATTACTCCCCAACATGGAGTAGTCCGACTTGGGATTGGCGTAGCCAATGTGCATCACCTTGTATTTGCCCAAGTTAAACGGCATTTGCCATTTTTCGGACCACTCTCCTATCCTACGTAGGTCCGCACGCAGTTGCTCGATCGCCTCTGGCGTCCCAACATTGGCCCCACGCTTCGTGTCATCAGAGAGAGAGAGAGAGAGAGAGAGAATTGTGTGTATTATTATTATACGAAGCTTCTATAAGTGTCTAATCTAATCGAGACAGGTAAATTTCGGGCTCATTAGCTCGTACTGTACCCAACAGGTGCATCAAAGCATCAGAATTAAATTATACTATAAAAATAATAATGCCTACGATCATATGTTGGTACGCACGGTTTCTTATTGTAACGCTTCGTCTATCCATATGTTCATACGACAGAAGCCCGGTGAACACCTGGCAGGAAATTTTCGGTTTACTAATTCTGAACAACAGGTGGCTCATTTCGTTAGAAATAAATTTTGGGGATTAGGAACATCCCTTTATCAGGGGTTAAAGCTTATTTATCTTTCATATTTATCTCCTCTATATTTCGAATAAGCGCATGCTAAATAAATGATTCCATGTTAAATAATTCGACTAAATAAACAGAATAATGTAGTTGTTTATTATTGAAGTATATATATATATATATATATATATATATATATATATATATATATATATATTCATATATATATATATATATATATATATATATATACATATATAGATATAGTGTCAGCATTTAAGTGTAGATGTGTATAAGTATGGCATACTAAATAAAATTTAAAAATTTTGGCCAGATTAAAAATAAATAAGTATTCAGCATGAAAATTAATGAGAATGAGAATTTACAGATCTCAATTGACTTTCCTATTTGAAACTGCACAAATATAATATCATCGTTAATAAATCAGTTTCGAGTGTGTGTATATATATATATATATATATATATATATTTTCCCCCTTAATAAAAACTAGCCCTAATTTAAATTCTATTTTGCTTAGAA
This sequence comes from Bathynomus jamesi, assembly GCA_023014485.1. Lineage (NCBI taxonomy): Eukaryota > Metazoa > Arthropoda > Malacostraca > Isopoda > Cirolanidae > Bathynomus > Bathynomus jamesi. The sequence goes on along the minus strand of JAJOZX010000712.1, from coordinate 1,153,141 downwards.
ATTATGTTAATGTTTTTTATGTTATAGTTTAAAGATAAATTTGTATATTGCCGATGGTTGTAGTTGTGAGGTATTGCGAGGTAGTCTAAGGATGTATTTTGGGGGTTGTGCGGTAATTATTCTAAGTAAATGTGTATATATTTTGCTATTGGGATAGAACAATTCTTCTTTACATGCATCTGTTTATATACGAAGTGTGTGTGTGTGTGTGTGTGTGTGTGTGTGTGTGGTGTGTGTGTGTGTGTGCTTTTAACTCAATAATTTTTTCTTTTTTTTCTTTGAGGGGCGAGCATCTATTCCATTAATATATATATTTTTATATATACACTCCTTTCTAAGCAAGCCAATTACGCCTTCTAAGCCAGATTAAGCCAACAGGCTGATTAAGACTTCTAAGCCAGCTAAGGCAGCCAAGAACTTTAGTTTGCGACGAGTTATACCTGCGTAAACATCCTCTCTCCTCCTCTCCCCCTCCTCCTCTCCTCTCTCTCTCTCTCTCTCTTAGGCTACCTTCCGAGGTCAGGGTACCCCTTCATGCAGCTTGGGGGCTAAACACCCACCCCCTTGCTTGCATACCCCTCCCCCATGGGTGCCAACTCCCTCCCCTTTGCAACATTTGATCAACATTGCAATTGATTTGCACTCTACCATTTTGCGTCCATACTACTAGGGAAGCTATATTTTGGGGCTTCTTTGCGAATGACCCATTGCCCACGTCAGGCTAACATCATGAAAAAGAAGAAACTATAGTGTTTTTCATTTACCATTACTTATTCGGACTATAAAGGATTTAATTTTCCCAGAAATAGTTCCTTGTTCCATGCACGGTCTGTGTGTATCATGAAAAAACCTCAGGGGAGCATTCTGAGTTCAATTCCATATATATATATATATATATATATATATATATATATATATATATATATATATATATATATATATATATACAGGGTGGGCCGTAAGTTTCCATACATAGGAAAAATAAACATTTTTTTATGGACAACCATTTTTATTTATATAATATGCTCTACATGGTTGCCATTGTTTTGAAAACACATTTCAATACGTGTTCCCCACTGTTGATGAACACGCATTAGCACAGTTGACGTTATGCTTGTAATGGCGTTGGTGATACGTTCCTTTAGATGATTTATGTCTCGTATCTTTTCCTGATACACCATGGCCTTCAAGTGCCCCCAAAGATAGAAATCAAGGGGGGTGAGATCTGGGGATCTGGGAGGCCACTCCACAGGACCACGCCGACCAATCCAAGCATCCGGAAACTGCTGATCCAAATACAGACGCACGTGAAGACCATAATGAGGTGGAGCTCCATCTTGCTGGAAGTAAACTGGGAAGTTACCTTCCTCGTTTAGCAGGGATGGGAAAATCTCTTCTTGCAACATGTTAAGATACCTTTCGGCATTAAGATTTCCACTGACAAAAATTGGTCCAATAATTCTGTCACCCCATATCCCGGCCCACACCATCACTTTACCGGCACCTTGCATCTTCGTCGGACTCAGCCAGTTAGGGTTAGCATTACTCCAATAACGTATGTTTTGCCGATTAACCTCTCCATTGACGTAAAAATTTGCTTCATCAGTAAACAAGATCTTACGTCAAACGCATATTCTTAGGGTATCTGAAACATAAAAACAAACGTTTAATTTTTCCTATGTATGGAAACTTACGGCCCACCCTGTATATATATATATATATAAGAAAAATTTAAATTCAGGAACAATTTTTAATTCGGTTAAAAATTATGTATAAAAAGCAGTTACACTCTCATTCTTTCCTTTTAATTAATGATATGTTGCTTATTATTAAAAGGTTTCATATTTTATTTTCTAGATTATATTATATTTCGGCAAACTTTCCCCCTCAACTCACCCGTGACCCATTTTTATTATATTAATACACTATAAACTGTGGTTCTAAAAAATAATTGTACAACAGCGCTTTAAATTGAAACCAAGCAAAACATACCTGAGAGTTCCTCCAATTAGCGTAGCAACGAAAACTCCAGGTAGACCAGTTACGAAACTGAGTCGATTCACGATGTAATGAGGTACGATTTCATCTTTCTTTTCTATGACTCCTCGAAGCCAGGGATCGCAATCCGCATAAGCAGCGTATGCTATGACTCCTCCCCCAAATATTAAGATATTAATAATTAGCATACCTATAGCATTGATCCATAAAACTCTGGAATTTAAATCAGATGTAATTAACTGCAGTTTAATTAAATAAATGAAGGTTATTTTATAAAAATAGTGTGCATAGTCTTTACCATTTCCTTGAAAATCTGAGAATTTCATTCTTATTTTAAAGTTGAATGGGCAATCTATATAAAAGATCCACTGATCGGACTCTGACTTATAGGTCAAATTTATAAGCCCTATTATAAGTCTTTTTAAAAATTGTTTTCTTATTTTTGATATTTCGTCCATAGGTACCATCAGTAAATAGACTACAAATTATTTATAAACCTTGGCAGACAGAAAGACTTTCATTTGTCGGTTTTGCAAAAGCCACAAAACGATATACTCTCAAGACCTACTATATCTGTATCATAGTGATATACATAAAAATTCTTCTTTTTTAGTCAATTTCTTGGACACTTTCTGATTCTCATATTTCGTGAAGAAGGTATACCTAACTTGAATCTGTGTGGAAAAACATTAGTGTCCTTGGTATAGATCCCATCTTGCAAGGATGTCTGTCAAAGAAACAAGATTATTTTGGTGAAGGTTTACAATATTTAGTATTGTTCTTCATTCCACTGAAGATTTTCAAGAGCTACATAAATGAATATACTTCAGTGCCTTCATGGAAAGTTTCTGTGTTAAAACGACTTCATTATGGGGATTCCTCTCTCACCAGAGCTTAACAATTTATTAGGGAACATATTTGAAACTAGATATTCTCCCAAAATTATAAATCCTATTTTACTTGATGACATCTGTTGACATCTCTTTCAGTGTGGTACTCCCTTAGTTTTATATTCCTGAGTTTTATTTTGAACTTCATTTGTCCATCACATATTGTTTGGAAGGTTATGGGTATTGTTTCTTTATTTTCCATGCGTAGCTAATGGTGTATTTCACTTTCCCTTCTAAAGAGTAGACCTGTCTGTATTCTCGGAGCCTTTTGCAATAATCCAAATTCTTTCGATCAAATTTTGATTAAGAAAAGCCTCTGTTTGCCTTCTACATAAGTGATTGATTTATATTTTTAAGTGAATCTAAGAAGTAAAATTCAACTGCAGAAAAATCATTACTTTTTGGGCTCTTCTGTGGTTTTTCAGTACCTGTTCGGCTTCGTTTGGATTTTTATATATGAATTAGTATTCTTAAAAGCATAGTATCTGCGTGAAGTTAATGATATGAGAAGTAAATATAATTATAACGTGTACTAACTTACTTTACAGCATCTTGAACTGTCGGAACTGAGCATATACGCTGGATGTTGATTTGAGACACTCCGTAGAGGGAAGAATATGTGAAAAATCCGAAACTAAATGTATTGTAAATATTATGTCTTTCATAAAGGCTTGGATTGGTACTGAAATAGTAAGAAGTAAAACAAGCCTGTACATTTCATTCATTTTATAGTAATAACACTTATTAATATCTTTATAAAAATCAACTTATCTCATATTTAGACACAACAATTCAACCCACTTGAAAATATCAAGCCTTCCTCCAGCTAGTGCTGTATTCCAGACTTTTGTAGGACCCCAACTTCATTTAATCCTACTCCCACAATGACAAATAAACCTATTGACATGACAGTTAATTGAAAAACGTCCGTCCAGACAACAGCTCGTATGCCACCCTGTAAATGAAATTTTAAAGGTATTTGAGGTTCCTGAATTTAGAAAACAAAGCAAATGTCATAAGAAATAAACACTTTTTATTGTAAAACAAACGTTACAGTCTCGCTTTGATTGTTAGGTTTAGCAGATTGTATACATATACTGTACTTACAGTGGAAGAGTAAATGGTAACTGCAATACCCAAGATGAATATATAAGTTAATGAACTGAGTGGAGTAACAGACGCCAAGGCAAGGGTTGGGGCATAGAGGCAAATGCCCATAAAAATTAGTTCTTTAATGCAACAAATAATCGTAATGGTTTTTCGAAGCCAAGATGACTTGAAACGGAGCTCAAGATACTGAAATAAAAGAAAAACAAATAACATGGAGGATGTTGGGATAAATTGTGGGATCACACTACGTTTTGCCTTGCAGATATACGTATAGGCAAGCCCTCTCAGAGGTCCAGAGAGGCCCGGGCCACTTCCAGCTTTTGAGGCCCATAGCTAAACCCAATTATTACTTTCACTGCAAAACATTATATTCAAACCTGAAAGTTTCTAAATTTGAGGCCCCCTTTAAGCTTGAGGCCCAGGCCAAATGGCCCTCCTAGCCCCCCCTTGATAGGCCCTGCATATAGGTATTAATTAAAAATTAGAATATTCAACTGGATACAAATTATAAATACAGTCGCCCCTAACCTACACTGTACTTAACCTGATTTAACCTGAAAAAAAATTAAGTCTATTTCGTTCCCTAATATTTACATAAAGATTAATGTATGGAATAACACGCATGAGCGCGCGTAGCTTTTGCATGAAACAAAATTGCGCCGCCAGAATTCGAAACCAGACCCCCTTGAGTAGGAGTCGCGCGCTCCATCACTGCACTACAACAGGGTAAAGGCCAACGCAACATGCCATTTATTTAAACAACCGAGGAAATACGTAACGCTTTCACGTCCAGAAGCATTTTGCGTGTTAACCCTCCCGCACTCGGGGTAATGGCAGTATTTAATTCAAATCTCTCTCTGGTTTAACACTGGGATTTCATAGATGGATAATACACATGGTTTTTGTATGAAACAAAATTGCCCCATCTTTACCTCGAGTACGGGAAGGTTGACATAAAATGCCTCTGAACACGAAAGCGTTATGCGTTTCCTGGGTTGTTTAAATATATAACAAGTTGTGTTGACATTTATCCTGTTGTAGTGTAACGGTACCGCTCGCGACTTTTGCTCAGGCGGTTCCAGGATCGAATCCTGGTTTATATATATATATATATATACACGAGGGTAATTCAATAAGTATCCGCACTTTTTATTTCACAATTTTATTTTCACATCTGATAGATTATAAACACATCATTTCTCAACATGGTCTCCCTGTTTCTCAATACACTTAGTCCAGCGATCTACAAGCTTCCTAATGCCATCACAAAAGAATGTTTTTGTCTGTGTACGTAGCCAGTCATGCACCGCCTCCTTCAGGTCATCATCGCCTTGGAATCGCTGACCTCTCAAAACGTATTTTAGTGGTCCAACAGGTAAAAATCCGAAGGTGCCAGGTCTGGAATGTAGGCTGATGGTCGAGAACTTCAAATTTAAGTTCTTGAAGGCATTTTCTAGTCTGTGCAGCGATATGAGGGCGCGCATTGTCGTGTAACAGAATAACACCTTCCAACAATCTCCTCTCCGTTTGTGCGAATTGCTTGCTTTAACTCATTCCGAAGCATGTCAGATACGATGCACTTGTTACTGTAGTTCCACGCCTCTAGATAATGTTCAGGTTATCATTATCATTATTCGTATTCTGACATGCTTCGAATGAGTTAAAGCAAGCAATTCGCACAAACGGAGAGGGAGATTGTCGGAAGGTGTTATTCTGTTACACGACAATGCGCGCCCTCATATCGCTGCACAGACTAGAAATGCCTTCAAGAACTTAAATTTGAAGTTCTCGACCATCCAGCCTACAGTCCAGACCTGGCACCTTCGGATTTTTACCTGTTTGGACCACTAAAATACGCTTTGAGAGGTCAGCTATCCAAGGCGATGATGACCTGAGGAGGCGGTGCATGACTGGCTACGTACACAGACAAAAACATTCGTTGTGATGGCATTAGGAAGCTTGTAGATCGTTGGACTAAGTGTATTGAGAACAGGGACCATATTGAGAAATGATGTGTTTTAATCTATCAGATGTGAAATAAATTGTGAAAATAAAAAGTGCGGATACTTATTGATTACCCTCGTGTGGTGTGTGTGTGTGTAATATATATTCTATATGTATATTATATATATTATATATATATATATGTATATATATATATATATATATTATATATATATATATATATATATATATATATCTATATATATATATATAGTATATATCTATATATATATATATATATATATATTAGTGATGTAGGTCACATCCGCATCCGCATCCGCGGAACATCCGCACATTTTCTCGCATCCGCATCCGCACCCGCATCCGCACTTTGGACTGCGGATGTCGTGCGGATGTGGACCGTTGAGATAAAATGTCATTAATAAGCGGAAATTATAAAATTCTACTATATTAATAGAACTAGTTCATTGTGCGCAAAAGTGATGCAAGCGACAAGACGAGAGGCTGTTCTTGTATGAAGTTACTCTCTTGCAACCTACTTAGATCCACGTTACAAAGCTAAGTTATTTTCACCTAGTACATTAGAACGAGTTAAATCATCACTTGGCAAAGCAGTTGAAGAGCTTCAATCTCTTGAATCTGTCGCTTCGCCACCCACCAAAAGAATAAAAGTTTCAGTGACAGAACCAACCCTTCAACAAGCAAATCTATCACAGAATCTGTCTCTCAGTTTCTTGAGTCAAGCAGCAATGACGAGACCTACGCGATGTCAAAAGATGTAGTAAAAATGAGCGAGAGCTATCACCAAGAAAAACGCCTGGCTGCATGTGACAATCCTATTAGTTGGTGGAAAAATACGCAGAATATCTATCCATACTTGAGTAAACTTGCAAGGAAACATTTAGCCTGTCCTCCAACAAACGTACCAAGCGAGAGATTATTTAGCAGTGCTGGATTAATATATGATGAAAAGAGAAACAAACTGGCAGCAGAAAAGGCAGAAAAATTAATGTTCCTTAAGCATAACCTTCCTATAATTAAGTTTGAACATTAAACGATGAACATCTTAGTTTACTTTATTTTAATTACTCATTTATAAATATGCCTAATAAAACTTTAAACTTAATATAAATAGTTATCAAGCTAATTAAAGATCTCTCTCTATAAGGGTGGAGGTTGGGGAAAGAGGTCGGTGGGTGCATTTGAGTTGGGTTCACGTCCCGCATCCTGGTAACACAATTATGGTTTCTAATTGTGGCTGAAACTCAACAAAATATAACGAATTTATTTGCAGACGAATTCACTAATTGATTTCTATATTAGTTAGATGCTTGATATTATTTTATATGTTCAGAGAAAAGTACAGCAATTATTGTACAATTAATCAATTATACTACATTATAGCTACAGCTCTCTCTATATAATAACTTATTATATACGTTAAACACAACAAATCTCGAATATATCCTAAAAATAACGAAAATGTAGACATCCGCATCCGCGGATGTTGAAATCAAACATCCTCATCCGCATCCGCATCCGCGGATGTGAAAAAAATGACATCCGCTACATCAATAATATATATATATAATTTCAAGGGGAGGGGCAACAAGCTTGACCTTCGTGAAATGAGGAATCGTCGCACGGAACATTTGAAAGGTTGAAAGGTTGTATATATTAGGGTAGAGCGAAAAAATAATATGCAATTTTATTGTAGAGTGACAACAAAGTTCCTTTGCAGTCAATTACAGCATATCTATATATTGACCTTGTTTTTCATGCAAAGGGACTTTGTGGCCACCCTATATTTATGGTCGGAAAAAACGAAAATAATAATTTAAACTTTCTGAAACGGCTGCCACTAACCAGATATGTCTATCCTATAACCAAAATTATGATAAGTATCCCTACAGCAAAATGGGATCACCTGAAGATCAGGACCCCCAGCCTCAATTACCAACTATATCTTCGTTAAAACTAATGAAAATATCACGACTTAACCTAACCAATCGTCAAGGGCGTACAGTTGACCTAACCGGGCACTCAATTTAATGTATTATTATATTTGGTATTGTAAAGCAAAAAACAAGAATACATATACTAGGAATGACTTTTAGATGTCTAAACACTTTTTTTGCTTTCCCCATATTTGGTTGTGTTCGTGTTGCTGCGTGCGCACGCATATTGCGTTTGGTTTGGCAGGCATTCCAGGTGGAAAATATGTTACTCATGAGACACCAGCCTTCAGCAAGGCTATATACTGTAATATATATAGTAAACTCTATAGTGCCAGTTATTGAAGAAAGCATATTTCAAACGGTAGACTGGTTACTATATTTGGATCTTTTCGGTTTGACGGCCGGCGGAAAAAAAAATTTAGTTAATTCTTATTACATTTCAGAATAATACATTTTAGTTTAGAGAAATGAAAAATAGTATCAAGAAAATAGAGTTGAAAGTGGAAAAAAATAAATATAAAACATTTATAATGAGAATTTGAAAATATTCTGTCTGTCCCACCCTAAAACACGGAAAAGGTGTTTTGGAGAGAAAGAATTATTAAGTAAAAGTTGTTTAAATTAATTGAAACCTGCGGGAATATTATTGAATGCCCGGTTAGATCAACTGTACGCCCTTGACGTTTGGTTAGGTTAAGTCGTGATAGTTTCGTTAGTTTTGACAGTAAACTAACGAAAATATCACGACTTAACCTAATCAATCGCCAACGACGTACAGCTGACCTAACCGGGCATTCAATTAACCTAACCCGTTGGTAGAGTCTAGAATTTGATGATCCCGTAGCCATGACTTGTTTTTTTCCGCCGACCGTCAAACCGAAAAGATCCCAATACGCCACTGAATTGAGAAATTAGCTTTCAATGAAAAATCAAAAGTCGTCGAACTGTCGAAAATTAAGCAGTCTTTTATTTTAGCTAGAAGTTTACTTAATTATTTTTTTATTGTAATTCACTTTTTTATTATTCAACAACTAAAACTAATTATCTCTGTCCTGGCAGTAAATATTACTTACCTCATTTACAGATAACAATTTCAATGGGTGCATCATAGGTAATATAATTAGGCCAGCTGCTCCAATTCCAAATATAACTCCAATCACGAAAATAAATAGCTGTATTCCATGGGCATAGGCTTCACCAGAAAGCCCTGAAAACGGGAGTTTGTTCGTGTAATTTGTATCCCTTATTTCGAGTAAATGTAAGTGAGCACATTAGAATTGTTTCATTGTTTTAGACTGATTTTTTGTCATACCAAGGATACTTATAGCCGAAATGTAGGATGTCAGAAGAGACATTCCTACCGGAATTGGTCCAAAAGCTCGATTTCCCATCAAAAACTCTTCGGGTGATTTGTTTCCTTTCAATGACGCATAAACTCCTATCGCTGCAGAGATTGCCAATACTGCCACGAAGACGCAGTAGTCTACAATTCCAAACGTTGGCTCTCCCGTAGTTTCCATTTCTGTAATACTAGAGGATTGTACATTTAAAAATATTTTAACTAAAGTCCTGTCTCCATACTACAAGGCTGTCGAAAGCGGTCAGGCCAGTCAAGCTTTGGCCTGACCAATATTCAGCTAAGCCATTGGGTTTGTTCTGGGTTCCGCTATTTTATTGGTCCAACATTTTAAAACATACATACTTTTATTGGCTCTAGACCTACATTGAACCTGCTACCCCGACTTATGAGCGCAGGACAGTAGTATAGTGGCAAAATACTTGAGTGCAAGTTGCAATTGCAATATTACGTAATGAGTGCTAACCCCCAACCCCTTGGTGCCAACCCCCTTTGTTGCAAGAGTGCCAACCCCACCCCACCCTTTGTTTCAAACCTCTTTGGAGGAGGAGGTGGAGTGCCTCACCCCAAAGGGGCATACCTAAACCTAAGGGCCTCTTTGGGGGAGAAGGGGAGCCTCACCACCAAAGGGGCAGAAAGAGACAGCAAAGAGAGGAAGAGGGAACACAGAGGTCCTTGCTCGGCTGATTGCCGAGCTCATATGAGGTTTTTCAGCCACCTAACCGCTCTTATAGGGTCCCAAACAGCCAGTTGCTTAGGCAGCCAGTGCCTTATAGGGAATCATCAGCAGAGTGCCTCAGGGTGTCATCGTCTCAGACCACATCGTCAGTGCCACAGTGTGATGCTAAAAGGACCAGGCTCGCACCCACTCGGGTCAGCCCTGTTGTTGAGAGGCCCTGCACCTCAGACAGTCATCCGTGCCTCCGGGATGAGCCAATAATAATTACCCAGTTGGCTTAGAAGACCGATTTGGCAAATAGCAATAATTATTTATTCTGAAATCCCAACAAGTTATATAATTGTGTACAAGGAGCAAATAAAGCCCCAATACATCATTCGATTATGAATTAATGGCTATACACGGATCATATATATATATATAATATATATATATTATATTATATATATATAATAGACTGGAAATTATATAATCATTGATAACGTTGCAATATCAAATATTCGTACAGGAAAAAATATATGCAGTTTTATTAAATATATTGAAAATACACGATACATATATTCATATTAGTACAGTTTAAATATATTGTCTTTTTGTTCTACGATGCAAAACGCAAAACTCACACATAATACAGCCAGATGTCGCAGTGTACATGTGCTAAAAAGGTCTGGGCTCGCACCAGACAGGGTTGTTACTCAGGGTACCTATGGATAAATTTCAATTCAAAAATAAAATAATGTTCACTTCATGCGTGATAAATCTCAAATAAAAAAGAAAACTTATCACGTAAAATCTAACCGTAATTACTGGATTGAATTTGGGATCAAATGCGGAACGTTTAATATTATTATTATTTATTTATAACCTTTCAGTCTTAGATCTGTTTTTTACTTTTAATTAGCAATAATTTATTGCGGAAGTTATTTTATTTTTGTTTCTGGCGTAAATTTTTTTATTTTCACTCTCCAGAACCGGGGACGTCTCCCCGACATTCGCACGGATAAAAGTTCATCTAAAAGCGTGTAAACCCTCCCCCACATAAAAATGTTCATCTAAAAGCGTGGTAAACCCTCCCACGGAAAATGGTTCATCTAAAAAAGCGTATAATCCTCCCCATAATTTTTCATGGCTGAATATATATAATATATATATATATATATAATATATAATATATATATATTTATATTATTTATATATATTATTTTTATATATATATATTATATACATATATTTATTTATATTATAATTTATATATATATTATAATATATATATCTATATATATATATATATATATATATATTTATATTTATATATATATAATATATATATATATATATATATATATATATTTTTTTTTATATTTATATATATATTTATATTTATATATATATTTATATATATTTATATTATATATATATATATTATAAATAATATTATATATTTATATATATATATATATATATATTTATATATATACAGGGTGGGCGGAAAGTAGCTCCCTATTTTGGATTTGTAAAAAAATACGTAATTATCCATTTATTTCAGAAGAAATAATATGAAAAGGTAGGCATACATGGTAGGTTTTCTCTAAAATTCAATGTGGGCTCCAACTCTTTCCACCAGCTTCTGGAGCCGCCCAGGAATGGCGTCCACTGACTTTAGCAGGAACTCCGGCGGGATGGAGGACATGACTTCCCGAATTCGGTCCTCCAGTTCTTCCAATGTCCTCGGTTTGGTGCGGTAGACTTCTTCCTTTACCCACCCCAAAGAAAGAAGTCGCACGGTGTCAAGTCGGGGCTCCTGGTGGCCATTGATGTGGACCACGACGACCCATCCAACGCCCAGGGAAGTGGGCATCCAGCCACTCACGGACAACAAGAGCGAAGTGCGGAGGGGCGCCATCTTGCATAAATATCAGATCGTCGATGTTCTCCCATGTGCTGACAACCGGCCAGACCTCGTTTCGCAACATAGCAAGGTACCGCTCAGCATTCATGGTGTTGCGCAGAAGGAACGGGCCCACAACCTGATCTGAGGTCATACCACCACCACACCGTTACACTGAACAGATTCTGCCGTTTTTCAGCGGTAAACCGTGCGACTTCTCTTTGGGGTGGGTAAAGGAAGAAGTCTACCGCACCAAAACCGAGGACATTGGAAGAACTGGAGGACCGAATTCGGGAAGTCATGTCCTCCATGACCATATATATATATATATATATTATATATATATATATTTATATATATATATATATATATATATATTTTATATATATATATATATATATTTATATATATATAATTTATATATATATATATTTTTATATATATATTTATATATATATATATATATTTATATTTATATTTTATATATATATTTATATATATATATTTATAATTTATATATTTATATATATATATTTATATATATATATATATATATATATATATATTTCAGTTAGCAAAAATATAATGATAGTCCTTGAAGGTGAAGCAACCTTTCTCCGTTTAACAAAAGAATATTCCAGGTAAAGGGTTTCAATTTTACGCGCAAACTTTACAGTATATATAAGCAGGTGTTCCCAACTAAGTATAAATTGTGTTTAATCTATTTTAAGCAAGTTTTAGGCTTACAATATCTGTTTGCGAGGCATTCCTGATAATTCTTTTAAATATTTTGGTATTTATATATATACGCGATAATGGAGGACCACGACGTTTATTAGCATTTGGCCGAAAAGGGTCTCTTGTAACAAGAGAGAAAAGTATTCTAAATTTAATTTATGACAGGCTGTCACAGTACAATACAAAAATCTGGAACCTTGTAAATATATTTCCTTTGAAAAGCATAACCTTCCCGAAGAAATAAAATTTAAGACGGGGCATGTCTTAAATTTTATTTTTGCGCCGAAATGAGGACACAATGGGATCTGCACCCCCAAAACTCGCCCAACTTTCATGGAACAGCCAATGATTATCTTTGTAAAGGGGGCGTGCTCTCGGGTTGGTCGAAAATGCTTTCCCAAGTCCTAATCTCCGCCCCAATTCTCGCAACGACCCAATAGGAAACAAAGTTCCCCGCTTGTAGGCAGGGCGCGTGCCCCTTATAAGCGCCAAATCGCGACACAGAGATTCAGTTTCTTGCAATTTAGTACAGCAAACGAATCATGGATGAACTATACGAATCACCCGAACTGATTGCTGATGGCGATTTCTACGCCCAAGCAGCGCTTTATCTCTTCAATGCCATAGGCCAGAACGAATTATTTTCGTCCCAGAGTATCGCCGAAGCATGCGGGACTGTCAATGAACCAATCAATGAAGCCTTTACTGAAATGTAAGTACTGTTTCTCGTTTCCCGTCATGTTTCTGTATCCAATTCATATTATGTTTAACTTATCGTAGGTTTTTATTTATTGTCTATTTATATAATATATATATATATATATATATATATATATATATATATATGTGTGTGTGTGTGTGTGTGTGTGTGTGCGATCAAGCTTTAAGAATATTTTCTCAATAACTTCCTACTGCAGTTGGAAATTACCAAAATTGCAATAGTTGAAATTTTTTTAAATATTGGCTAATTCTTTCGTAGGTTGTCAAAAATCAAATTAAAAAATAAAATGCTCATAAAATAATAAATTCTTAACGTAGCGAGTTTATTTTTACACTCTTATGTAGAGATGTATGTATGCTAAATATTTCAAGGCTATGTTTCTTTTAGTTTTTATTCAAATGAATATGTAATGAGTGTCATCTTTGGTTACATTTTGCAGTTTCTCGTTTCCCGTCTTGTTTCTCTATCCAATTCATATTATGTTTAACTTATCGTAGGTTTATATATATATATATATATAATATATATATATTATATATATATATATATATATATGGTCAAGCTTTAAGAATATTTTCTCAATAATTTCCTACTGCAGTTGAAAATTACCAAAATTGCAATAGTTGAAATTTTTTTTAAATATTGGCTGAATGGGTTCTACATGGGGAATAAATATTGCATAAAGGGGCGGGCGGGGAAAACGAAGTATTGTCGCAAATATTGTCGTGGTAGAGACTGTAAGAAGTAATACGAGTTTTAAATCTACGGAGAGAATATAAAGATGCCATTAGTCGTCCAAAGCCTGGACCCGTTATATAGCTGTTACGATTGGTACACAAATGGCTGCAATGAATATATTCCTAGCCGTTTTTAATGAGTTACCAACCATTTGGAATAAATCGTTTACAACCAAAACAATTAAATAAAACATTACATCATTCTGTTTATTAAATATTGTAAATATATACAAAATAAATATACATTGGAATGATCAAAAATAATAATAATAGTATAAGAAATGTTAAATAAATAATTACACACACTATCTTCTACAGCACAAAAAATAAGAAATTGTATAACCATCAATATAGCAGTACAGGAGAAGTATATATATATATAATACACTCACTTTGTTTTCAAAATACTAAACTCACACTTAATTGAGTTTACAATTACATCGTTATTGCTCTGCATTACGCAGTATACGCGGGTTAATAATATTTCACCGCTCAAGGTATTGGTAAACCTGTACTCTATATAAATACCCTTCATGTCATTCAGTACTATTTTTGTGCCCACTTTACATCCGGCTGGCAAGTTATCGAATACAATCAAAAGCACGCACAAAAAGTCATCGTGGGCCGTTACATTGAATACAAGTTTATAATCATGCTTTTCCAATCGGGGATTTTTCTTAACGTCCCGAACTTTTCAATCGTGAACTCTTCTTAAGAATGCATAGCTGTAGCCGAGATAATCTAATTCGCTACAACAGATGATCATTATATAAAGTAGTTCTTCAGGGTGAACGGTGTAGGTGAGCTCAGCCCTGTACCAATCAAGTGTTTTGTACCAAAGTTCATGATATTTCGAAGAGTCTAAACTTATTAAATAATCCTCAACCTCTAGACCATTCTCACCTTGTTCAGCCCTACACTCGGTAAACCCATCGAACAGAGCGGCGTATGGGTATTCAAGAACCGTATCAAAATAAAGCATAACCCTAACACGCGCGTGTAATATAGGCTTCAGCTTACGGAATCCGACAATTTCAAACATTCTGTCGAGGATGAAACAGTTTCGTGTAGGAAGAAGAACGTCATCAGCTCCCCATTTCCCCATCTCTCGTATATCAATGCACGGTTGTTCGTTATTTACACTCAATGTACAAACAATGGTATATGAGGAGGCATCACTAATCAGCTCTCTTATTGTACCTACCCAGCAGATATTTTATAACGGTCCTCTGCCCACTTCTCAACTATCACGAAGACTCTATTCATCTCCGCAATACTTAAATAAATATCGTTACGTTCGCTTGCCTGCCTGCAAGTCGTTTCAAACACACAGTTAATGGTGCCGGTTTCTCGCCTGAATACGCGCAGTGACTTCGTCACGGAGACGTCGTACGAAGCTTTGAGAATGCTTCTCAAAGGGAGTTCCATCGTATTCACACGGATCGAGATGACACGTCCACTCGGTTCAAGCTCTGAGATGACTATGGCACAACCACTCGGGCCAAGCTCTGAGAAGGCTATGAGCCACATGCAACGCGTCGGTGCGACGGGTGGAGTGATTCCTACCATAATCTAATGAAACGTGTGCGGCGCTGTTCGAATTGTTGTATCCCATTATATTGGGCAGGTGTTTTTTTCCGATACAAGAAATAATAACGATTTTAATGGTTTTTTTTTAAATTACTCAAAACTTTTAAAATTAGCATGCGTTTTCAAAAATGTCTTTAATCATTGCCTAATGACTTATGAATATGTTTTAATTACAGGAGCAATGCTGAGTTAGACCGTGTAATCGCCACTTTTGATGAAAGGATGGCTTCTCCCCCCGCCCCAGAAGTCATGATATTGGAGTGGTACAGTGAGCGTCAGGCTGTAGAGGAAATAATGTAGGTTCTTTGAAGCTATATAGTATGTTTTTACATTTCTTTTGGTTTTAACAAGTTGCAATAAGGATGTTTTGAAAAATGTGTTTATTCATTACCTAATGACTCATATATATATATTCCGCCATACACAATATTTTTAGCAACACCCAGTTTCATGCATCTATTTTAATTACAGGAGCGGTACGGAGCTAGACGATATTATAAACACTTTTGGGGAGAGAGTGATAAATGAAGTGGTATCCACACCACACAGCGAATCAGACGTCGTGGTATTGACACACACCCGATCAAGCGAATGCGTGCTCATCGACGAGATTATGTAAGTATTTTTTTTTTAGGTTAAGAACAAAACACAATATTATTTTCATTTATTAAACATGTACAAAAAGGGGCAGTCCCCAATTCTTAATTGCTACAAATGTGTATATATATATATATATATATATATATATATATATATATATATATATATATGTATAGCTTTACACAATATAGATCTTACACATTACAGGGGGTACTAACATATGGGAACTTTTTTATGTCTGCACACATATTTATCATTCAACTCTGTGTCGCACAAACCGAATAATTTTTAAAAATTCATAAAACCCTTCCCACGTGACATGTGCATGAGAAACAAAATACAATACAATCCG
Source organism: Bathynomus jamesi (assembly GCA_023014485.1). Lineage (NCBI taxonomy): Eukaryota > Metazoa > Arthropoda > Malacostraca > Isopoda > Cirolanidae > Bathynomus > Bathynomus jamesi. The sequence goes on along the minus strand of JAJOZX010000712.1, from coordinate 1,136,558 downwards.
CATGTTTCAGTATAAAGTCCTTGGAAACGATATGGATTCCAGATAAACTTAGGCACACGTAATCGCGCTATAAATGGTACAATTGTCGAGTCATGCCATGGTGGGAAACCGAGTGAATCGAAAGAGTACATTCTTTCCTTAGTTTTAAAATAGATCGGAAACCAATGAATCCCTCACCCCCGACAATGTCGGTGTTAACAATAATCCCGCACCAGTTTCCCGTGCTATGCATCTCCAATATTTCATTTTTCGCACGCCCACCGCATAAATTTTGATCACGCGAAACAGTCACTTTTCATCACTCTTGGAGTGTATTTGCATCCATTTAAAAATCTGTCGTGACGTTCCGGAAATGGTCCAGTTCTATTAGGGCCTGTGTTTCTAGATACACGAGTGCACTTAAAGGCGTGTTTATAGCTTTATCAAACTCCAATCTCACTGAGACGGTCCCAGTCTGCTGGGCGTTTAAATGCGTGTTTACGCCAGCAGTTAAGTCAGGCGTAAGGTCGAATGAGTAATATTAAACCCCTCCACAAATTCTTTCTGAGTTATCCCGAAACCGAGCTCATCACAAGCACCTGTATTATGAGCCAAACTACTATAAGCTCTCGCGCAGAGCGGGAATACCCCAGTTGACGAGTAATCCATATCCAGCACTCCACCCAGGGCGATACTATTTATGAATAGAGTAATATTTTTAAGCCCGAAATTCTCGAATTTTAAGGCACTCTTTTTATAATTTCCATTTGTTGAGGCGTGGTCTTGCAAGCCAATTAAAATCCTTTTAGGTAGAACTCCAAGAGCAATGTTTTCTATTTGTTTCGATGCCAGGCCTGCCGGGATCGTGCACAGTTTGATCTGTACCCTGTTAATTGGATATTTCACTGTGGCGTGTATGAGATCTTTCTCGATTTCTATTTGCTTCGGGGAGCTTAATTTCACGCGGCGTATACGCAAATACGTTTCCATGATATGTATCACAACGGGTTTCGCGCCTTTTTCTTGGTCAGCCCCAGATGTATGCAGATCTCAGGGCTCGTGCGGGTAAGCTTCAATTTCATATCTACTCCGTTCATAAGCAACTTCTGGAAAGTAAAGTCTGTATGCAGGCGTCCAAAACATTCGTATATCTTTTATTTTAGAATTTTTAAATTTATCCTTTATACTACCCTCATCTTTAGTGTGGTAATACCCCTCGGCGGATAAAAAGGTGTCCTTCGCTTCTTTTGAAAAGTTGAGGACATTTTCCAGATATGCTCGTAGGTGATAGTACCCCGTGCCTGCCGAGATTTTAGTCTGATTTAAATATACGTCACACTGACTGAATATAGAGTGCAGAAAGTTGGTTTCAGGGTATGCAACATAATTATCATCGCAATCCGTTCAGTCAGAATGAGCTATGCGAAGTTTAGTATACATGTGCATACAACTCGGATCAAAAAAGTAAGGGCCTGAGCTGGGTATCACGAATTCTATAGGGGCAGTGGGTGAACTAATTGTGTTTAAAGGGTTAATTGTAATAAAGTCGCTGTGCTCAATAGAAACTTGCGTTGGAGGCATCTCAAAGAGGGATAGCTCCGATTTACAGCATTGTGAACTACACGGATGAATGAAACGTGCCATGGTGAGTCAGAAATAGTGCCACCTCCCTCAATGAGTATTAATCAATCTATGAATCGTGAGAGTAGCGTCCTCAGTTTATATCAGTTAAAAAATGATCGGCCATAGGCAGGGCGTAACTAGGGTTTAGAAATTAGTGAGGTCCAGATTTTTTTTCGAGCCGCGGCGGACGAGCAAAATTCAGACCAAAATGACATCTACAAACACAACCCAAGCTATACACTAAACAAAAACCCTTGTCTATAATTAAATACTGTACAAAGGGACCTGTTAGCAAAAATACTTTATTAAAGCTGCAGCAATATTTCACGGTTCAGCCTCTTTTTTTTTTTTTTAGGAAATAATTACCGAGGTCCGGACCTCGGTGACCTCATAGGTAGTTACGGCCATGGCCATAGGTCTCATACGCTTTGAACACTTCTTTTTTGGTACCCTTTTACGTTTAATGCCACGTGATCCCTTCTTCCTAACAGCTCTCTTCTTCTTCTTTCCACCACGTGATGGTATCCCTTCTTCCTAACAGTCCTCTTCTTCTTTACACCACGTGTTGGCAGCCCCTTCTTCCTAACAGTTCTCTTCTTTCCACCACCACGCATTTTTCTCTTCGCGTCTTTGATGATTTCATCCCGCATACGCCTTAAATGTTTTTTAGAGCTTCTTTAGGTATAGTTCCGCCCAATATGTCCTCTGCTGCGTTAAAAAACCTGTTTGTAACGCCTTCCTTCCTAGGTACCTGGCCCCCTTCTTCAACAGTGGGACAGCGGTGCGTAGTATGGATGAAAAATGGATCCAAGTCCACTACCACGCTGGTATCTCACCCCTCGGTATACCGTGAAAGGCTTTCTGGCCATTATAACTCAGTGCGTCGAAAGTGTAGTTTCAGTTACGTAAACTCCCGTCACCAAATGAGAAATTTTTGCCCTCAATCATTCTTATATATATTGAGATATTAGTTATTAGATTAGTTGCGACATTCACATAATGGGGTATGTCATATGTAATACTCAAGCTTCTTCCTCTATGGTTGGGGATCTGGGCTACGCGTAGCAGGCGTGCCTGGGTATCCCCAACAAAACTGGTGTTCCGCTATATTGCTGTATAAATAGAGCACATGTCTGGAGGCTGAGAACTTACATCCAGCTTCTCCATCCTCAAGTGATACATTAAGCTGGATAAGTCATGTGGTGACTCTTGAAAGGTGTCTCTTTAGAAGGCTGCTCGATAACGCCCCTCGGTTATAATTTTGAACACTACCGTCTTCAAGATTTCTGTTAACCTTTGATTTTAGGACTAGAGTATGTGTATGGTTTCCTTTGTTTACGATTTCGTATAATAAGTCATTCGTAAGATTTGAGTTTTTAAAACTTATGTTTAAGTCTCTCACAACATCCTCAGCCGTACCATAACGTCCAGCCCTTGTGTCACTGTTGTACTGAAAAACTGTGCAACCTTAGTCCAGGCGATACGGATAGTAGCATCCCGAGTTAACCCGGCGTTTTCACACTCATCAATGTCTCTAAGAACGGTAAATACGGAATCTTTATAATCAATACTTAAAAAGAGGGTATCCAGCTGAAATTCACATATCCCCACCTCATACGAATCACGACCCAGTTCAATGGGCCTATGGAGTTCTGTTACAAAGTTGGCTAGTGTGTTGTTAGGGTGTACAGACAGGGATGAGGAGGACGAGAGTGTGACGTAGAAATGGTTGTGTGTCATGCTGCATACTAATTAAGCTTCATTACTGCATCAGCTTTTATATAAGCATTGAAGCTTTCTGGGTAACCTAGTCACTTCACCAGGTACATTTTTGTCTTTCCTGTACCTTTCCTTCCCAAAATTTTCTCAATTTTAAACATTTTTTCCTAAATTAAATGCCACTTTCTGCAGTTCCTCGAGGTACAAACCTCCCGAGATCTCTTCACCATTCAAATCTTCAACGTAATACATCGTTAACTCACCAGGCTCCATAGCTCTAACTTTAAAAATCTCGCGTGTCCATCCTTGCTCAAAACCCTTCGCGAATTTATTTCCCGAACGTGACAGCCTTACATAGTCAATGATTTTGAAACGCTCAGAGGGTGGTGGTGGTGGCACTCCATCTTTTCTCGGGCGCTTGCCTCTTTCTAAAACATCGTTAGGTGTTGTACCGATCGTGCGATGGTGTGAGCGGTTGTAAGATGAAGCCAATGAATGGAGAACGTTTATATATCTGTACGTGTTTTTATGTGTAAAGTATCGATGCATGCGTTCCTTTATGGTACGTTGAACTCTTTCAGCTAAAGAAGCCTTATGTATAGAATTGGATGTGTAATAGCTGATGTTAAACTCTGACAACATGTTCTGAAAAGCTCGCCCTATAAATTCTTTTCCCATATCCGTACAAAAATAGCCAGGAATCCGATTTTCTTTCAACATCAGCGTTTTGGCCGCTTTAGCAACTGTATCGGGCGATTTATTTTTCAGGGAAATTAGCCACAGGTATCTAGAGAATACATCTATTATGAATAGGATGTAGCGGTACACCATAAGTACCTCTGTACAATCTATTAACGCCACCAGAGGATGCAGGGCTAGAAATGTCATAATAGTGCTTACCTAATACGTTAACCATTTGCGTATTTTAGAGGCACGTGGATAAGGTTGGCCGTCTACTCTCTTCTTTCTCCTCTTCAGAGGGACTGCAGCTGTTGGGGGCGAAGGTGTACTCAGTTGTGACACATGCGATGCATGTTCCAAGTCTTTTAACCTATTCAGATTACACCAGTACAGATTTAAAAACTTGTCGATCGATTTTTACAAACTAGTTGGTGATTCTATATAATTTGAGTGCGCTGATCTCAAAAATATAGTTAGTTTTTCCCTATCACGTATGGTTTTCTTACTACAGGGTGTCATAAATCCCCCATTTACCCCCAAATGTGAACCATCTTATCGAGACCAACATTGGATTGCACATGTTAAACCATAAATTTTGTTGTTATAGACTACAGTAACGCTTACATAATAATGTAGGGTAAATATATATAACAACCAGTCCCGTTCCCAGCAAAATACTCTCTCCCCTCCCATCAATGGGTGGTTAACATTTGGGGACAGATGAGGTGTTACAACACCCCTTGTAGCACGAAATCTTTAGGTGATAGAGTAAAACCTAATTAAAGCAGAATTAAATAGCTCCTAGCTCTTGGACTAGCATATTGCTTGTTTATGAAAGAATAAAAAAATAACTGAAAGAAACAATATATTTACCTTTACTTGCAAACACTTCAGGACTTATTCCAAAGACTTAAGACTACGAAGGTAGATCTGACTAATGACGAATAAACCGGTGCTTCTTTGATGTTTTCTTATGCTGTGCGTTAGGCTGATCTCGTTGCAGACACCAGCAGTAATCCGCCATCATATTTGTATGCCATCTTCCTTGATATCTTCTTTCCATGGTTTTGATGTCCTGGTGAAATCGTTCCCCTTGCTCCTCACTGACATCTCCGAGATTTTCGGGAAAACGGTCAAGATGCGAAAATAAGAAGTGAACTTTCAGGCTCATGTTGCAGCCTAACGCGCAAAACTTTTTAAGCATATTTTCCACCAGTCTTTCATAATTTTGGCTTTTGTAGTTTCCCAAGAAGTTTTCAACAACATTTTTTAAACCAAGCCATGCTTCTTTTTCTTTATTGGTCATTGTGTTCAGGAAATGATCGTCTGTCAATAACTTTCTAATCTGAGGACCTATAAAAACACCTTCCTTTATTTTCTCGTAGCTAATCTGGATATTTTGAACAAATGTACTTGAAACACTCACCTTCTCTATTAAATGCTTTGACATACTGCTTCATCAAGCCTAACTTAATGTGCAAGGGTGGTAGGAGGATTTTATTTGGTTCAACTAGATGTTCATGTAAAATGTTCTTTGATCCTGAGGTAAGATTCTCTCTAGGAGGCCAAGTTTTCCTCTTCCAGTGCTGGTCACGTGCTCGACTATCCCATTCGCAGATGAAACATGGCATCTTAGTGTATCCTGATTGCTTCCCAAGTAACATGCAAAGGACTTTGAGATCCCCACACAATATCCATCTGTGATTTTGATACTGAATTTTTTCCAGAAGCAGTTTCATGTTATCATAGGTCTCTTTTAAATGAGTAGAATGGGCCACTGGGATTGATGCATATTTGTTACCGTTGTGCAGTAACACTCCTTTTAGACTGGTTTTAGAGGAATCTATAAACAACCTCCAGTCACTGGTTTGGTATTCGATGCCTAGCTTGCACACTAATTCTGTGATGTCCTTGCAAAATACCAAGGGACCATCTTCTTCGAAAAAAGGCACGAAGTGTTTCTCACGATTTCTGTACCAAGCGAAGTATGTGTCGGATGCCAATAAATTGTTTTCCTGCAATCTAGACCCCAAAAGTTCTGCAGTCCTTAGGCAGATTCAAATCCCTGACTAAGTCATTTAGTTCGGCTTGGGTTAATGGTTTAGGAGGATCTCGGTCAGCTGTTGGATGTTCATAAACATCATATTGTTGATTTGGAGCTGAATCAAATCTGAATTGTATTGATCCAGACTCTCAGTGGGCGGGAATAGGAACTTCTGGACCATGGGGTACCGGCCTTATTGCAGATGGAAGACTTGGGTATTGAAGGCTCTCTTTATTCTTTGCATTATAACCTTTAACATTGCAAGAACAGAAGTAGCAGTCGTCGGTATGGTTTCTAGGCTCACACCATACCATAGGGATCCCAAATGGCAAACTTTTCTTTTTACCTTTGCTCCAATTCCTTAGTGCCGCAACACACGTAAGACAAACCTTGTGTGGAGCCCAACTTTTGTCTTGATCTCCTAATTTAATTCCAAAATAAGCATGATAAGCTCTCTTAATGAAGGTCGTTACATTTGTCCTTTGTTTTACAACATACCGACCACAAATATAACAAAATATGTCTGGACTATGGGTACATCCTCTAGAAGCCATTATTAAAATTTTAAGGACGTAATGTTAGAATTATCTATCTGAAAAATATGAAAAAACGAAATTAATTAAAGATAAAAAAGGTAAAAAATTACAAAACGCCCCAAAATTGTTTTGCTAATAACTTTAAAACTGTGGGTGATAGAAAAAAACTGGTAACATTTTTAAATTCAGCGCAGTGAACTGCTTCAGAATCACAACTTAAAATAAAGAAATCGATTTTCATGCAGACCGGTGTTACCTATCAATGTTTTGGAGACATTTATTTGCTGTAATCTTGCTTTAATATGTCTCCATCCTGCTGGTGAGGGCCTATCCCACTTTCTCACCAGATCATGAACAATATCAACGATATTGGATCCTTGTACCCTTGTTCCATCAACAATGACCTCGCCTGTGTCGGTCCACTGTATGATGGGGTCCTCACTCAATAGATTATAAAGACTTAACCCTTTATTCCTCAATGTATGGGGAGGCTGTTTTTTAGCACATGTTCGATGTGCTGTGTTCCGCTACTCTTTGGTTGCTCAGGCCCTGTGTCGCTATGCTCTGCGCTACTCGAGCTGTGCCTCACTCACGGTGAGCTCTGTCGGATGCTTATAATCTTCGTACTCATGAAGAAATTTCTGCAAAGCCTCTTGGTACAAGATCCTTTTCTCATCAGGTGCCTTTTCACTGTTTAATAGGGATAGTAGCTCACTTTCCATTCTTTTAAGTCTACTTTTACGGGGCTCTAGATCCCAAATTGCAAAGAATCCTGGCAAGCGCTTTAGTGCAAAATTGTGTCTAAACAGTCTTTGGGAAAAATTTGCACAGAATACCGGTAAAGGGAACGTTCATTTGGCGCAAAGTTATAATGAAGTCTGGGATTACGCCAACGCACCCGATAAAGAAGTCATGGAGATTGTGAATGTAGGTAATACTTACATAATAAAGTACAACAATACTGAATTGGCCACAGATACCTCATGGATTACAAGCATCCCTGTAGCCAGCTTCACAACAGCCTACGCGCGCATCAAACTTTGGGGTCTATTGCATTCTTTTGAGCGGCGGGTTTTGTATGCCGATACAGATAGCGTGATATTCACAGCGAGGAGTTCCTCGGCGAGCTAACTGACAAGATCAAGGATGAGTATGGGGACAACGCATACGCCGACTCGTTTGTGTCAACAGGGCCAAAAACCTATGGGATACGGGTGAGGATAGGGGATGAAACGGAGTATTTCGTGAAGGCTAAGGGTATCACGCTTAACCAAGCGAATCGGAGGGTCGTCAACTTTGAATCACTGAAGGAGTTAGTGTGCTTGGAAGATAATGAGGGTGATCATCCGCACCAACTGACTGTAGACACACACAATTTTCGGGCGCAGAAGCTGGGGTGCGTGAAGGAACTTAGGGGTACAAAAGTGTGCCGTAACACCTATAGGAAACGTTACCAAGCGCCTGGTACCTATGATACCGTACCCTTTGGGTACCATAATCTTCGATATGTCTATTGCTAACTTAATTATTATATGTATTTGTAAATATATATGTATACACATCTTGATTATTTCGTTTATTAAATAAATCATGTTTCAACTTGCGGTTTACTCTGCGTGTGTGCGTATGTACGGTAAAAGTTAAGCTCCTGAGCAGTCCTCTACCCTTCCGTACTCAGTTGACCTCTGTATACCCTTGAGTTCAGACGTGTATTCTCGCGCGTAGAAGAAAATGGCTACCTTTAATATCGCGTGTTCAACATTTATGGAGTGGTATTCAGCCAAGTGCGTAGATGTAGTGGATACTGAAAAACTTCCTATACCCGCCTCCTTTGCATCTTTTAAGGCCGCATTGAATCGTGCGAAGGGTCAGGCTATTCAAATACTCTACGGATATTCTGGCGAGGGGATTGTAGGATTTCGCAGTACAGACGATGTACTGAAGTATGTTATAGAACTAAGCTTTATAAAGGCTCACGTGCACCGCGTGGTAGAAGAAGCGGCACGCTCAAAAGATAGACAACAGTTATGGGTAGTGAGTCTTGTGGATGAGTGGTGTGATAAGCATTATTATATCATGTTACACCATGCTGATTACTCGTACCCTACGGCTGAAAATGTGAATCTTGTCATCATGGACAATCTTAAGTATTTTTACCACTACATTAATATACATCATGATGAGGTTTGTAGTGAGGTTGTGGCTAATGGGATATAGCATCAATCACCGTTGAATTTAGCGTTTTGCACCGTAGGCCGTAAGGAGAATATATATAGAATATATATATATATATATATATATATATATATATATATATATATATATATATATTTCCTGTAATAATATGATTATACGATTTGTATATATTTTCCTGTACTATTATTTGATAATATAACTTGATAATATAACTATATTTTTCTAATATTTTGTTAATACTATGTTTTGTATGATTATATATAATTAATATAACTATATATTTTTCTAATATTTTGTTAATACTATGCTTTGTATGACTACATATTTTCCGTTCTATTATTTGATCATATATTTGATCATATATATGCCTAGGGTGACCAGACGTCCAGCATTTTGCAGGACTGTCCCGCATTTAGAGTTTCTGTCCCGCAAAAAACATTGACCAATGTGGGACAATGCAATCTACAGATCTACAGAAGCTAAGGCTAACAAAGAACCTAAGATCCACTCTAAGGCTAGCCCGAGAGAAAGGAAAGAGTAGGGGGTTAAGAAAAGAGAATAAGGGGTTAAGTAAGGAGCAACACCTATCATTCGTGGGTTAACATTCATTCAGAAAAAGAGGAAAAAAGTCACACCATCATCATCCGCCGGCCACTGCCGACAAGTCAGAAAAATAGTCGAAGAAAATAGGAGAGGGGTGAAAGATGAAAAGAAGTAAAATAAGAACGCTTACAAACCATGCAAACACAGTCTTAACTCACTGTCATACCATGCAAACTACAAACATGCAAGTAAAGAGAGTTACAGACATGCAAGAAAGGAGATAAGAAAAAAAAAAAAAGTAGGTACAGTTAAACAAAAAGTGGGTTAGTTTACGCTACGAGCTACATCTACGTTCGTGTTATTTTTTTATTTTTTTATTTTTTTTTTTTGCTGGCATCACACGCTGGCATGTCACAAGCTGGCATTCATCGTCAACAGACTCATCCTCGAGCACCACCACCGAGCTCCTGTTAACTTTTTTAATTTTAAACAACGTTAATATTTTTAAAATGTCTGTCAAGACGGTTCTTAAACATATTAACGCTGTAGAATGAAGACTGACGCGGGAATTATTCCATTTATCAATTACTTTAAACGTAAAGAAGTTTTTAGCGATATTGGTAATGAAACGTCTGCCACGCAACTTAAATCCGTTATTGCGAGTATTACTATTATCGAAAGTGAACAATTTATCAAAATTTACGTTATCGATGTTATTAACGATTTTATAAACTTCAATAAGCTCCCCCCTTAATCTTCTAGTTTCGAGTGAATACAGGTCTAACTCTTTAATCCTATCTTCATAAGGCTTATTCCGCAATGACGGAATAAGTTTCGTGGCACGACGCTGAACCCTTTCTAACCTATCAATATCCTCACGCAAGTACGGGCACCAAAACTGAACGGCATATTCTAAATGAGGCCTGACTAGGGACTTGTAAAGGGGCAATATAATATCCTTCGATTTAAATTCGAAATTACGCGCTATGAAGCCTAACATCCTATTAGCTTTGCGCAAGACTCCAGGCACTGGTTCCTAACCTTAAATCTTTAGTTACGCGTACGCCTAAATCTACTTCCTTGTCAACGCTTGCTAACTCCCTATCATCCATCGTGTACGCGTAATTATTGTTGCGAGAACCTATATGCAAAACTTTACATTTATCTACGTTAAATTGCATCTGCCACTTATCCGTCCACTCCATAATCCTATCTACATCGTCTTGGATCCTATTTCTATCATCCTCGTTAACAACCTTAACGCCTATTTTTATCGTCCGCGAATTTTGACACGTTACTAGTCAATCCTACATCTATATCGTTAATGTAAATTACGAATAGCAATGGGCCTAACACTGAACCCTGTGGACACCGCTACCTACATTTAACACCCCGATTCACTACCATTAACTACGACCCTCTGCCTCCTAGCACGAAGCCATTCTTCTAACCAATTAGCTACCTGACCGCGTATACCGTGCGCTTTAACCTTCGCAATTAGTCTCCTATGCGGAACTGTATCGAACGCCTTTTTAAAATCTAAATAAATAACGTCAGCTGCTCTATGCCTATCGTATTCGCGCACTGTTTCGTTATAAAATTCTAACAAATTAGTTAAACAAGACCTATGGCGTCGAAACCCATGCTGACTACTATTAATCAAATCTCTACTTTCTAAGTGATCGATAATACGATCCCTAACTACGGATTCCAAAAGTTTACCGACAATTGACGTTAAGCTAATGGGCCTATAATTGCTAGCTACCGCGCGGTCGCCTTTTTTAAAAATAGGCGTGACGTTAGCTAATTTAAAGTCTTCAGTTTCGAGTGACTGATTAAAAATCTTCGTTAAGGGACCTACGATAACTTCTTTCAAATCTTTCAAGTGTCTGGGATAAAACGCGTCAGGGCCTGGAGCCTTGCTAACTTTTAGCCTATCGATATAATGCGCAATCTCAGCCTCGTAAACAGTTATTTCATCCAAAATAGTCTCGCTACTAAATGGAACGATATCTTGTATTTATGCAATTTTCGTACAAATGAAATGTAATTTGTATTCATTATCGTAGATCTGCATCCGCGCATCCCCTCATAAACGTTTTAAAATGTTTTTGAAACCTCCAGTACGACAGACCTCGACGGCCGACGCTCGTCAGTTAAAATTTTGAATTCTAATGGTGTTGACGTGTTATTTAATTGTCAGAGTATCCATACATTTCAAGAGTCACATTTCAAAAGTCATAAAATTCCCTTTGAAAACATTTTCAATGTAATATAATTCTGTTGAGTTTACCTGGATCAAATGCTCCAACAGAGAGGGTATTTTCCATAATGAATAACTTTTGGACAGAAGAAAAAAGTCGGTTAAATATAAATACTCTAAAAGCAGCGTTATTAACGATATGTAATTACGAGATGAGTTGCCTTGAATTTGTGAATATCTGAACAAAGAAATACCTCTCCTTAATAAAATACATTCCAGTGCCAAGTACAATTAAATAAAATGTTTTTCAATAAATTAGGTAAGTAAACTATATAAAATTACTTTTTGGTAGTGCAATTATTTGTCCGTTATATATCTTTGAAAGATAAAGTAAAAGCCTATAGAGTGCTGGAAAATGCTTTTAAAAGGTATTGGTTGACCTGGGGAGTGTTATCGAAATATCATCCGAGTATATTAGTGTACCAATGGATCCGTCCCACATTTGGATCGCAAAAATCTGGTCACCCTATATATGCCCCATTGTATATCCATTAATTCATAAACAGAACGTTGTAATGGTGTTTTATTTATTCCTTGAACACGCTTATATCATTTGTTTCTAAAACGGAATAATTAAATAATTGCTATTTAGCGAATATATAGTAACGAAGCTTACAGCTCAGCCTTCTAAACCAACTGGAATATAAGGAATAGTTAAATACATGGCGCTATCTGGCAACTCAGCAGCCAACTGGCTGTGGCGCCTGCTGGCTGATTAATATATGAATTAAATTAATAAATAACGAATCTGGCAACTCAACAGCCAAATGGCTGAATAATATAAGGAATAATTAAACACATGGCGCTATCTGGCAAATCAGCGTGCCTGATTAATATATGCTTAATTAAAATACATGGCGCTATCTGGTAACTCAACAGCCAACTGGCTATGGAGCCTGCTGGCTGATTAATATATGAATTAAATTAATAATAACGAATCTGGCAACTCAACAGCCAAATGGCTGAATAATATAAGGAATAATTAAGCACATGGCGTTATCTGGCTGTTCAGCAGCCAACTGGCTTATCTATAAGAGATCGGCGGGGTGGCTGAAGAACCCCATATGAGCTTGGCAGTCAGCCAAGCAAAGACACTCCTCTGGGTCTCTCCTCTTCCTCTCTTTCTATCTCTTTCAGCCCCTTTGGGGGAGCGTCCCTTTCTCCCCCAAAGAGTCTCCCCCAGGTTGGGTATGCCCCTTTGGGGGGTGATGCACTCCCATCTTCTCCCCCAAAGAGTCTCCCCCAGGTTGGGTATGCCCCTTTGGGGGGTGATGCACTCCCATCTTCTCCCCCAAAGAGGCTTTGCAACAAAGGGGGTGGGGGGTGGCACTCATTACGTAATATTGCAACTTGCACTCAAGCATTTTGCCACTATACTACTCAGAACAAATGAGCGCCGACAATTGAGTGCCAAAACAATTAGTGCAAGACAAATGAGCGAAGACAATAACGCACAAAACAATAACCTAACCTAACCTAACCTAACTACATTATTTTTAACATCCTTAATAAATATTGTTTTTTTAACATCCTTAATAAATATTTGTTCAAGCTTATTTTGTTTCATTTATCCAGTTTTTATCATATTTGCTTACTCTCGCTCAATTGTTTTGCGCTCTTTTGTTTTTGCGCAAAACAATAACCTAACCTTTTATCCAGTTTTTATTTGCTTGCTCTCGCTCTTTTGTTTTTGCGCAAAACAATAACCTAACCTAACCTAACTACGTATTTTTAACATCCTTAATAAATATTGTTTTTTTAACATCCTTAATAAATATTTGTTCAAGCTTATTTTGTTTCTTTTATCCAGTTTTTATTTGCTTGCCTCTTTTGTCTTGCGTTTAATTGTCTTGGCGCTCATTTGTCGGCGCTCATTTGTCGGCGCTCATTTGTCGGCGCTCATTTGTCCTGCACCCAATTGTCGTGTCACGATTGAACCTACACTAAACCTTGCTTGTGCAGACAGTATGAGAAGATGCAAGTAATGAAAGATGCACTTGATACAGCATATGAGATTATAAAATTGATCAAAAAATCTCCGAAGAGGGATGCTGAACTTCAGATGTTACAGAAGGTCATGACAGCAGATGAAAAGCAGTATTCCGGTATAAGACTACTGTGTCCCACCAGATGGACTGTACTTGCAATTGCAGAAGCTCTAGAGAGTATTATCGGTAACTATGACATCTTGAAAGAATTCTGGACCTAGTCTTTTGACAACTGTAAAGATACTGAAATGAAGGCGAGTATTCGCGGGGTACAAAAACACATGAATCAGTTTGACTTCTTCTTTGGGTTGGTACTCGGCTAGTGCTTACTCCTGCATGCAGACAGTCTGAGTAAAACCCTTCAATCTGTGACTCTTTCAGCAGCTGAAGCGCAGGATATTGCTGGTATGACTATTAAAACTCTTCGAAATATGCGCAATAATGAAGAGTTTGGCCTTTTCCGGAAGAAAATTCTGTCACTAGGTGCTTCCAACTAGGTAGATGAACCTTCACTTCTTCAATTTAGAAGAGTTCCAGCTAGGTTAGAAGAGGGTTGTGTTCCACCAGAAGGTCACCAAGCTCCTGAAGATCTTTACAGAAAGACATATTATGAAGCTCTGGACCTCATTATAGTGTCCATAACTGAGTTACTTCTCAAGGCTGCAAAAGGATAGACGTTCACAGCAGAATTAGAGAGTGTAACGTCATTCTCTGGCTCAGACTTCCTTCCTACAAGATTCCATACACATCTAACAATCTTCAGTACCAACTTTGTTTTCACGCAAGTTGCAATGACTGACACCTGGTCAGTAATCTCTTATCTCCTCTGTGATCACATTAACAAAGTTAATTATAGTGATGCCAGCCACCAATGCCAGTAGTGAGCGTTCGTTTAGTAGTCTCAGGCGTATCAAAACTTATCTGAGATCAACCATTTTTTTTATTTTATTGGGTTCAGAATCCCAGCTGAGCCCTGAACGGCCAAGCTCTGAAGGGCCAGTTCAACCTACAGCCCAAGTTAAGCTAGACTAAAACTTACGGACTCGGAGGTCCTATTAGGTCCTACCTCAGGGTTGCTGACTCGATGTGGGCCTACCTTAGGGCTCAGTTGCATAAAATTAAGATAAAACAAACAAACGGGGCACTATTTATGGCCTTCTTTCTAAACCTTGCAACAACAACACAACCTGCACCATTGCACGATGCAACAATCTTGCATCTAAACAACCAAACTGAATTGCAAGAGAGTTCTCTATAAGACCACGCCCTGTAAGTGCCGCATTCAACAAACGAGTAGAAAATACGCGCAGTGCCCACAAAAAAATGATGCCACAAGAGTGCCCAAACAATGATGCCACAAGATCCCAAAAATGATAGCTCTAAATTAAGTGAATTTTTCACTAACCCTACATTTATGAAATAGATATACGTATATACACCTTAACTTAATACAGTATATAGAAGCAATGCTGCATCAATCAGTTTAGTCATCATATCGCCTTGGGACAACAATGGCTCTTCCTCTTCTAGATTTTCTTACAGTGTGAAATAAATGTACAACTGCATCAGAATCCATCATTTTTCACCTGAATTTTAATATTCCTCCCCAAGTTGGCCTTACCAATGTTAAAGTGCTTCCGACGGGCCTGCACTATCTTCTGTATGACGCTGTTTGTTTCAAATTCTCTTTTCTATACGAGTAGAAAACCAAATATGAGGCAAAAATGCAGTCTTATGTAACTGGCAACAGAAAAAAAATTACGTATATCGGATAATAAAAACCCACTCTAATAGACAGAGTTTATTTCCACAACAGTTTCGATGCCCACTGGCATCCTCTTCGGGTGGATAAAGAAAAACGAATGAACTAAAAACAAGAGGGAAAACAGTCCAGGGACCATTGAGAAATTCACACATAGGATAGATCCAGTGGTGGGATTCAAAAAATTTAGGAACTTGTTCGCCCTCCCCTCCCCTTTCCCCCTTCTCCTCTCCCTTCCATATCAGAAATGAAAACTAAAAAAATGTTTTTATTGAAATTATTTAATTTCCTTTTAAATATTTCCAAATCGCCACTTGATTATCATTGTAGTCTTTATTTCTTCCTTTTTTAATCCTATTGTCATCGGCTGTGTGGTTATTTCTCAGCCACGTTTGAACTGATGGAGTGGGGTCCCAGGAATCGAATGGAAGGCCAATCAAATTAATTGCCATCAAATTTACCACATTTTGAACTGTAAGACGGCTTCTTTTATCTGAATATATAATATTCATAGTTGGAAACCCTCTTTCTGCCTCCGCATTGTTTATGGTGGTTATGAATATATGTACAAATTTTTATTGCAATAAATGGTTCGGCGAACTCAGGAAATTTTAGGAACCGTGCGAACCGGCTGAATCCTACTACTGGAGATCCCGTTCTCCCGACACCGGAAGGACATTTTATCAGGACATTTTCCCTCTTGTTTTTGGTTCATTCGTTTTTCTGTATCCACCCGAAGAGGATGACAGTGGGCATCGAAACTGTTGTGGAAATAAACTCTGTCTATTAGAGTGGGGGTTTATTATCATATTTTGACCTTCACGTAGAAAAGTGAAGTGTTTTGCATTTATTACGTATGTCGGTCTTGCCAATGTTCTCTTTTTAATACCTTTTAATCTATATTAAATCAGCCTAACCTTAATTAACCTAGCATAACCTAACCTCATCTAGCAAATCGGCAAAGTCAGTGCTAAAACTTTGACGTGTTAAGCTCTGTTTGTGCCAAGAATAGTTTTTGTTGGCAAAGCAAATAAATTTTCTCTAGAGCGACATTTTTTAGAAATTTGCTCATAAAGAGAAAATCTTTACTGTACTTATATAAATATTTATGTTGCTAAACTCCGTTATAAAAGGAAGGAATACATTTTTTTAAACTTGTAAAACAAGAAACTTTAAATTATTGTATAAAATATTAAATATAATTTACAAATGTACCCCATTAATTTGTGATTTTTCTTAAGGATAATTAGAATATAAGAAAATGTAATATTAGAGATAACAAAATTAATTTTTATTAAGAGTTGTCAGTGCTTTCAAATGGGAAAAATGATTAATAAATATTTTAAAAAATATGATTTCTATTTTCTCTATAAATATATATAACTAAATATTTGTTCGTTAACGGTAATCGAATCTACATTTCATACAGTAGCACTACTATAAACCACCCCCACTAGAAAAATAACATATACAGGGTGATTCAAAAGTCCTGCCTCATAAATACCTACGTAGTAAATACCTATGGGGCAGGACTTTGGAATCACCCTGTGTGTATATATTCCTCATAAAAAACATGTCAGATTTAGAGTATACCTACTTATTCCTGTTACAAAGATTACAAAATTTTGAAAGTACTTCTATTCGACATTAGCACTCTTGGAAAGTTTAACTGCCTTCACAAAGCACAACTTTACACAATAAATAAAGAATAAACTCTACCATAAATTTCAAATATGACGAAGTAAATAAATTACATCCAACAAACGGTTACGTTACTCAAACTTCAGCACTGCTTGTGGAAGAAACAAAAGTAGGCGAGAGAGATTCAGATAGAGAAAAAATGAAGGAGAGAGAGAGAGAGAGAGAGGAAAAGAGAATGGCAGTGTGAGAAATTTTAAGTTGACCTTGTCTCCCATTTTGTTTTTTGTTTTTTTTAATTTTCTTCTAGCAAAACTTGTCTATTATATTTCTGTCGCTTACACGTAAGTAAGGAAAGGTCTTAAAACCTTGAAACTTTTACATCATTATATATATATATATATATATATATATATATATATATATATATATATATACAGACCGTGCATAGAACAAGGAACTCTTCTGGGAAAATTAATTCTAATATAGTCCCAAAGAGTTTCTTGTTCCATGCACGGTCTGTGCGTATCATGAAAAAACCTCAGGCGACCATTCTGAGTTCAATTCCATATATATATATATATATATATATATATATATATATATAGGGTGTGCCAAAAGTTCGTTCTCATGGGTATTTTGCGTTAGTAATATTTTTTTACTCAGATTTCAAATAATTGAAGATATGGGTGACTGGTAGAAGCCAAAGGGGAACATATACCACTTCTTCCATGAACGACACCCTGATTCGCTGTATTGTTGCAAAACAGTTTTCACCTTCACTTGATCTGTATAGTCACCTATAGCGTCCATTATTTGAATCTGAATAAAAAATATTATTAACGCAAAATACCCATGAGAACGAACTTTTAATATACCCTGTGCAGTGGCGTATCCTGATCAGCTGCTTTGGTTTATCGTACTATATATATATATATATATATATATATATATATATATATATATATATATATATATATATGGCTACCATATTCACCAAAATAAGGCCGAGATCTTTCAACAGCAATATAATAAAAGCGGATTAGCGCAAACACAACATTCTAACACACCGTAGCAAACAGAACTGGCTAACAGCACAGTGTCTCACCTAATAACATCGTTATTTCATCGCGCTCTCAAAACTACAATAATTATTGTTTGAACTGTATTGTTTGATGAGCTTTTTAAGTAATGTTTTAATATTTACTGAAAATAATTTTTGAATTCTGAGGTTGGTTTACGGCGGGTAAACGCGATAACACAGAAAATACGCCACTGGACGTAACATTGCATTTTTCTTTTAAATAAGCTTAGTTTAAAGACTTTAAGTAACTGTGAACGACTATATAATTTTTTAGTACCAGTCCCACCCGCTTAGGTAACCCAGAAGCGATGAACCCTAACTTTGAAGGTCCTAGGTTCGAGTCTCGGCTCGGATTTTAGATTTCGGCTATTTGGGTGCTCCCCAGGAAACACATTACTTAAATACAACTTTATCCTGGTTGGATCTTGGTCATGTCAGAAACTGACGTTGTACTGACGTAGTCACAACGTAAAACTTAAACGTTATATTGCAACGTTAATATAGCGTTGCATAATGACGTTGCATACACGCAGGGCCGGCGAGAGCTGCCATGGGCCCCGGGGAAGGATTGGTATATGGGCCCCCCTGTTTACTGAGTATTTTATTATGAATGTTTTTTGTGTACGTAACAAGCAAACTGATTATATGTCCAAGTCACTATTCAAAACATACTGTTCAGTATGAGTAAACAACTCAAAATAAAAATGACCATTTTATTTTTCGAACCAATTATATTAATTCTATCACCATACAATTTACAAATGCAAGATTTTCATAATTAGAAGTGTACTTTCTTTGCCTTCTCTCTAGCAAAGTGGTAAATGATTCTGATGAAATTTAAAGTACGAGCTAACTAGCTTTCAATTACAATGGTTCCCAGATCTATCAGTCGGTCTTGGGCATTGGTGAACCGCAGATAATATTTTATCTGCTTCAGTTTGACTATGATAATCTCTATAAAATGTATGTTCATTAATTATATTTCCTCTCTGTTATTTAATCAATTGCTTTATTAGTATTTTTAGATTTTACCCCCCTCTTTCCGGTCCCCCTAGAGGTCTGGGCCCCGGGGATTTAACACGTTGGCTCCCGAGCCTCATTTCTCGTTTTGTCCCAGGGTCCCAATGCGATATCTTAATTAATTTTGATATGAGCGCCATAATATTTTTACACTATATCATATGTGAGGCAAGGATCACATAGATAGTGTTTTTGACCCACGACCCACTTGTGGGTAATATTACATATTACAACCTAGAGTCCCACACGACCCACCCGTGGGACGTTTTTAAAATTTTAGAGATATAACTATTACATTCATATTAACTCTTGTTTCTTTCTTTTCAGGTTTCTTTTGATAATGCTTATAAAAGAATTAGCAATATTCTAAATATAAATGCAAATTAGCAATAAAATATAAATTAGCAATACTAAATTAGTAAATTAGCATAATACTAAATTAGAAAAACTAAATATAAATTAGCAATATTCTAAATCTAAATAAAAATAGCAAACACCATAATGAGTGCTAATCCAAGCAAAGTGCCAGTAAATCTATTTTATACTTCTAAGAAAAGAAAAACAGTTGTAGATAGTTCCAGCAGTGAAGATGAAGATGATAATCTCCAATGTGATTTGTCTTCAGAAGATTCTCTTTATGATCCTTCTGGTACTTATAGCACCGATACAGAGATTTCTGAAGCAGAAGTTGAATCGGATTCTGAAAGTGACACTGAAAATGCAAATAATAATCAAGATGATACTTCAGGGAATGGGTGGCACCCAGTGGATGGTTCCCTGCAACACACTTTTCCATTTATCGATCCAGGTTTGGGGTCAGCTACTGTTGTCACTCCTTATGATGCATATAAACTTATGGTAACTGATGAAATACTTGAACTGATAGTTGAGGAAACAAATCGCAATTATCACCAAAATACGACTGCTGGAAATACTAGGCTAACTAAATGGACAGACACCAACTGTGATGAAATAAAGAAGTTCTTGGGCATCATTATGTACATGGGAGTTATAAAATATCCAAAGATATCAAATTATTGGCAAAAAGATCCCTTCTTCAAAAATTCTTATATACCTCAAATAATGTCCCGAAACAGGTTTCAGGCACTGTTGCGATTTGTGCACTTTGCAGATAACCAAACCGCTGGAACAGACCGCTTACTGAAAATTAGGAACGTTCTAGAAATCCTTGAAAAAAATTTCACTTCTGCTAATACTCCGGGTGAATATATTGCTGTTGACGAAACAATGGTGCCATGGCGTGGACGGTTAGTTTTTCGTCAATACAATCCTGGGAAAGCACATAAATACGACATAAAAAATCATAAATGTGAAAATCAAAAGAAAAACGAAAAAATTTATAAAATATAGAAAAAAAATGTGAAACTCAAAAGAAAAACGAAAAAAAATTTATAAAATATAGAAAAAAAATGTTCTAGTGTACCATAATCACATACTTAAGCAATCGTAGCGTCCCAGCTCTCAAAAGGCTCATTGAAAAGAAATAATGAGACGACACACCGGAGGGTCGTGTGGTTCTTGCATACATACCACCACGACCCTCCGGTGGGTCGTGTGGGAGCCAACGTGTTAACCCGGCTTCCCCGCCCTCTCGGCGGTCCTGCATACACGTGAAGTACAAGTACGTACCACAGACGTCTGCACGTAAGATTTTACATCCATAACATACAGAGCTGGGCAATAAATACATTGAATGTATTTAAATACTAAATACTAAATACATGGGAGAAATGTATTTAAATACTAAATACATTTTACGAATGTATTTAGATACTAAATACAAAATACATCAATTGTATTTAAATACATTTGTAAATACATTTTAAATACATTCAAATTTTAACATATGCAATTATTATGCATTCACTAATTCACTAAGCCATGACACGCACACGATAAAGAAATCAACCGCTTTCGACTAAGAGTGGCACACAACTGATTGAAGTGACACGTTGAAACATGAACCATGCTATACTACACTGTCGACGCGTCGTACTGTGCTAGTACAGAACGTGTATTAAACCAGTAAAAGTATTTACATTTTTATATTTTGAGTATTTAAATACTCATTAAAGTATTTAAATACTATATTAAATACATGAAAAACAATGTATTTATAAATACAGTTCTAAATACACAAATGTATTTAAATACAAATGTATTTAAATACGTATTTAAATACAAATGTATTTAAATACTGCCCAGCTCTGATAACATATAGTTTCGTATTACATTATTCTTTGTTACAAAATTGTAACGGAGTTACATACGACATATACTATTTCAAATAGGGCGCCTTTGTTGGACCAAATTATATCCTTGAGAAGTTTAGACAACGTTGTATCTGCGTAAAGTTTACTTAATACCACAACGTTGTGAAGACGGAACTGAAACTACACAAATTTACGTTGTATCTACTTCACAGTGCTAAAATGCAACCTTGTGACAACGTCGTATCTACGTAAAATTGTTAGCTGGGTGCTCCTTGTTGGGGTAATGGTTCGGATCTCACTAAAAGCTGTAAGTCTCCTCGGTCAAAATACTTAGGTATTACAAAGAAGATCAGCGAAGTTAAGCGACACTTGGTCTGAGTAGTAGTTGGATGGCTGACCATCCTCCGCATCCAGATAATGTAGCAACCCGCGGTTAGGATACCATGTAAATTTGTAAGTCCCCTCTGTGATATGACTTTTGCCGTTAAAAGAGGTTGAACAACTCCAATCTCCCAGAACATTACTTTCATGTTGTGAATGAGATTAGATAATCACAAACATTATTATGGTACCAGTGCCTGTTATTGTGAATAATCAGATTCATATAAATAAATGTGATATCAGAAGAACAAAAGTCAATTAAATCGTGTTCACACGAGATAAAAAAACAAAATCAGAAACATTTACTGTTTACTTAAGTTTTGTAAATTATGTTCAAGTAATGATCACAAACATATACCAAAGGAAAGAGATCGACCACTTAGGCTGGCCGCACACAGGATCGTCTTGCGGCTCACGACTGACGACGTGGGTCGTGACGACTCAAGTGCGTGTGATTTTACATTGACAGAATGGGAGCCCCGCACACTGCAGTGATCGCGACTCGAATCGATATTATCTTTAGGCATTTTAGGCTTGGTGATAATCGGCAGCAACGCATTTTTCATAAAAAAGAAGGTAAAACACGTAAATTTTTACTTTAGATGTCAAGCGGATGACCTATATTTTTCTTCTAGATCGATGAAACACATTATTCTAAGTCATTTTCAACAAACAGATAGTGCTCGAGAAATTTTAATTGAGGGGATATAGCGACTCGGTGGCGGGTCTAAAATTTTTGTTTGTGGGGCGGGGACTGGTTGGGTTCGGATGAAGTTCTGAACCAAGCTTAAATATTATGCAATCACTCCCATTTTAGTATTTGGTAATAAGTTTAATGTTCACTGATTGCCAATTTATTATTTATTTAATAGCCTGTGATTGGCAGGGAGTCAGGATCGCGCTGGATAACTCCCTCTTCTTTCACCAAGGCGAAGGCTTAGCTGGAGCCTCACTGGCGGATATATGAACTTTTTTCCACTTAGGTTGCAATTCGCAAACCATCTCTATCAATGGGAAGGGGGGGGGGGGCTAGAGCTCCTACAGCCCCTCTGGATCCGTCACTGTAGCGATTTATTACAAGTGCGTCCGACATAACAATAAAAATATGAACAATGACAACAATGCGTGGTGGAGGGGGGTGCGTGCGCACCCTTTGCACCCTGCGTACGGGCCTATTATTATTATTATTGTAAATTCTAGTTTAATATAGTTTATGATAAAAAATAGTGAACTATTTTAATTATTGTACGAAAGTGAGGTGTTCAACAATTCTTCGCTGTAGATATAGGGTTGCCAGATGTTCTCCACAAAAATAGCGGACACCAGCAGCCGGAGGGGTGGTGGTGTAAAGAGTAAAAATGTATTTTCTTCTTCTTCTACAGCATTATTAGTCCCGCACTTGCGCGGGGTCGCTGCTGCGGATCCTCCTCCTCCACTCTTGTCTATCCTGTACCAGCTCGACATCCAGCTCCCGCTCCCTCAGGTCGTCCCGAACACTGTCCATCCATCTTTCCGAGGTTTTCCTCTTCTTCTCCTACCCGGCGGTTCCATATCTAACATCCTGTTTCCTATGTACCCTCCGTCCTTCCTCTTCACGGGTCTGAACCATCGTAGTCTTGCCTCGCGCACTTTTTCAGATTACGACATTTACGACATTCCATGATCAGCATATCATAATGGTATTGGCAAGGTTTACGCCGGATGCCCTTCCTGACGCAACCCTCCCCATTTATCCGGGCTTGGGACCGGCTTCAAGGTGGACTGGTTTGTCCACCCTAAAGGGTGGGTTTAAAAATGTATTTTCTCTATTACTTGCAAATCGGTTCATTAGATGCTTTATAAAATCACTTAACTATATAGATAATAACACTTTAACCGGAAAATAATATTGCAATTGATTTACAAATAACATTGAAAATATTTAGGTATTAATGAAAACAAATCAACTTTATGTGCATTTACTTTTATTCGAACAAAATTACATAACATGCACAAAATTCCATCCGATACAGCGCTGTGAAACTGTACAATTCTTTATCAGATCGCAATGGAAAAATATGTAAAATAATTATTGACTTTGAAAAACAACAAATTATGGATAACCAAAAAAAAGCAGACGATCTATTAAAGCTACACCTATTAAGACAAAAATTAAAAGGCAAAGACATAAAGACGTGGTTTACTTTACGTGTCCGGTATTCTTTGATTTTTTTTAACCGGACAGAGAGCCCAAATACCAGACTGTTCGATTCAATACCACACACCTGGCAACCCTATGCAGATATATACCTACACTATGGCAGTAGAGACTCTATGCCAAAGATTATAATATAACATGAGAGGAAACTGACAATATTTCCACTATTCAGTGCATCCCATCACTCTCTAGACTAGGGGTTCCCAAACTTCTGAGCTTGTCGACCCTGATGAGCTTATAAAGTTATCATCGACCCCTTACCCAAATTCTTGATATTTAAAATAATTTTAAATGAGATGAAGTCAAGAAACATCAAAATATAATGAATATTTATTAATCATTATAGTTATACAATTACCATTATTAGTAATTAAGTGAAAATTAATAACTGCTAAATACCTTTACACTTAAATCTTCTCTAATGAGATGGATGGGCATGAACATTAGGCTGTAGGTTTGAGAGTTTGAGCCTTAAGTCACTTCGCTCATCGATGTTAAAAAGTTCCAATTCTTCGTTTTTGTAACCACCAAACTTAATAGTCCACTTTTCTTACATTAAGTGCAGGGTCTGAATCTAAATGTTACATCAAAGGGCCAGGCTTAGCCAATTAGGCCTAGGCCCATATACTGCGATCTATACCTAAAACTTCTATCGATTGTTAATAACGATTTAGACTTTATCACTTTCTTATTGTCACCTAGTCTCTGAACGGGATAGGTCCATTGTGTTAGAGGTCCTCGGCTCGGCTCGGGCTTTTGCCTAGGCTGAGTTCTGGGGATTCTCTAGTTCCGATATGGCTACCAGTTCGGATCTCGAGAGGTTGCATGAATCCGATTCGGAGGAGGATGTCTCTCTTACCTTAAATTTACCTTAAAGCGCTTCTGCCTCAAGGGTGCGCTGCTCCCACGAAGTTCGCTCAGCGCCTCCTGAGGAGGGGCCACGACGGGGTCGCCACCCTTCTTTTGTTCTTGCTCCTGCCATACGATTTGGTCCCCTATTGAATTTGTGGGGGCTGGTCTGGCAGAGGAATATCTTGGCACTGTGGGTTGGTCGGGTATGTTGGCTAAAAACATGTCCAAGTGTTTTTTAAAAGTATCTACTGGGACCACTTATATCTCTAAGGTACTGAAGCAAGGAGTTAAACAGGCGAGAACCCTGCCTAGAGATACTATTATATTGAAGGGTTTGAATCCTTCTCAGACTGCTTGGTGAGAGGTGATATTTTTGACACATTCTGCCAGTTCTTGTTAACCCTTAAGTGCGCATGTCCCATTTTGAGACATAACTGTGCGCGTGTGGTACTGAGTACTGGTATAGCGTTTTATTAATTTATCAGGTGAATAAAAGGAAATGAAGCAAACATATGATTATTTTCGTATAAAAGAATTAATGTAAATATATATTCCTACATTATAAGAATGAAATCATCAGAATAAGTGATCATCAAATTTATAAAAAAAAAATTAAAAGAAAGTAGTAATGATGTATATCTATTATATATACACATTATTATATAATGCATATATATTATATATAATAAATATGGTAATTATATAGAAAATGGCGCAACCTGAAGTATGATGTAAAAAACATTTTATTAGGTCAATTTCGATGTGCTGAAGCCAAATCTGTTAACCATTTGGTGTGCAAATGCTTCAAATTAGAGTAAATGTTATTTATATTTTACTCTTATTTTGAAGCATTTGCCTAAAAAATGGCTAACAAGCACATGAAAAATGACCTAACCTAAGAGTAAAATAATCAAATCAACTTACCTTTAACTTAAACATTGGGAGGATACAACTTTGCCGCAGCTTTGAGGAAAAAATGAAGTCTCTGATCACTAGGGACGTTATGTTTAAGTTAAAGGTAAGTTGATTTGATTATTTTACTCAGGTTAGGTTAGGTTAGGTTAGTTTTCATGTGCTTGTTAGCCATTTTTTAGGCAAATGCTTCAAAATAAGAGTAAAATATAAATAATATTTACTCTAATTTGAAGCATTTGCACACCAAATGGTTAACAGATTTGGCTTCAGCACATCGAAATTGACCTAATAAAATGTTTTTTACATCATACTTCGGGTTGCGCCGTTTTCTATATAATTACCATAAATATACATTATATAATAATGTATATACAGGGTGTCCGTAAGTCTGGACCCATAGGGATTTATAATATATTTTTTTATTATGTTGCAGGTAAATCATGTCACTGACTAGAGAGGAGAGAGTTCGTTATTTTGCGGGTCGGGACCCGCAGTCACCGGGAAGTGGCCGAAGAATTCAACAATATGCATCCAGACGCGCACCAATCACACACAGATGTGTTGGCAAGTTGATAGCCAATTTAAGGAAACTGGATCCGTAGCTGACAAGCCTCAAGAGGACCTTCAAGGACTGTTACGGAAGACAAAACTAGTACCAATGTGTTGGCTAGCTTCGCTGTCAGTCCCAAGAAGCACTTCGACGCATGTCCAGCGAAACTGGGACTATTTTGTAATTTTATTAATTTTGCCCTATGGGTCCAGACTTACAGGACACCCTGTACATATATTATATAATAATGTATATAGATGCGAGTCAATTTTGACTCGCATATTTGCACATACGTATATACAGTATGTATACTTTACCTTATGTTGTTCGTGTGTTGGTCTCCCTTCACACGGAGGTCAAGCTGGTGGCCCCGCCTCTAGGTCTGGCCTGGTAGAGGAGCGAGTTGCTTTCTTGTGCTCTCCACCGTACATAGCCAGGCACACCCGGCTCATCTGGTACTGTCCTGAGCCAGGCATCCAGTCTTTTCTTGAAAGACTTCAACTTTGACCCCCGTTATGTTTCTGAGGTCCTTAGGAAGCTGGTTTGAAAAGTCTTGGCCCCCTGACAAACCAAGCTATTTTCCTTCAGGGTTGAGGAGGTCCCTTGTCGTGCTTTTAATTTGGGAACACTACACATTCTGCCTTTCCTATTTTCCAGTGTGTTTTGAATGGTAATTGGGTTTAGTTTTAGGTTTGGTACCAGTTTTTCAATCATTTTCCATATGTAGATTATGATGTACCTCTCTTCTTCTTTCTAGGGGTCAATCCCAGAATAGGCACCTGATGTACCTCAATCCCAGATGAAGCACCTGTGTTCAACCTCAATCCCAGAATAGGCACCTTGCAAGGAATTAAATAAAAAAACCTGATGATTACAAAGTTTATTGTTTATCAAAGTTTATTACAAATGTAATAAAGGCAGAGTTATAAAAGGTTTAAAGTGGTTTAATGAATAAAGAAAAATTTTAGATATTATAAATTCAAACTGGTAAGAATAGCAAAACTAACCAAAAAAGCAGAAGATATAGCAAAAGATTAGGTTAGGTTAGAGTTGATTTTTTCAAATTTATTGATAAAAAAAAATGAAATTTATCTAAAAACTGTTATATTTTTTCTCCTCAATCCCAGATTAAGCACCTGTGTTTTGCCTCAATCCCAGATTAAGCACCTAAAAATGATTTCAGGTGCCTATTCTGGGATTGATCCCTTCTAGTGAGTACAGATTTAGTTTACGTAGTCTTCCCAGTAGTTGAGTTCTTTGCAGCCATCAATCTTGGCTGTGAAATGCCTTTGCGTTTCTTCTAGTTTATTAGTTTCTTCCTTTTTATATGGGGATGTCAAAACTGAGCAGTATTCAAGTTTTGGTATAATCAGTGTTTTTAGCAGGGGAATCATTACTGTCCTGTCCCTTCTCTTGAACGTTCTTAGAACCTGTCCGGCGACTCTCTCTGCTTTATTTATTGCTATCTGATTTTGTGTTTCGAATTTCGCATCATCTGTCATTATTATCCCAAGATCAATCGCTTTCATGCTTCTCTGAATTTCCTGTCTATCTGGAGCATAATATGCAGTCTGTTTAAGTTCTTCTTTTCTACCATATCTCAAGAGCTGAAATTTCTTGGCGTTGAATGACATGTTGTTGTCTTCTGACCATTTGTATATTTTGTTCGTGTCCCTCTGCAAGGCCTCCACGTCATGTACATCGCTGATTTTTCTGCTGATCTTTGTATTGTCTGCAAAGGATGTTACTATACTATTGCTGTTTACTCCGCTGTCTATGTCTGTTAGCATGATAATGAACAGGAGTGGGGCCAGTACTGGGTCATTCTCTGTCAGATCAACCAAAAAAAATTGAAATTAACACCCTCATCTCATATTTTGCTGAAATTTGGTTTATAGGGAGTTTGTGAGCCCTGAATCCATTTCTGAAATTATAAGGTCAATCCGACCAACGGTTCAAGAGATATGACCTCGGGCAATTTGAGGTCACTCGCGAGGTTACTAACATTTGGCGAGCATAACTTGGGTAATAATTGTCATAATTATATAAAAGTATATATATTTAGAATCAGAAAACGACAAGGAATCCAAATATGCAAGTTTTAGAACTCTAGGTTGAAAAATAAAAAAGTTACACTGTAACCAAAATTTGAGGTCACGATTTGACCTCTGGGGTATCAAATGAGAATTTTTTTTTTAAATGTAAAAAATGAAGGCATAGGCATTGGCTATTAGAATCAGCAAAAAAAGTTTGTTTATGTTAGTATTTTTCATGTAACTAACATATAAGTGAACACCATATTCATAAGTTGTGCGTCAATTCTACCTATTTTTTCACACTTAAGCTCATAATTTGACCTATAGAAATTAAAATTACATTTTTTATAGATATAAAAAACAAAGTCAGAGTTCTTGACTAATAGAAACAATCATAAAAAGTTTGTTTATGTTGGTACTTTTCATGTAACTAACTTATAAGTGAACACCATATTTATAAATTGCTTGTCATTTCAAGGAATTTTTATATCTTAGCTATCAATTTGACCTCAAGCTCCAAGAATTTAATAAAAATTGTATTTCACTGCTAATCTACACTGGCAATAATAGTTATAATAGTGAAAGGGGAAGACTAAGCTCACATGTAGCCTAAACAAACCTGTTGAAACATGTTGCTACTTGTCTAAGTGCAGAATCAACACAGATAGTTGCAAAATTCCTTGTCTACAGGTTAGTACAGTTCCAGCCAGCACTGTGGGTGGCTGGTGGGTATGGTGTTTTAATGAGCCTCAGAGACTATCAAGGCCTAAAATATTAAGTGTGTATAGCTATATATTTTCTAAAAAATATATATTACCTAATTGTAAATCCTATATTTACAGATCAAAATACAATGGTTCGGCACTTGAAATACTGCCAGGACCCTATTCAAAAACACAAGAAACGCATAACAATCAATCTTAGAAAAGGACTGATGTACTTGTTGAAAAATGTGCTGGAAGAGTGAAAAAAGACTCATTGTTGTGTGTGAACTGCTGGACACTGATAATGAAAAACCCCACTATACTTAGTACACTGAAAACAACGAGTCTGAGCAGGATTCAAATGAATCATCTACTATCAGTGGCTTGAGTAACATCTCTTCAATTCAAGATCTGGACAATGACAGTGATTGCTTGATAAAGGAAAAATCCTTCAACTTCAGTTGAACCAGTTCTAGCATTTCTGGACCAAACACAGTTAAAAAAAGTAAGTAATAAATTAATATAATATACTTATACTTTACTACAAGGTCTGTTTGATCTACTATATAGCCAATTATATAGCATTTAAGGTACTATAATTAACATTTAATTACTAATATTCAGGTGTATGAAACCTTTTTTTTCTGTTCTTTTCAGAAGGGCTGTCATTAAGCCAGAAAAAGCGCAAGGCTCGTGGTAAGCTATCATCTGCTCAGAAACACCTGAAGGAGAGGCTAGAACTCAGTTATGGTGTTCAAATTACCGAGGAGGTAAGTGATACTTCAAAACCTGAAACTAAATCTGAAAAACATCTAGACAAATTAATGAATGAATTGAAACAGTCATTCCTGGAGAGCAAATGTCACCATCACAAACTACAAATATTGACACTCTCACCATACACAATTGAAAAAAACAGCTAGTTTCTTTCAAACTACAACATACATGGTGAAAAGAAGCCGTTCACTTAAATCAGAACATGGAATCCTTCCGAAGATTCCACTAATGAGCGAAGGAAAAGTGATATCTGAAGAACACACAGATATAGTTAGAAGATTCTATGAGTCAGAAGAGGTTAGTCGTATGTGTCCTGGCCAAAAGGATTGCGTGAAAGTTATCAGTGCTGAAGGTGCAAAAACGATTGGTCCTCCGGAATTTAAGAGAGATGTTTGAACTATATAAAAATGATGAAAAGAATCCCAAAATAGGATTTTCCACATTTGCAAATTACGGCCATCATATTGTGGCTTGCCGGTAGTGGTGGGACTCATTCTGTCTGTGTCTGCACATACCATCAAAATCCAAAATTGCAGCTGGCTGCATTGGGAGAAAGAGGTCTTTCATACAAGGATCTTATGGATTACAGTGTCTGCAGTACAGAAAGAGAGACTTGCATGATGCAACTTTGCAATGATTGCCCAAGAGAAGAGGGTGTCCTGGATTTTCTTGAGTTACTTGACAGTGTGAAATCAGCTCCAAATGAAATATCTTACAAGCAATGGGGACTGTTGACCGTTGTACAATGGTTGATAAGGTGGAGCCACTTCATGAATACTTATCATCCCTAAGCATGAAAATATCCCGCATGGTTCGTCATCACTTTGTTGCTCAGCAACAATCACCAGTACTTCAAGCAGTTGAAAGAAACACTACCACCTCAGAGCGAGGTAGTTATAGTAGGTGATTTCTCTGAGAATTATTCTTCATTGTCCAGGATGCTGCCCAAGGGTTTCACTGGGACAATTCACAGTGTACAGTTCACCCTTTTGTCATCTATTATAGATCATCTGCAGACCAGGAACTTAGCCATTTTAGTATCTGTTTCTTATCTGCATCACTAAAACACAACACTATAATGGTTTACTCATTCATATTGAAGCTTATGACATATGTTAAATTCAGATGCCACAATTGAAGAAGGTGCACTATTTCTCAGATGGATGTGCTGGCCAATATAAGAACAGATACAACTTCACAAATCTCTGTTACCATGAAGAGGATTTTGGTCTGTCTTGTGAATGGCACTTCTTTGCTACATCCCATGGCAAAAATGCATGTGATGGGATTGGAGGAACAGTGAAAAGAGCTACTGCTCGTGCCAGTTTGCAGAGAACTACAGAGAGGCAAATTCTTACACCAGAAACATGTTTCAGTTTGTGAAGAAAACTTGAGCAAGAAGATAAATTTTTTCTTTGTAACTACAGCTGATTTGAAAGATGCAGAAGAACGGTTGGAACATCGATTCAAGGATAGTAGGGCTATTCCTGGAACTCAGAAATATCATAGATTTGTTCCCTAAACAAGGAAGAACTGATGGTGTATCCCATTTCAAGTGGCATTGGAGAAAAGAAAAGAATAAGGAAAAGTCATTTTACTAATGAACCTGCAATGCTTGGTAACCTAAAATGTGTCAAACCAGGAGAGTATGTTGGCTGCATTTATGACATGCAAGTTTGGTATGGAATTGTGGAGGAATATTGTGAAGAGTTTGATGATTTCACTGTGAACTTTCTACATCCCTCTGGGTCATCAGGATCAAGTGCATATTATATCCATCAAACAAGGATTCATGTGCAGTGCCAGGACATCATATATTAACTGTAATGAGTTGTCCTACCCTAAGAGGAGGCAGCAGAATTCAATACATTTTCCACAAAAAAATTGATGAGAGCATCGAGCATGCAAAAATTGTATTAGGCTAGCATATGAATCCTCTAAGTAGGTCTTCCCCTTTCACTATTATAACTATTATTGCCAGTGTAGATTAGCAGTGAAATACAATTTTACATTTTTTGCCTTTGTTTTTATATCTATAAAAAAATGTAATTTTAATTTCTATAGGTCAAATTATGAGCTTAAGTGTGAAAAAATAGGTAGAATTGATGACGCACAACTTATGAATATGGTGTTCACTTATATGTTAGTTACATGAAAAATACTAACATAAACAAACTTTTTTTTGCTGATTCTAATAGCCAATGCCTATAGCCTTCATTTTTTACATTTAAAAAAAAAATTCTCATTTGATACCCCAGAGGTCAAATCGTGACCTCAAATTTTGGTTACAGTGTAACTTTTTTATTTTCAACCTAGAGTTCTAAAACTTGCATATTTGGATTCCTTGTCATTTTCCGATTCTAAATATATATACTTTTATATAATTGTGACCATTATTACCCAAGTTATGGGTCGCCAAATGTTAGGACCTCGCAAGTGACCTCAAATTTCCTGAGGTCATATCTCTTGAACCGTTGGTCGGATTGACCTTATAATTTCAGAAATGGATTCAGGGCCCACAAACTCCCTATAAACCAAATTTCAGCAAAATCTGAGAGATGAGGGTGTTAGGCACTGGTTGATCTGACAGAGAATGACCCTACTGTCCCTTGTGGTACTGAGCTGCGTACTTCCGATTCTGATGATGATATACCTTGAATTTTGACGACCTGCAGACGATCAGTAAGGAAGTTGTAGATCCATTTTCCCACTTTGCCTGTTATTCCCATGTCTTTAATTTTATGTGCTATTATACCATGGTCACATTTATCGAAAGCTTTAGCAAAATCTGTGTATATAACATCGTAGTTGTCATTGCCTTCCAATGCATCTAGGATATTGTTGTAGTGTTCTATTAGTTGTGATAGGCACGATCTACCTGATCAGAATCCATGCTGATTTTCATTGAATCTTTCCCGTGTCTCTAGGAAATCATAAATTTTCTCTCTAACTATTCTTTCAAATACTTTGGTGAGGTGGACGTCAATGACACTGGTCTATAGTCTTTGCTTGAGATCTGTCCCCTCCTTTATATATAGGGACAATGTTTGCTCTTTTCAAGATGCTCGGTATTTCCCCAGTGTCTAGGGATCTTCTCCATATCCAGTATAAAGGTGTAGCTATTTCATTTTTACAGTTTTTAATCAATAATGCATTCCAATTGTCCGGACCTGCAGCTGAATGTAGTTTCATTTGTTCTATAGCTCTCGCTACATCTTCTGGTGTGTAAACTCAGTCTGTTATATATACTCCTTGCAATTCCTCTTCAAAGAATGCATTTATGTCAGGATCACTTTGTCACTTTTTGGGGTACTGAAAACTGATTCATATTGAGCTCTCAATGTATCAGATATTTCTTTTGGATCGTGGTTAGTTCATTATATATATATATATATATATATATATATATAGGTAAATTTATAGTTTCAACCACCACGTTTTGAAAATAAAAATTAGGTTTTTCCGTTGGTTTCTGATGTGATTCATCCAGGGTTGGCACTAGTGGGCCCAAAAACCCACCCAGTTTTTTTTTTTTTTTTAAACCCACTTGAAAAAAACCCACTATTTTACCCACTTGTGGGTTTTTTTTCATGAAACTTAAGAAGTGCATATGCAATTATTTTTAAAAATTGTCATATAGGCGCCTATAATGATTTTACATGCAAAGCAAGCAAACATGAGTCAACAAATAGACCTACAGGTATAACTCTTTGGGTGAGGTAGCAGGTTATAGAGTGTAGACATCAGCGAATCAGGGTGTTATACATCCTGATTCTTCAGTCAACTGCATCTTCAAGGAATTTTCTACTTCTTCATGGATTGTATTTAAAAGTGGACCAGACAAATTTTGACGGGAAGGTGGAGTGTAGCCTGGTCTTAGAGTCTCTATCATTTCAATAAAATACTTACTCTGCACATAGAAATGGAATATTATTTGCATAAAAGAATTTGGCTATTTTGTTATCAATGACATTTTCTGCAAAGTTGTTGTTGTCATGCCAAAATCGCTTACTTTCTTTTGAATTTTTCTTTTTTTCATCTGTAATTGTGTCAGTGGTGGTGAGGATGAGTCTGGATCATCTGAGAGGTCTATGTCATGGCAGTATGAAGATGATGTACTGGCAGTATTTGTATTGTCAGTTTGTTTCTTGATTCCATGTGTCAAACATTTCATTAAATGCATTTTTATTCGCTCTATTTTATTACTTATTTCATTACTGCAATGTTTGCATCTAACTTTACTAGTCCCATCAATAATATTGACTTCACTCCATTCATGCCCTGATTTTCTTCCGATCCAAAGGTCTTTGGCATTATTTAATGCAGTTATAACTTCAAACAGACTAATTCTGTAGGCTAGCAGTAAAGATAAATATGCTGTTGCCAGTTGTTTTATTTAACTGTGAAATAAAAGAAAAAATATTTCAGTAATATGAATTAAATAGATATAACTAGCTGAATTAAGTTCCCTTTGGGAGCTGTAATTCATCTACTTCCAGCAGAAGACACAGGGGCCTGTCTTCCATAGGAAGTATAGCCTAACAAATAGGATAATTTACCACACCAAATTTAGTTCAAATTGGTCCATGTTTTCCAAAATTTGTTTGTGAAGCTCAATCTGAGAAAATAACTTTTTATGCTTAATTGCCTGGAAGGCAACCTTTTGCTAAAAACAAGACAAATGTTATATTAATAGTGTACGGTACGTACAGTACAGTATTATTATAAAAATAAGAATAGGTAGGTCTAATATGAACTACCATATGGACATATGAAAAAAACCCAATTTTACCCGGGTTTTTTTCGGGTTTTAGGTGAAAAAACCCGAAAAAAATCCACCTGGGGTGGGCTTTTTAAAAAAAAGTGGGTTTCTTGCCAACCCTGGATTCATCCGAAAATGACATTCATTTCCATCGCAAATTACTCGTTTTGTGATACCTCCCCCTACAATAGGGGGAATGCATGGGAAATTGGGGGTTTTTGGGTGGGGGGGGGATGGGGATAAAAAACGAGTGATTTGCGATGGAAATGAATGTCATTTTCAGTGAATCACATCAGAAACCAATGGAAAACTTAGGAACCCTATACCGATCAATTTGTGATGCATGATCTTTATGGGGGCTCCACCCCGTACCCCCGAGACCTAAATTATACAAGTGATAATGTAATAACATGTTAAGTTATGCACTTTTTTAGTTTTCATCTAGGGCACATGACAAACCAAGTTCTCAAAGTCAAAACCACATGAACAGCACATCATAATTCTATCACAAACACTACCAAACTGAATCCAATGAGAAAAAAAATAATAGCCAGAACAAAAACCAACCAACTAATTAAGTCGCAAAGTAGCGAAAAAATAGCCCAATCAAGAAAAATATTTTAGGAAAAAAAGCCGCATTTGACGTGATGTCACATCAAATGGATATCGTTAATTAAAATTTCAGAAGCAAATATCTCCGTAAATATGATCAACCCAAAAAAATTTTAGGTTCTTTTGCATTATCCTCCCAACACTAATTTTTTTTATATAATGTTGGTTTGGTTTTGGTTATGGTACTTTATTTTCCTTCCATTATAAAAACAAATTAGTGTTGGGATTAGGTTAGGTTAAAAACAGCCTGCCGCAAGTGTTTTGCTAACGTACTTTATTTTCCTTTCATTATAAAAAAAATTAGTGTTGGGAGGATAATGCAAAAGTACCAAATTTTACTTAAAGGAAAGGTTTTATTTATTATTTTCTACACATTGCAATAATTTTTATTAGAAACTGAGGTGAGGGGGTCATTTCCTTTGCAAATCACTCTTTTTTTTATCCCCCCACCCAAAAACCCTGATTTCACAAAAACGAGTAATTTGCGAAGGAAATGAATGTCATTTTCGGATGAATCACATCAGAAACTACCGGAAAACCTAATTTTTATTTTTCAAAATGAGTTGTGGTTGAAACTATAATAATACCTACCTATATATATATATATATATTTATATATATATTATAATATATATATATATATTATGAATAGAAATGATATAAGTGTTAAGGAATGTTTCTGCACACGAGGAGGAGAGATAACGAATAAATGAAAAATGAGGCGAACCGCCCGGGAATTGAACCCAGGGCCTTCCAATTGCCAGTTGGACGCTCTACCATTATGCTATGGACCTCACTTAATCACAAATCGAAATTCTCCCACATAGGGCAGAAACCAATGTCCTGAGAGGGCACCCTCGCAAATCGTGAATATGCGCATATAACTGCAATGACCGCGCAGTATATAAATGAATAGAAACGATATAAGTGTTAAGGAACGTTTCTGCACACGAGGAGGAGAGATAACAAATAAATGAAAAATGAGGTGAACCGCCCGGGAATCGAACCCAGGGCCTTCCAATTGCCGGTTGGACGCTCTACCATTATGCTACAGACCTCACTTAATCACAAATCGAAATTCTCCCACATAGGGCAGAAACCAATGCCCTGAGAGGGCACCCTCGCAAATTGTGAATATGCGCATATAACTGCAATGACCGCGCAGTATATAAATGAATAGAAACGATATAAGTGTTAAGGAACGTTTCTGCACACGAGGAGGAGAGATAACGAATAAATGAAAAATGAGGCGAACCGCCCAGGAATCGAACCCAGGTCCTTCCAATTGCCGGTTGGATGCTCTACCATTTATTCGTTATCTCTCCTCCTCGTGTGCAGAAACGTTCCTTAACACTTATATCGTTTCTATTCATTATATACTGCGCGGTCATTGCAGTTATATATATATATATATATATATATATATATATATATATATATATATATATATAAGTAAATAAAGATAATACTTTTGCTAATTTTAGTATGATAGATCATCAGCCATAAATAGGCCTAGTTAGTGCATTATACACAATTTAAACAAGAAGAAAATAAATGATGCAAGTACTGAATATAAATAGTGCTTTTACACCTTTATTTTACTTTTATATCACAAAAGTATGCATCTGTTTCACTTACACAACTGTGTGTGCCCGGCATGGTATGCTGAAAGAACGTGGTGGTCTTCAAACATGGTTCCCAAAACTGTTATAGAAGAGGTCAAACAAACAATGACCACCCTCATCAACAGCTGATGTACTGATAGGGTAATGACTCACTGGAAGCATTTTGACTCATTCTCAAAGAATTATGGCGACTTTAATTGAAATCTGGTACTGTGTACCAGGGCGTGCGCAGTTAAGGGTTAAGGTAGGCACAATTGGGTCAGTATTGGGGGCAACTAAAAGCCCTTCTAGAATTTTCCAGGTGTAGATTAGGATGTATCTCTCAAACCTTCTCTCTATGGAATAAAAGTTGAGGCCTCTGAGCCTATCCCAATAGTTTAATTTGTTTTTATTCACCTATTGCCCATCAGATTGTTTAATAGGTATACAAGGTAAAGGTTCTTTGTAGGCCCTCAATTTTTTGCAATTTATTCTGTTTGTTGGGAAACCATAATTGGGAGCAATACCATAGTCAATACATGGAAGAACAAGTGATTTCCTTAGGGTAAGCATGGTCATACTGTCCCTAGTTCTGAATGTCCTCAGTATATATCCTATTAGTTGTTTGCATGATGAGGTTACTTTGTCAATGTGCCTGTTGAATATTGCATCTTCAGATAATATAATCCCTAGATCCCTTACATGATCAGTTTGCACAATCTTTTTTCCTGTGGGTCCAATGTAGTTGAATTGTTCTTTCAGGTATTTATTTGGTCCATACTTAATTAGTTCAAATTTGTCTTCATTGAAGGCCATATTATTTGCATCTGCCCATGCATATATAGTTTGTAGATCTTTTTGTAGCTCCACACAGTCTTCTTTTTCTGTAATTGGTCTTAGTATTCTGGTATCATCTGCGAATGACAGGAGAGAGCTTCCTTGGTTACAGTTTATATTGTTTAGCATTATAATGAATAGAATTGGTCCCAGTACTGTACCTTGTGGCACTCCACTAATCACTTTTTCTATAGATCTTGCTCCATTTACAATTATTTGTTTTCTGTCAGAGAGAAAGGCATGGATCCATTTTCCTATTTTTCCACAAATACCAAGTTCTTTTAGTTTATGGAATAATATACCATGGTCAACCTTGTCAAAAGCTTTTGCAAAGTCTAGATAGATGACATGAACATTGTGGTTTTCTCCCAAATATTGTAGGATTGTATTGCAATGGTCTATAAGTTCAGTAAGGCAGGATCTCTTGTGTCTGAAACCATGTTGAAAGTCTTCTAAGAGATGTTCATTTTCTATAAAACTGACAATGTGCCTTTTCAGGACTTTCTCAAATATTTTGATAATATAGGAAGTCAAGGATATGGGTCTATAGTTCTTGGTTTCCTTTCTTTTGCCTCCTTTGTAGATTGGGGTAATATTTGCTTGTTTCATGATTGGTGGTATTCTACTGGTGTCTAGTGAGGATCTCCATAGGATTTTCAAAGGCAGAGATAAAGTATGTTTGCATTCCTTAAGAATCTTGGCTCCAATTCCATCTGGACCAGGGGCTGAACTCCCTGGTAGCTCTGTTATTGCCTGTTGTATATCTCTAGTGGTTATTTGTATATCTTCCAATAATGGTCTGTCTTGGTCATTTTCTTCTCTATCAAAAAATGCTGTAGTTTTTATTTTCTTTGCTACTACAGGGGTACTCCAGCTTAAAGCATAGTGAGATTGTAGAATGTTTGCCATTTCCTGTGTATTAGATGTGAGAGTTAGTCCATCTTTAGCAAGCAATGTACCAATGCTCGTTTTGATAACTGCTTTGCGTTTAGCATAGCTAAAGAAGAATTTGCTATTTTCCTTTATAGTGCCACTAGCTTTGTGTTCATTATCAGTATTCTCTCTTATGGTTGACTCCTTTATTTTAAGTTCTAACATCAGTATCTGATTCCGGATGTTACTATGTCTTCTATCACTTAATTGCTTTGTTAGTTGTTTAGATAGCTTTATCCTTCTCATAAGTGTCCTTCTGTATCTGTGTTCTTTTGTCAGGTGCTTCTTTGCACTATCGTTTTTCTTTGGTGTGTGCTTGTATAATGCTGATGATAGCAGGTATTGTATTCTGTTCCAGCATTCTTCTGGTTCTAGGTTTTCTAATTCATCTTCCCAGTTTATTTCTCCCAGACACTTACTTATTGATGTTCAGTATAACTTGTGCAGGTTTAGGTCAGAGTATGGCAAGTCTGTTTGGCATGGGTCTTGCTTACATTTGTGGAGAGACAAGTTTGTGAGTATGTGCATGACATTGTGGTTGGAGTGTATAGTTGGTGTTATAACAATGTGGTCAATTGTAGTTGCATTAGGAGGGTTCCAGCACAGGTGAAGCAAAAAATTTTCATTTTGACACCCAACCATCTCAGATCTTGCTTATTTTTGGTGTAGCTATAAGGTAAGTTTGTGCAAGAAAGCCAGCTGTGAAAGTTTCAGCTTTCTACTACCATTACTTCACGAGTTATGAAGGTCAGAAAAATCAAGGTTAAGGTCAAAATAGCTCAAGGTCGGCATCTTTGGATGCACCTCACACATTCACTAATTATCGTAACCATATGAAACTATATGTTTTTGGACTCAGAATGAGCTGTAGAATCCAAAAACGCAACAAAATCAGCAATAGGAGAACAAATAAAAATGTTCACCCTTTTTCAAGGAACGAATTGACCTTTTGACCTTGAAGTTCACACATTTTGGGGAAACATTTCTTTACACAAAATGAAGTTCCATCATTGCACTTTTAATATAAACAATAAAAATGTATCTTATTCACCAACTATACTGTCTTAAAGAATTTTTCAAATTTCTGGCAAAATGCCATATGTACCGTATATGCATATATGTACTGTTAAAATCTAGAGATATTCATTATTTAAACTACTTAAGCAAAAATAAATATTAGAAACGTGATACAAAATCACTTAGATATAAGCTAGGTACCATAGGTATAACTATGATATAGATCTCTATTTTATTGTGGTCTCCTCCACCCCTACAACCACACCTTTCCACCCTTAGAAATATTTTACTTTTTTTTATAATTACTTTTATTAATAATACATTAATACAAACATATATATATATAGGAGTATCATATAAAATAGGAGTAAAAAAGGAGTATCATATTATGTAGACCTGTATTCTATAGATACATATTAAACTAGAGCTCTGTACACTTTCGACTCAAGAACAGGAAACTGTGGCAAACAGGTCTGCATGATTACCCTCAGCTGTTAGCATCTCATGATCATCAAAGGCATACTGAATTATTCTTGAACCTGCTGTCAATGATGGAGCAGTCATTGTCTGGATAATATCAGATGATAACATCCAACATGAGTCAGGACGAGAAGGGAAACTATGTTTAGAACGTCTTCCATGTGGAGACATAAAATTGACCTTATAATCACTAAATTCTTCTGATACTTCAACCACTAATCCAAACCAAATTTTATTATCATAGTTACAAGCTACATATACCCCAACTTGTATATCTTCAGTTGAAATGTGCTTTTGCTCATGTAAATTATCTTTAAACGATGGATGCACAACTGTCATAATTTTTGTAGGACCTGAGGAAATCTCACCAACCTCCAACTGGGTATGACTAATAGGCACAAATCTATGAAATCTACGAGTACCTGGGATGGTTACAGAATTTTTATATCTATTTTCCAGGAATTCAGTTGTCTGCTGGACATTTTGTTTCGATAAGAATACAAATTTTGTGCTGGTATCTTTCTCATCCAGAAATTTCATCATGTCAAGTGGTGTCAGAATTTGGTCTTTAAATGTACGTTGAAGACTGGCACGAGCCGTCATTCTTTTTGCTGTGCCTCCGACTCCATCACAAGCACTTTTGCCATGTGAAGTTGCAAAAAAGTGCCATTCAGCATCCAGTCCAAAGTCCTCTTTGTGGTGACACAAATTGGTGAAGTTATATTTATTCTTATACTGCCCTCCGCAACCATCAGTAAAGTAATGAATCTTCCGCAGGCCTGAGCTCTCTTCTTTTATCATGGGGATCAGTTGCTTTAAGAACGCAAAGACAAGGTTTGTACTATGTTTCATGTCATCAGAAATGAAACAATAACTTTTAACTTTAATTTCAACATCATTTTCATTTACTTTATAGTAGAACACAAATGGATGAACTGTTGCCTGACTATTTTCCCAATGGTAACCTTGTGCAGCATCTTGTACAATAAATGAGTAGTTTTCAGAGAAGTCTCCTAGGAGAATACCTTCAGTGACCATCAGATTAGCTTTCAGTTTTTTTAGGAAACTTGCTTGTGCATCAGCCACATAAGTGTGTCTTGTTAGTGCACAAATTCTAGTTGCCAAAGACTTAATGAAGTTTTCAAGGGATTCACCGATGTTAATAAGGGTTGTCCGATCCGTGGAAGTCCACTGCTTGTATGTAATTATGGTGCCGACTGCATCCTGAACAGATTCCAATCCTTCAAGGAATGCAATAACACCTTCTTCTCCTGGACACAATGCACATTTTTGTAGCATACACTCTTCCTTTTCACTGTCACAAACTGCATAGAGAATGAGGTCTTTATATGATAGTTGTTTTTCCCCCAAAGCTGATAGCTGAAGTTTGGGATTTTGGTGGTAGGTACAGACACCACACACAGTGTGTGTTCCTCCAGCTCCTGCCAAGACACACCACTTGGGTCTCAATGCAGCAAATGATGAGAAACTATTTTTGGATTAGTGTCATTTGCCTTGAAAACAGCGAAAATCTCATGTAAATTACCAAGCACCAATCGTTTCTGCTGTAGTTGCTTCTCTCCTTCATGATTCCTAATTGATAGACAATCCTTCTTGCCTGGACATATTCTGCTTATTTCATCTGATTCATAGAAAGTGCACACTGCTTCCTTCTCTTTCTTTGTTATAACCCGACCTTTGCTAATATGTGGAACTTCTGGTAATATGCCATGTTCTTTCTTTATTTTGCAGCTGGTTGAAACCATTCTTGTAGATGCATTGAAGAAAGATGCTGTTCTGTGAATGGTGTATGGTGAGAGTGTTAGTATTTGAATCTTCCTCTTGTAGTCAGTCGTCTCACTGAAGGCATTCTTGAGTGCTTGCATCACTCCTGCATGCCTGCGAAAATGATATACATGTTTGAGTAAATTTATATGCAAACATATAATCTATATATAGGCTTAGTATACTTTAATGAAGGTACTACAGATATATATACAGTACTCACAAATTATGTCATCCATTTTAGATTGCTTTCTTCACTTTTTGTGTAAAACTTGTCATATGAAGTTTCTAGCTTTCTCTTCAGGGATGTTGATGCCATTTCAAATTTTGTTTCAGCCTTTGAAGATCTCCCTTTTCGTGACAGACCCTCTGAAAAACAAATAAAATAAATTGTTATAACTTTTTTAATCAACTGTAGGCCTATAGATGTACATGTACATGTACATTACATATGAATTTGGTAAATACCGTATATATAATCATAACTGTATTGATCTTCATTTTATAAATTGATATGCATACATCTGAATTTGTCAAATATATAAAGGTTGTAATGTTCATACATGTAGTTATATATATTGATGTTTTGTTGCTATAATATCTACATAAATTAACACTTTAAAAATACTTAAACTTACTTGTCTTCACTGGTGTCACATTCAGCATTGGAAGAATTGTGTCTAAATCTCCTTGGAAATCTTCAAACATTATTTCAGTAGTACACCCATAGGCAGAGGAACGTTTTTCTGTGGCAGTGGCATCAGTGTCTGAGTTCGAATCTGAGACAATATCAGACACTTTTTTGTCTTCAG
Organism: Bathynomus jamesi; assembly: GCA_023014485.1. NCBI lineage: Eukaryota > Metazoa > Arthropoda > Malacostraca > Isopoda > Cirolanidae > Bathynomus > Bathynomus jamesi. The sequence continues at coordinate 1,093,994 of JAJOZX010000712.1, read as the reverse complement.
CTTTGATTTTATTGATATCATTAACACAATTTTTACAAATGTAATCTCTATATATTAATCCGTGAATTCCTTGCAGTGTATTACGGACTGGCACAAGTGCTTTTTTGATCTTCTTCTTATGTTTTCTAAGAGGATCAGCACAAACTTTTCTACCCATCTTGTTTATCTGTAAGAAAGGCATAAAATAAGTAATTAATTTATGTTCACAAAATATTATTTAACAGTACAGTACATATGCATATACATATGGCAATTTTGCCAGAAATTTGAAAAATAGCCAATTTGAAAAATTCTTTAAGACAGTATAGATGGTGAATAAGATATATTTTTATTGTTTATATTAAAAGTGCAATGGTGGAACTTCATTTTGTGTAAAGAAATGTTTCCCCAAAATGTGTGAACTTCAAGGTCAAAGGGTCAATTCGTTCCTTGAAAAAGGGTGAACATTTTTATTTGTTCTCCTATTGCTGTTTTCGTTGCATTTTTGGATTCTACCGCTCATTCTGAGCCCAAAAACATATAGTTTCATATGGTTACGATAATTAGTGAATGTGTGAGGTGCATCCAAAGATGCCGACCTTGAGCTATTTTGACCGTAACCTTGATTTTTCTGACCTTCATAACTCGTGAAGTAATGGTCGTAGAAAGCTGAAACTTTCACAGCTGGCTTTCTTGCACAAACTTACCTTATACACCAAAAATAAGGAAGATCTGAGATGGTCGGGTGTTAAGCACTGATTCACCTGTGTTGGAACCCCTCATTATTTGTCAGCACTAAATCTAGGATATTATTTTTTTTAGTTGGGCAGTGAACATGTTGTACTAGGAGCAGTTTTTCCATAAACTCATTCAGGTGTTTTGATTTGGACCTTTTTGTCCCTGATTTCATACCACCATATTGGTTCCAGGTGCAGTTTGCCTGATTTTTTTCCAGGACTTCAGTGAACTCTAGATGGGAGCTATCTGGAGGCTATAGATATTAACTAGTATTATGGGTATTATTATAGTATTACATGTGTCTAATGTCCAGCAATTATTATATGTTCATTAAGTAGATTTTTTAATTCTAAGACACTTTTCTTCGATAGCATTTCCATCGCAAATGTTTCATTTTTGAGATATCAAATTTTTTTTGGTGTGTATCTAGTGTGTGTTCGTACCGTACGTTCATTTGGTATGCATGCGTTGCTGACTGTTACATGTCTGCCCAATCACTGCACTTCATCCATTTCGAATTTGAATTACTTTGCTACTGGAATGGCTTTGTGTGACACGTGCTTGTTCAATTATTACCGCTGTATTGTTGCTTTCTACGAAAATTTAGAAAAAAGTGTCGAGTTTCTGCATGCTCACGGTGTTCTACTGACAGTAAAGTGTCCACATTGTAAAATGGAGTGTACATATCGTCAAGACCAGAAAAGTTACATTGTGCCTAAAATGAAAAAAAGACGGTAGGTACTGTGATTATTCTGTCTCAGATTTTAAAGGTTCTTTTCTAGGTTAGGTTATGTTAGGTCAATTTTGAAGGTGAAATTTGTTTTTCCTATGGTTTTTGATGTGTTTTGCCAGCTGGGGGGAGGGGGGATTATCTAAAAAATGAGTCATTTCCAACGGTTTTGAAGGTCAGATTCATTCAAAACACATCAAAAACCATAGGAAAAACATAAATTTCACTTCCAAAGGGAGATGGGTGTAATACTATAAATTTACTGTATTATGTCTTCTTTATTTATATTGAGCATGATGATTAGGAGTTCACAGGCTCCATTTGAGTACATATGCGATGAGCAGTTCACTTTGAATGTTTTCAGGGATGTACATCAGGACACCACCATTTAGACTGTCTTCTCTGTCACATCTATGGGTGGTGTACGTGTACCCTTTGATTGCAATTTCACTACTCATGAAGGCCCTGGATGTCTAAGTAAATTATTGATACATTTATGGAGCCATTTGTTTCATCTCTCACATGTAGGGCATTTGTAGGGTTCCTGCTGGGGTTCTCATTTGCTTTTGTATGAGAACCCCAAGTGAGCTTTGAATGTCTTGTATTTGTTTCATGAGGTGGTAAAACCCCAATGGGGTTTCATGGTTGCTTGCTGTACTATTTTCACCAGTGGGCTTACCTGGACCCGCTACATCAGCATAAGATCTGGGTGCAGGAATGGTATTTGGTCTTGGGTTTTCTTGCATCCCTTGGGCCAAATAGTGCTGATGGATAGCAGGCTCACTATCCTGGTATTCTCTCCATTGAGTTTGATGTGGTTGCAATTGGATTGTTCCCTTCAGGTGGGCCAGATTGCACTTTCTCTTTAAAACAACTTCTTTCCCACCATGAGCTCTGGCAAATTTGAGGATGAAGATAGGGACATCTTGCATTGGATCTACATCCAGAAATGCCATTTCCATCGTGTATAAATTTTTTGCAGAGTGGTGGGTGAGCAAATGGGCATTCTCTTCCCTTAAGTCCATATTTACACAAGCCCCTCCTGTAATACTTGCATACTGACCTCTTGGTTTCACTTTTGGCTTTTTGGTGACTGTGTACAGTGGGGTTGTTCACTTTGTTGAAGGTCTTAATGTCTATTTCCTGTTCTTGTTTTGTCTTTTTGGTGCCCTTTTTGCTTGCAGTTTCCCTCTCTCTAGGGTCTCATCCTGAGGGTTTCTCACTTTTTTCAGCAAGCTATGCATTTGCAATGATAATTTCCTCCTCCTGTAACTCACCTGCCAGTTTTACTTCAAGCTCTTCAAATTGCCTGTCATAGTCATTGCAAATTTGATGAGCACATCTAAAGCATGAGAATTTTCTTTTTGAATTTTGAAGGATGAGTAGGAAATAAATAGGTAGTTCACTACAACTGTAGTGTATCCATAGTCTGCATTCATCACATCTTAATGCATGTAGGTTGCAGTCAAATGCACATTTTATGCATGGGTTTCTGTTTTTGTTTCCTTCCTCTGCCATGTTAACTTGCACACTGGTTTTAGTGTGGAGAACAGTCACCAGTGAGTCCATTTTTTTGTAGATATTCGTAGATATTAAAATATTTTGCAAAGGTTTAAGTTTATTGTTTATTATTTACTTTTTACTTTTATTAATTATTATTTATTTATTATTTACTTTTATTATTTATTATTTACTTGTATAATGTTTGTACTTGTATTTGTTAAAATATTTTAACTACGAAATACTCATCCCGGATCAATTGGATTTTACGAGTATATTTGTAATTTTTTTGTAATTTTCTGTAACACTTTTCAGGAACCAAGAATTGTCTCAATATACTTCTGAAGCATTTTAATAATTATCCTAGGCCTGAGTTCTATTTTAAATTTCACAAAATTCCCAAATGGCACTAAAGAAAAAAAAAAAATCTTGTGTTGCTGCTGGTTTTGCATTTTGAGTTGTAGTGATTCACAATACTCCAGGAATCTTTAAGTGTGTCAGACAATCACTGGTGTGACATGCTCAGGCATACATTCAAGAAATATACTTATGCCTAAAAATTTTCTTTCTAAAGCCTATTAGCACAAGACTGATATATTATGCACAAAAATTTTTCATATTACATGAGACTTTCACAATTTGGAAAGTAAGAAATTTGCCAAAAATGGTAGCATTGCACAAGTATTTTACAGATTCTGCAGTCTGATTCACACCCAATGTATTGGGTGAAAGTTTTAACCAAAATTACTTGTAATGGGTGAAAGTTTTAACTAAAATTAATGCAAGAATTTCTTTTCCAAAGTGGATTAGTGTGACTCTTTGAAATACTATGAAAGAATTTTCCATATGCATGATTCTCAATTTGATAAGCATGAAGTTTTCCAAAAATAGGCACAGCATGACAGAATTTTGCAGATTCTTAAGTCTGTGGCTTAACCCCTCTTTGTCAAAGCTGTGCATCACTTCTGTTAATTCAACTTATAATGAGCTGAGAGGGCAGAAAGATTTATTTATAGGCTATTTATTAAGTGGTGAAACTGCATCTGAATATAAAAGTCTGAATTACTTACCCAGAACTAACTGGAATAACATGTTCATCAATGTTAATTCTATCCATTTGATTTGATCAGGCTGTGGCAAAATCTAGGCCTACCGCAGAATATTTGTCTATCCAATTGGAAAAGCTGTATCGTATGTTTGGTATTTGTGGGCTGTAACCTATGTGGTATATACAGGAGTAGGCTTGTCCATTTGCATTTTTGTTTTCACTTAAAATTCCAATAGACCTGGTTAATTCTACCAAACTAGTTTTAAGTGTAAAAATTTATACTTGCGATAAAGTATTTTGTAGAGGTGAATCACCCAAATTTGACCAAATTTCTTTTACAATGCACAGAAGACTGAAGAGTAATAGGGTACCACGGATTAGCCTAATGTTAACTAATATTATTCTGTAATCTTAGGGTACTTTTGGTCTTAGCCTTAATCCTGCTGCAAAGGGAACATAGTTCTCAGTAGGAAGTCCTAAAATTTCAACAATTCTTTTGTTTGTTTACAATGTCTTGCTCCATTGGTTCCTCAGGCTCTTTCCCCTTTACACTCGCCCCCACCAAAGGCTAGGAGTAGAGAGGTGGATGGGCCTTGTGATGCTGGTGTGGTTGCGGGAGATGTTTCTACCCAATCTGGTCTCGAGGGACTGGGCAATGCTGGGCCTATGGTCCATATAGATTCAGAGCACTCAGACACAGTGAGGGCTTCCTTTTTATATAGAATTACTCCTAAGAAACAAGATATCTCTTTTGCATCAAGACCTTTGGCTTTTAACATAGCACTAAGGGATTTGCCTTTCCATGGGTTGGGTATGCAGGCACCAGTCTTCCAAAGATGCTCTGGCACGGTACAAATAAAAACCACCTCTGCCCTTCCCTCCCAGTTTTTGGGAACTCCCTGGAAGTGTTGGGCCCATGGGAGGTGGATTGCTCTTTAGTTAACGACACTCATATTGTGCATGGTGTTATAGGATCTATAGATCTGGAGGAAGATCTACTAGCTATTAAGGATGAGTTAATTCAAAATGATTATCCAGTAGCAAATGTTAGTAGACTCGCAAAAAGAACAGGTTAAAGTCTCTCTCAATGCACAAGTTCTTCCAGTAAAGATCTATATAGCTTATATACCATATAGAGTTTGTCAGTTTATTCCACATCCAATTTAATGTTTTAAGTGCCAGGTATTTGGTCATATGGCTAAATCCTCTAGGTCAAAAACAGTGAGATGTGTTTATTGCTCTGGAGTCATGTCTCTTGTCCAAAGACTACTAAAAATTGTACCAATTGTTCAGGTCCCCATACAGCTAGCTTCAGTGGCTGCTCCTACTTTAGAACAGCACAGGAAATAGAGAGACTCAAACTTACATCTAATCTCTCTTATAGTGAAGCTAGATCTGTTCTTTGAAATCAGGACCCTGCTGTAGCCTCGGAAAGAACATTTAAAAGTAATGACTTTCCTGTCCTACCAAAACCTATTGTGTCAAGAGAGGAGACTCAAGGCTTGGATGTGGTGAATCCCTCTCTCCCCCTTCAGAATTTTTGGAGTGGGTTGTGAGGGAAAGACCAGGCTTGACTACGGAAATGTCCCAGGGGCACCTTGGGTAGGGGTGGATGGTGGGGCTGCGGTCCCTGAACCCTCTACCCCTTTTGGACCTATGGATCTGTCATCAGACATCATTCAAGTTCTATGTTTAAGTTTATTCAGCTTCACCCTTCGGAGTGGTGGTAGTCTCTCCAAGAAGACTTTGAGTACTTTATCCAATTTTGTTTCTTTATTTAACGATGCTTTTCACACTGACCTCAAAACTGACCAGCTGACAAAATTCCTTGATAAACTGAAACCTAAGCCTACACCCAAACAGAAACATCATGTCCAAATTCATAAACCCACTTAATATTTCATATTGAAAGGTTTCTAACCTCTTGTTTGCTCAGTGGAATGCCTGTAGTCTCTAATCTAACTTGTCAGAATTTAAACTTTTCATTTACACCAAAAAACCCCATTTAGTGGAGTTTGTGAAACCTGGTTAACCTCTAGACTCCAGCCTACTTTATTAATTATACTCAGATCAGAGCAGATAGTGTTGGCCGAGGGGGTGGGGGTTTGCTATTTCTGATTTGTTCAGATTTGTGCTTTCGACCATTACCTCTCAGTCCCTTTCTGGCAGTAGTTCTCGAGGTCCTTGCTTTATCTTTAAAAGTAAACAGTGGTACTTTAGATATACTCAGTTTATAATCCACACCTTTCTTTAACCACTATAGAGATCGAACACTATGCTGGTCAACTCGGTCAACAAGCTTTTATTTGTGGTGATTTTAATGGTAGACACAGGGCTTGGGATACAGGTATGTCAGGTCCAACACCAACTGCTTCAATTTATTTAATTTTATTCTTTTTTGGATTTTGTGTTATTGACTCCAGTAGATCTCCCTACAAGATTTAATGTTAATAATGGAAGTTATTCAACATTGGATCTCTTGCTATGTAGAGGTAGGTTTGCACCTAACCATACTGTGGCTGTTGGTGGAAGTCTGGGTAGTGACCACTTTCCAGTTCTCACTGATCTGCAAATTTCACCAGTATCCACTCCTCATAAATGCTGTCCAACTTGGAAACTACGTGACATAGATTAGAAAATTTGGTCTAGAGCACTTCCTGATGCCCCAGCTATAGAAAGATCCTTAGATGAGAAAATACAACACTTTACAGCCTTATTAGTAGAAACAATTACCTCTACACTGAAGAAGACAACAGGAAATTTTGTTCCTAAATACCACAAATGCTGGTGGACAGAGGATTGCAGTGTGGCAGTGGCCACCCGCTGTTGGGCTCGATGTTTTTATTCTCATCACCCAACTCTATACAGGGTGTCCCAGAATTAACTATCTATTTCAATGAAATCGGACAAATTTTTTAAAAACACACTTTTATTTGTTTATCATGTTTAATGTGTGTTAAAAATGTATAAATTTCTAAATTTTTTTCATAATTTTATTTTCATAATTTTTTCATTATCTGGTCCAATGAAAGACCATCTGAAGTCATAGAATGGCAGAGAGACTCTCCAAAAGTTAACGTGTGGCTTGGAATGACCAAATCCAAAATTTATGGCCCATTCTTTTTTGCGGAAGCAACTGTAATAGGTACCGTCTACCTTGATATGCTTCAGCAGTTTCTCGAACCACAGCTTCTTGATGATGGCATTCTTGATAATGTTGTGTTTCAACAAGATGGAGCACCATAAATTTTGGATTTGGTCATTCCAAGCCACACGTTAACTTTTGGAGAGTCTCTTTGCCATTCTATGACTTCAGATGGTCTTTCATTGGACCAGATAATGAAAAATTATGAAAATAAAATTATGAAAAAAATTTAGAAATTTATACATTTTTAACACATATTAAACATGATAAACATTAAATAAAAGTGTGTTTTTAAAAAATTTGTCCGATTTCATTGACATAGATAGTTAATTCTGGGACACCTTGTATAATAAGATTCTCCTAAATAAGACAACTGCTATAGCTCGTTGTACTATTCGTCAGGCAAAGTGAATTTCATGGAGTCAATTTTGTTCAAACCTCAGTTTCACTACACCATCCACTGAGGTTTGGACTCAAATTAGGAAAATCATTAAGGGTATGGTACAGATTCACACTTCACTTACCCTATTGTTGTAAATGGTTCCATACTAAGTGATGTACGTGACAAAGCAGAAGTTTTGGGGGCCTACTTCCATTCATATTTTGTGACTGTAGCAGTTATTGAAGATGAGGAATTTTGCAGGGACATGCAGTCTTCCTTATTTCTTGATTACAATGAAGATTATAACCTGGACTTTACATTGCAGGAATTACAATTCTCATTAAGGCAGTGTGAGCATACACAAGAGGTGATGCAATGGGACTGGATAATATATGTAAATATTTTCTTAGTCATCTTCCATTGGAGTACTTGCCATTTCTATTATCAGCATTCAATGATAGCCTGAACATGGGGGTCTATCCTTCATCATGGAAACAGGCAATCATGATTCCCATCCTCAAACCACAGAAAAACCCTTCAAGTCCATCTTCATATCGTCCCATATGCTTATTATCCTGCTTGGGTAAAGTACTAGAGAGGATGGTCCATCAGCGGTTGCTATGGATTTTTGAAATGTGTCACATTTTTCGAGATTTGCAGTGTGGTTTCTGTAAGAAGAGAAGCATGGTGGATCAACTTCTGAGGTTGGAAACTTTGATATGCCAAGCTCTCCAATGGAAAAAATATGTTCTTGTTATATTTTTTTACCTCAGTCGAGCTTTTGATACCATTTCCCATACTGGCCTACTTTATAAGTTAGACAATTTGGGGATTCATGGTAGATTACTAAGATGGTTGGACAACTTCTTGTCCAACTACATATTTCAGGTACTAATTAATGATGTCTACTCAACATCTTTCCCCTTTAAAAAGGGTGTACCCCAGGCAGTGGCATATCAAGGGAGGGGCGAGAGGGCGACCGCCCTGAGCGGCACTTCCCGAGGGGTGGCAAATTACTGTCAGGCGGGTGCGCAGTATGCAAAATTTTGGGTTTTTATGTTTTAAAATGCAACCCTCCAAAAATTATATCTCATCATTGTCGCGCGTTATTTGTGTACAAAATATCCATGGTTTTGATGAAAAATCATCATTAAATGCTATATATGCCACCTCAATGCCACTATTTCCACAAATAGTTGCGTTAAATTTTCACATCGTAAAGGTTGCCAGCCCTATTTTTCAGACTTTCCCTATATTATTTAGGTTAGGCTTTGCATTCTTTGAGCTGTTGAATAATTAATGGTTGTTTTATTTTGCAGATACCCTACTGAATTAGCAAACATGAGCAAACGACAGAGACTGAGTGGTGCTGCATACAAGAATCTTCATGAAAAAAAAGAGGAGGAAGGCAAGCGTGCTGCTAAGCGATTTCATCAGTTAATGGGATTCTCAGACACACCTTCAGTGCCTTCTGGGAAGCAAGGAGATCAACCGCAATGTGATATATCTTTAGAGATAGATGTTCAAGCGGCAACTTCAAGTGAACCCCCAAATAATCAGGATCAACCCTCATCTACATCACAAAGTCTGTTTAACGATTCTGGCAACTGGCCCATTCCAATGATGGACAATTTGAGAATTGAACTCATTAAACGTGGACCATCACATTTGAAAAACATGAATGGACCCTTTCCAACTGATTCAAACAATAGGTCAATGTCAAAAGTTTGGTATTTCAAAACTTTGGAAAATGGCAAAAAAATTGAAAGGTCATGGCTAATCTTCTCACCTTCAAAATGTAGCTTGCATTGCTTTTGCTGTCGTCTCTTCAACAACATCTCCAGTGCATTTGGAAAAGAAGAAGGATTTTTTGCCTTGAGGAAACTGAATCCAAGAGTACCTGAACATGAAAACAGTCCATATCATACCCGATGCTTTGAACAATGGAAAGAGTTGTCTATGTGCCTTCAGTTGAATGCTACAATAGATAATGCACATGAGTTGCAAATAAAACATGCTACTGCTAAGTGGAAAGAAATACTGAGACGAATTTATGACTGCATCATGTTCTTGGCAAAACAAGATCTTGCATTCTGAGGGCACCGAGAGAACTTAAATGAAGAAGCTGGGCTAGCTGGCAATTCTGGAAACTTTTTGGGAGTTAATAAAACTAATGGGCAAATATGACCCAGTAATTAGGGAACATCTTACAAAAATACGAATGACTGACAAGATATCCACTACGTATTTGTCACCTAACATCAAAATGAGTTCATCACACTAATCGGCTGTAATGTTCGAAAATGTATAATTGATAATGTGTCTAGTGCAAAGTACTTTGCAATAATTTTCGATAGTACACCAGATATATCGCATATTGATCAGATGTCTCAGGTAATTCGCTATGTGTCGATTAAAGATGGTAATGTAGAGGTGAAGGAATCCTTCGTTGATTTTATTAAATTAGAGGGGAAGACTGCTGAGACAGTTACTGATCTCATTGTCACTAAGCTTCGTGAGGATGGGCTGGATATCCAGAATTGTTATGGTCAAGGGTATGACAATGCTGCTACGATGGCAGGTATTTATCTTGGAGTTCAACGCAGAATTCTTGATGTTAGCAAACACGCTGTTTTCATTCCTTGCAATAACCACTCGCTGAACTTAGCTGGAGTTCATGCCGCGGGACTGAGTCCTAATGCTGTAACTTTCTTTGGAATAATTGAACGAATTTTCGTCTACTTTTCTTCCTCTACTCATCGTTGGGATGTCTTAACAAAACATTCCAAAATCACTGTCAAGTGAGTCTTGATACGCAGTGGAGTGCTAAGTATGATGCTGTTTCTAGTCTTAAGAAGAACTTGACTCATGTTGTTAGTGCCTTGGAAGAACTGAGTGAAGGGGTCTCTGAAAATCTGGACACAAAGGGCGATGCTGAAGCTCTGTTGACCTCCATCATGTCATACATATTCATTGTGTACTTACTTTTCTGGGATCCAGTGCTGAAAGAAATCAATGATCCTCAGCTATATTTTCAAAGAAAGGGACTTGCTTTGGACCAGTGTGCATTAAAAATGAACTCTTTATCTGTGTTTTTAACTAATGAACGAGAGGCAGTAGTATCAAACGCTGCAGATGCTGCCGAAGAGTTCTGTAATGAAATGGATATCACTATAGACCGCAGAGTCAGGAGACAGAGAAGAATGCCTGGAGAGCAAGCTCGTGATGCTGGATTGACCGTGCAAGAGGATGTACGCAGAGAATTTTTTGAAATCATGGATCGTTTATTAGCAGAAATTGAAAACCACACAGTTTGTCTTAAAAACATGAATGATCACTTTGAATTTCTGTCTCCTTCATACCTTTTGAGTCAGTTCAAAGATGAAGAAATTAATACCAAGGTCAATAATTTTTCTTCCATGTACAATGACATTAATCCAGGAAGTCTACTGGAAGAAATAAAGCATTTGTGCAGACATTTGCTCAGTTTCGAAAGCATAAGCGTCGACGATGATCCAAAGAACTGGGATATGTTAAAACTACTTCAGTGGATCGTTAAATGGGATCTAGTGGAATCTTTGCCTCATATAACAATTGCCCTCCGGATCTGTCTAACTACATGCATGTCCGTGGCAAGTTGCGAACGAAGTTTCTTGAAACTGAAACTTATAAAAACTTACCTCAGGTCAACTATAAGTCAATCTAGACTGAGCAATTTGGCAATTATTTCAATTGAATGCGAAGTTGCAGAGACAATGGACATAAAAAAAATCATTCATGAATTTTCTGTTATGAAAGTCCAAAAATTTAACTAGGCATTATACATTATATAGTTATTGTTAAAATTATGTAGTGTATTATGTACAGTACATTATGTAGTATTGTTAAAATTGAAGTTGCTTTATTTAAGTTTTTCTTCTAATAAAAGTTTTGTTTAGAAGTGTATTTTTGTAAAGGAATTGTTTTTAAAATTGAAAATTGTTGGAGGGCAGGGGCGGCGTTGGCATTTTCGCCCCGAGCAGCAAAAAGTATTGGTACGCCTCTGACCCCAGGGTTCAGTTCTTAGTCCATTGTTATTCACTGCATATCTCTCCAATATGCCAAGTATTGATCCAGTTCAATCATCAGAGTTTGCTGATGATACCGCTTTCTATGTGGCAGCTGACACCCCTTTAGAAGCCCAACAGATGTTGCAAAAAGCAACTGATAAGTTTTCATCTTGGTGCAGAACCTGGGGTCTTTCCCTGAATCAAGAAAAATCTAAAATTATGTTATTTACACATCAAAAGGTTCCAGTGAATCCTATTATCCAAATTAGTAACACCCCAGTAGCTATGGTCACATCCTACCAGTTTTTGGGAGTGGTCCTTGACAGCCCCAGACTGACTTGGTCTTGTCATATTAACTACCTGGTAACATCCTGTACAAAATGTCTAAACTTGTTAAAATCCATTGCCTCTCATAGATGGGGTGCTTAGGAAAAATAAAATATGCTGCTGATGTTTATGATTCAGCCTCTTTCACCTTGAAAAAGAAACTGGAAACATTGCATAATTCTGGCATACATTGCCTTATTTTGGGTGCCTGCCCATCAACACCTATTATTGCCCTGCAGGGTGAGACTGGTCTCCATACCCTTCAGTATGATAGAGATATCTCTACACTGAGGAAGTACTTTAATATTCTGGCTTCCCCCTTTTCCCACCCCTTACGTCAGTCACTCGAGGTAGATTATCCTTTGATCCTTACAGTGGACTGGACAGTGGCAAATAAGCCACCTTTCTTCTTTAGAGCTACTGGACTTCTTAATAAGTATCAATTACATTTTAAATTTTTTACAGTTCCAGTATTCCCTTCTTTCCCACCTTGGAGATTGCATCAGGTACCAACCTCTCTCTCTCTCATTTTTATATGAACCTCCTGTCCCCAAAGAAGTGATTGTGCATTGTTTCACAGCATACTTGGAGAAGTATCCAAATCATTTGTATATTTGTACTGATGGATCTAAGATAGGTGTGCCTGGGCCATCTTGTTCATCAGCTGTTTTCATTTCAAATCATAAAAGGTTTTTTTCCTGGAAACTATCCCCCAATCATAGTATACAGGCAGCAGAATTATTTGCCATCCAACAGGCATTGTGTTTTTTGGTATCCAGCAGTAATGCTTGTAATGTCCTAATAATTACAGACTCCCAGACCTCTCTTCACCTGATCAACTCACCCACACTCACTACATATCTGGCCCTAATAACCTCTATCCATTCTTTACTGAAGTCACTCTGCTTCAGGTATTCTGGTTTCCTTCCAGTGGGTTCCAAGCCATGTTGGAATTACAGGTAATGAGATGCTGATACACTGGCCAGGGCTGCTCATTCCCTCCCTGCTATAACTTTGCTATATTTCCACCCAGGCGAGGGTTTTGCAGTAGCTAAAGTGGCAGTGCAAAATGATTACAAAACCCAATGGGAGAGATTACGGCACTCGACTCTATGGCATGACTCCAGATTCCTGGGATCTTGGGAGCATTGCTCCAGTAAATTTGACCATGAGAAAAAGTAAATTTGGGTTTGGGTTTTGTTCATCCGCTAAACGTTATGCAATTTTTTTGCATATACGTTCTTGTACAAACCAATTTTTTTAAATTACAAATTTAGTTATTTTAAGTTTAGTTGGTAATTCCATATTTAACAATTATTTTTATTTTTTGTTAAGCTTCAATGTTTTGATAATTAAAATTTTATTAAAACGTATATTTTTTTAATATAAAATTATCAGGATTGGACTATGTTCCATTGATCTCGGCCAGGTTTGATAAATTGGCCAGATAATTATTTGTGCGGTTTTAAGTAATCCACCATGACTCTAGAATTGAAAAGTTTAGTTAAGTTTAAACTTACTTTTACTTACCTACTTTTACTTACTCTTCCTTACTTTTACTAAGTTTAAAGCACTTACTTTTACTTACTTTCATTGTACTATATTTACTTACTTTTACTCACTTTTACCATACTATATTTACTAACTTTTACTTATTTTGTATTTTTTCAGGTAGTCAATAATCAATAATGGATCCTAATATTGATGAAGTTGGAGAGAAAAGTGAGGGTGTTAAAAGGGGTTACTTTTGTGGTCAATGCAAGAACAAATATTCAAAGAAGCAAAACTGGGAAGAACATTTTAATTCCAAAAAAAAATATTTGTTACAATACAAGAGGTCCCAGAGTTTGGGCCCACAGCTTAGATATTGCAGTAAAGAAATACCAGGATGAAGTGCAGCAAAGAGATACGGCAAAGCAGTCATTTAGTTTGTTCACAAAATGTGCTAGTGCTAGACCTCAGAAAAATGAACCAACTTCATCAACTGCTAATCTAGAAAATGAAACTTTTTCACTAGATGTTTCACAGACTGAAGAAAGTGCTTCTCCTCCACCTAAGAAACAAAAGGTAAGTGAGGAATCTGCGCATCAGACTAACAAAACTGCTTTAGAGGAATTTGAAAATTCCCAAATCCAGAAGACATTGAATGCAATTTTGCGCCTAACAAAAGAAACTCACCAAGCTGTTGTGGTTAATAAAGAGAAGAGTCAAAATATGCCTTCAAGTTCAAGTGTTGCATCCAAATCTAATAAAGCAAAAAGCAACAAATTTGACATTTCCATAGCCCATTTAAGCAAGTGTAAATCAATACAAGAAATCCTGAACAATGATTTGATCAAATCTACATTCAAATTGGTGGAAAAGAAGGATCTAGGGCATGCTGATGATTCATTTTCAGTACCAAGTGATATAATGGAAAACATTGCAAATAGTGACACTAATATGCCTGATGTAGATATAGCTGTTGAGGATGAAGATGATGATAATCAAGAAGATATTGATGATGCTTCTGATGATAAAATGTTTACATTATATTGCATAGCTTGCACAGACCCCAAAGCATGTGCTTCAGACAAACATTCTAACATAAAAGGTTACTTCAATGTTAAAGATTTAACCTATGTATGCAAACAAGGAGAAAATCAAGAGAGATGGTTTAGAAATCTGAAAACCCACCTGAAGAGACATTTAATTAAACTTCCGCATCATCAAAGAGCTGCTGTTTATGAAGTGATGAAAACATCTTCTCGGAACACTACTAAACGCATAGAAGATTTATGTGGCAACATCTTATACTACATAATGAAAACAAACACTGCATGGGCTCTATATCCAGTACTTCTAGCTGTATTACATAGGTCAGGTTGTGAGGTTGGAAATTTGAATCATAGCACACATGCGTGCGAGACAATTTGTGAGCTATTAGATAATCAACTTAAAGAACAAACTGTAAAGTGGTTCTTAGAACAAACTTCAGTAACAATAACAGCTGACATTGGAACAATTTTGGGATTAAGCATGCTAGTTGTATTAGTTATGAGTGAAGAAGATAAGACTGTAAAACTTGCTGGGATAAATTTAGTACGCAGCAAATCAGGAGTTTATTTGGCCAATGAAATTTTTGATGTGTTGAAGTCTCCTAATCACTTGAAACTATCTGAAGAAGCAATTAAATCCAAGGTATCTGGAATGGTTGGAGATGGGGCTTTTTGTAAGGACAACGAGCCATTTAAAAACGAAATGAAAAAGTTGTTTGGAGAAAATTTCAAATTTCGATGGGACTTAATGCATCTTGTGAACAGAGCCCACGTTGATGCATTGAAGAAAATTTGTAAACTAAGTGAGCTTTTAGACTTTATTCAGAATCACACTTCAAATCTGAGATCAGGCCTTGACTATACCAATATGGTTCTTGACAATATCATTGGTTTTAAGAGACCAAAACTCAAATCTGATACTCGCATGGTTAATTACGAATTTGATCAATTTGACAGATTTGTGGAAAATTGTTTTTTTTTTGGTCATCCACAAGAGAAAGAAATTAGTGCCAAGTTCTATGTATTGATTTCCTATGTAACAAAGCTTATGTTGCAAGTAGCTCAAAAAACCACAGTTAGTGCAGAATTTGTAGAAAATATATTTTATAAAGAAGGAGGGAAAACTGTTATGTTAAGAGTGATGGAAACAATTTCCAAATTAGCTAATGGAGGAAATGCAAATGATGTAGTTTCTGAATTTAAGCACGATACCACAGGGCAGCAAAAGGAACTAACAGCTGAGGATTACATCCTAAATGAAGTTTACAAATATATCAAGAAATGTTCTGATTACTACCAGGTTGCTGAAGTTGCTAGACCATCCAGAACCAGATCTGAAAGTAGTTTTACAAAAGACTCAGTGATAAATTGGCTGACAGAATATATAGAACAGCTGTGGAAAGGAATCACAGAGAGATTAAAGCATTTTGATAAAGATGGATCAACTGCCTGGAGTGAAGCACCAGCTGAAGGGACATTCTCCATTCTTGGTTACATTGTTGAACACAAAGGATCCATTAAGCCATCTCATTTGACTAAGCTGTGCAGAATTGTGAAGGAGGGTCCAGCTCCAGGCACTAGATCTGCTGTAATGATCACACAGAAAGCCATTGATCAGTGGCCAAGCATACATGGCGGTAAATTCACAACAAATGCCTACATGCAAGGTCTAACATCGTCCACTGTTGCTGCTGCAATGAATAAATAAACTTAAGGTGAGTTATAAACTGTACATTATTGTATTATTATGTTTAGCTAAAACAATTTGTAATTGGTATGTCGTCAATTCAAGAGTTTACTATCATTAACCTATCTAGTGGTGTAAGGGGAAAAAAAGTAAATTCAGAGCTGTGCTCCAGTAAATTTTTTCAAATCTGGAGTCATGCTCTATGGAATGTTTAAGCCTTCATGGGGCACAAGAAATTGGCCTGTAACATTTTCCCACTATAAAGCTTCTATAATATTTAGATTCCATTCTGGCCATGTAGGCCTTCAGGCTTACTTACACTGGATTGGACTAGCTTTCTCCCCATTATGTGTTAGTTGTAATTTACCAGAGACACTGTCCCATTTCTTTCTTTTTTGTCCATGTTATACGAGGCAAAGGAAAAAAATTAAGATTCTGGGTAAATCCAGGATAAATAGACGGGTAGAAGTGCTGATATAACACTAATACATCTTCAATATTCACGAAACTTGGTCTGAGGGTGTTTTTTAGTGAAAAAAACAAATTCCCAAATTTTTTTGAAAATTGGTCAAATAGGTCAAAATTTAGGGTCAGGTCAAATTTTGGCCAAATTGTGACCTAAGAATTTTTTAAATCCCTATATCTCTGCTTCTAATTGTCATAGCTTAATAAACTTTATATGGATGGAAGCAGAATGAGGTCTTGTTTCCAAAAATGGTACTTTCATTGGGAAAATTTAATAAAAAAAAAAAACTTAACTTTGAAAAAACAAAAAAAAAATTCAGGATTTGACCTTGAAGAAGGGATTAATTTTTAAAAAAATTTTATTGAAGAAAGAATGTTGCCTGAGCAAAGATCTACCATAATCAGCAATAAAAAGTTAGCTTACAGGCCATTATATAGCTTAAAACTTAATTTTATTAATGCTGGCTTTCTTCATTTTTTCAGAATTTCATCATCAAAAATTTATTTAATGAAACTAAACATATTAAATAGTAGGATAACAATAATAAGGATATACTTAGTGTTTGTAATTATTAATTGTAATTTAAATACGTATCTACTCTCTACATTCTACATACATGCAAAGTGCTAACTTCATACATATATGCTAATTTGTTTTAAGTTTCCTTGAGAAATTTTCTAAATCTTGAGCTGGAAAGATGTACTGTATCCTTGTTCTGCCTCTTAAACTTGACTCAACTGTTCCAAATATGTTTTCAGGGGGGGGAACAGGGCAAATATCATCTTCTGCAGGAGAAATGTATGAAGGCACTATTCCTGAAGGATAAAGAAATTTAATCAAATAATCATCATACGACTCAACCAGTCCTAACCACAATTCTTTTTCATACACACAACTGACGAAAGAGCCTACTTCTATTTCTTTATTGCTCAACTCTCCTTCAATATCACCGGCTTCTCCATCATGATCTTCTACTTCTCCACTAACAATTTTTCTTATTTCTTCTGACTGAAGACTATTAGATAACGAATATACTTTTAAAGTGTTTGCTGACAAAGGGATAAATCTATGGAATTTTTGGGTGCCTTTAATTGGGATAATCGGTAAATTGAGATGCTCTTGTAGGGAATTTTCTATTTCTGTAACTTCATTTTTGGATACATAAAAAAAAATTATTGTGGAATCTAAATTAGCTGAGCAAAATTCAAAAAAGTCTTTGGGAGTTAAAATTTGATTATCAATCAGTCATTGTAAAGTCGCTTTTGCTACTGATCTTTTCACAGTGCCACCTATTCCATCGCACACGCTCTTTCCATGCGATGTAGCAAAAAAATTCCACACTCCATCTGTTCCAAAATTGGCTTTGTGGTGGCATAAATTAAAAAAGTTTAATTTATTTTTATACTGGGATGCACAGCCATCAGTAAAGTAGTGAATTTTTGATAAAGTTGGATGCTGTTCACGAATACTAGGTATAAGTTTTTTTAGAAAGGAATATACTAGCATTGTACTGTGCTTACGACAATCAGAAATAAAACAATAACTTTGATGATAAATTTTTTTTGCCAAGTTTATAATAATATACAAAAGGATGCACGGTACACTGGGAAGTTTCCCAGTGAAACCCTTGTGCCGCATCCTGAACAATAAAAGAAAAATTTTCTGTGAAGTCCCCTACAAGAATGCCTTCATTTTCTTTCATATTTTCTCTTAGCTCTTTAAAGTAATTGGATTGGCTTTTGTTTGTGAAATGATGCCTAGTTAGTTTTGTAATATTTTTACTCAGATTCCACAAAATCTTGTGGAGATTCAACTTTGTCTTTAATCATGCAGCTGTCCACACACTCCCACTGTTTATAAGTTATTTCTTCCGCATTAAAAATAAAATCTAAAGTTTCTAAATATTGTTTAACACCTCCTTCACGGGGGCATTTTTTACATTTGTGCATCATACAATCTTCATCATCTCTGTTACAGACCGATAAGGCCATCAGCCTTTTGTAGTCTAAATCTTTAATCCCCAAAGTTGCTATCTGCAGCTTTGGGTTTTGATGGTATGTACATACATCCACAGTGTGTGTACCGCTCTGACCTGCGAGTACACACCAAGAAGGTCTTAAATTTGCAAAAGAGCTAAATCCAATTTTTGGATTAGCTTCATTTTTTATATATTCTCTGAATAATTCATGTAAATTACATAGCATCAATCTCTTCTGCATCTTCACCTTTTCTCCATTTTCATTAATAGTAATTTATAATCCTTCATTCCCGGACACATTTGGCTATAATCATTGCTCTCGTAAAATTCTCTTACAATCCTTTTCACTTCACTGGTTATGACCTTTCCTTTCGACATACTCGGAACATGCGGTAATATACCATATTCTTTTTGCAAACTCAAGACTTTTTCTCACCATATACGTAGAAGTTTCAAAGAATTCTGCTGTTTTTTCAATTGAAAATGGATATAAAGATATAATTTGTAATTTAATCTTGCGATCAGTTGTAGAAATAAATTTGTCTTTAAGCTCTTGCATGACATTTTCATACCTAAAAATTATATAAAAAAAGAAATGAGTAAAAATCTAAGTTAAGTTAGTAAATTCAGTATTAAATTTTATTTTATTCTCAAAAAAATCTATTGTTTCATTATGTATTGTACATATAAATAACAATAGCTGTGTTTTTTTAACGTATAATAAGCTTTTTGCCTTTTTAAACCATCATCCCAACGACCCTTTTTGGACGGGCCAGCAACAGTGTCTTCCTGGATAGAAGTCCCGTAGGTGGATTCTATACTACTACTAACTTTTCCTGATGTTGCCTGAAATTTTGAAGTGGCTTTTTTGTTTTTGCTGTGATGTTAATCCAGCTGTGAAGAATTACATAAAATTACAATTGAGATACAAATATTATTAAATTATATATGTATATGTAATGTATGTTAGTTGTCTAACTGAAACTTGGTTTATTAATTAGATAAAAATTAAATATATGTTTATTGAAAGATTTCATTAATTATATAAAAAATAAATATATGGTTATTTAAAGATATTTACCTGTTTTTATGGGGCTCTCATCTAAATATGTTAATATTTTATCGCTAAGTACCATATTTGTCGGCTTATAAGACACTTTTTTTCCTTATAAATACCTTAAAAAATCGCCCTGCGTCTTAGAAGCTGAAAGTGGGGAAGGATGAAACGTCCATCAATAGCACAAGTGTGTGAATGGGTGCTGAAGTCATGGCATGATGTTAAGACTGAAATTGTGGTCGTCCTTTAAAAAATGTGGTATAAGTAATGCAATGGATGGCACTGAAGATCATTTATTGTATGATAGTGACAGTGATACAAGTGAAGATGATCTACAGAAGCTAAGGCTAACAAAGACCCTAAGATCCACTCTAAGGTTAGCCCGAGAGAAAGGAAAGAGTAGGGGGTTAAGAGAAGAGAAGAGAATAAGGTGGTTAAGTAAGGAGGAACACTATCACTTGTGGTTAACATTCATTCCAGAAAAGAGAACAAAAGACTCACCATCATCATCCGCCAGCCACTGCCGAAAGTCAGAAAAATAGTCGGAGAGAATAGGAGAGGGTGAAAGATGAAAAGAAGTAAAATAAGAACGCTTTTACATACCATGCAAACACTGTCTTAATTCACAGTCATACCATGCAAACTACAAACATGCAAGAAAAAGAGTTACAGACATGCAAAGTAAGGAGATAAGAAAGAAAAAAAAAAAAGATGATAAAGTTTACCAAAAAGTGGGTTAGTTTACGCTAAAGCTACATCTAACCTTTTACTCTCAAATTAAACAACTGAATTTCAAATTAAACAACTGGAATTTCAAATTAAAACAACTGAATCTCAAATTAAAACAACTGAATTCTGAGAGAGTCGAGTCATGGATAGCAATGGTGCTAGGGACTTGTGAATGTTGCCAACGTGTTTCAGATGCCAAAGTACTCCCACCAGCTATAAAATAAAGCTTTCGATGCACATTCAGATTTTACACAATCTCTGTTTTAAATTGACTTTCATATTTTAAATTGTATTTCACTTGCTTTAATTTAAACTTCAGTTGTTTTAATTTGAGATTCATTTCTTTTAATTTGAGATTCATTTCTTTTAATTTGAGATTCATTTCTTTTAATTTGAGATTCATTCTTTTAATTTGAGTGAAAAGGTATTTACATTCGTGTTAGTCTAATTTTTTTTTTTTTTTTTTTTAATTTTTTAATTTTTATGTGCTGGCATGTCACAAGCTGGCATTTATCGTCAACAGACATCCTCGAGCCCACCACCAGAGCTCCAGTGCTAACTTTTTTTTTATTTTAATAAACAACGTTAATATTTTAAAATGTCTGTCAAGACAGTTCTTAAACATATTAATGCTGGTAGAATGAATGACTGACGCGGGGAGATTATTCCATTTATCAATTAGTTTAAACGTAAAGAAGTTTTTAGCGATAGTAATGAAACGTCTGCCACGCAACTTAAATCCATTATTGCGAGTATTACTATTATCGAAAGTGAACAATTTGTCAAAATTTACGTTATCGATGTTATTAACGATTTTAAAAACTTCAATAAGCTCCCCCCTTAATCTCTAGTTTCGAGTGAATACAGATCTAACTCTTAATCTATCTTCATAAGGCTTATTGCGCAATGATGGAATCAGTTCGTGGCACGACGTTGAACCCTTTTCTAAACCTATCATATCTCATGCAAGTACTGCACCAAACTGAATGGCATATTCTAAATGAGGCCTGGATAGGGACTTGAAAGGGGCAATATAATATCCTTCGATTTAAATTTGAAATTACGTGCTATGAAGCCTAACATCCTATTAGCTTTTGCGCAAGACTCCAGGCACTGGTCCTAACCTTTAAACCCTATCATCCATCGGGTACGTGTAATTATTGTTGCGAGAACCTATATGCAAAACTTTACATTTGTGTACGTAAATTGCATCTGCCACTTATCTCCAAAATGATGATGATGGGGATAATGATGATAATGTCAGTAATGAATCTGAAGTTGATTAATAACAAAATAATAAGAGTAATCATCATATCTTTCTTTATTGGTTTGGGTTTTCTTTTTCTTGAATTTTAATATCCATTGTATTAACAATAAAGTGCATCAAAAACTTTTTTCTTGAATTTACCTTTCCAAAATTAAGGTGCGTCTTTCACAGCGCAGTGTCTTGTAAGCTGTCAAATACAGTATATCCTAATTATGTGTGGATCTTCCAAAAAAATTTCCTCAACAGGTGGAGCCATAGAAATATTTGTAGATGAGCTACTACTGCGCTCAAAGGATTCTTCATTTGCTGGTAAAGGACACAGTTCTTGTTAGCGGTACAGCCTCTTCTGCTGGTGCTGGTACAGATTCCAGTATTCCAGGTTGACTCTATTAAGGTGTAGCAATTGCTACACAATAGCTGATCCTTTGAAGAACTCCATAAGTTCCGTAACTTTTTTAATATTATTGAAATTCTTTCATTTTTTTTTAAGGATCACAAACAATATAATTGTCTTATTTTTGGCATTTTTTTAAAGTTTTTAGGTACACCTGTATCTTTCAATATATAGTTATTAAAATCTGAAAAGAGAAAAATAAAAAATTAAGAAAGCCAGCATTAATAAAATTAAGTTTAAGCTATATAATGGCCTATAAGCTAACTTTTTTGCTGATTATGGTAGATCTTTGCTCAGGCAACATTTTTCTTCAATAAAATTTTAAAAAAAATTGATCCCTTCAATGTCAAATCCTGAATTTTTTTTGTTTTTCAAAATTAAGTGTTTTGTTTATTAAATTATCCAAATGAAAGTACCATTTTGGAAACTAGAGCTCATTCTGCTTCCATCCATATAAAGTTCATTAAGCTACGACAATTAGAAGCTGAGATATAGGGATTAAAAATTCTTAGGTCACAATTTGGCCAAAATTTGACCTGACCCTAAATTTTGACTATTTGAGATTTCAAAAAAATTTTCAAAAAAACAAAAAAAATTGTTTTTTCACTAAAAAACATCATCAGACCAAGTTTCGTGAATATTGAAGATGTATTAGTGTTATATCAGCACTTCTCCCTGTATTTATCCTGGATTTACCATGACTGTGTTGTTTATCTGTCTATTTAACCTAGATTTACCCTTCTCTCTATTGCAATATGGTGTCAGGGATTTTACTTTATCAGTCCTATTAGGTGGGGATAGTATTTCTCCCCCATTGATAAACTTCACTATGGACCAAGTATTCAAGTTTGTAGTGGCATCTGGGCAGTTGAAAGAGTTTGTCTTGCATTGTATCCCAATAATAATAGACCCAGCACTTGATGTAGGAACAGTGGAAGTTCTCCTGTGGAACTTGGTGTTTTTGGTCTTGGAGGATGTAAATAACCTTATTGGCTGAGCTCCTCCTTATAAAACTTCAAACAAACAGTCAATCAACTTAAGCCTAGACCCCTAGAACTTTATCAACCCCTATCGACCCATAGATCTTTATCAATCCCCTATTGACCCACAGATCTTTATCAACCCCCTATTGACCCACGGATCTTTATCAACCCCCTATTGACCCACGGATCTTTATCAACCCCCTATTGACCCACGGATCTTTATCAACCCCCTATTGACCCACGGATCTTTATCAACCCCCTATTGACCCACGGATCTTTATCAACCCCCTATTGACCCACGATCTTTATCAACCCCCTATTGACCCACAGATCTTTATCAACCCCCTATTGACCCACATCTTTATCAACCCCCTATTGACCCACATCTTTATCACCCCCTATTGACCCACAGATCTTTATCAACCCCCCTGCAGAGTCCCATCGACCCCAGGGGGTCGATATTGACCACTGGGAACCCTGCTGGGAGTCTAGAGTCTAGGTTCTAGAGGGGGATAGGATAAATGGTGGGCACAGTAATAAAATTAGGAAACAGACTTGTAGGCTTGATCTATGAAAATACTTTTTCAGTCATAGAGTAGTAGATTTTTGGAATGACTTGCCATGTGATGTGGTAAACAGTAGCTCGTTAGTTAATTTTAAGAAAAATTTGGGGCAAGATTCGGTAGAACACATCCACCAAACTCGATATTGATATTTACACAGTGAGAAAGAGTGAAAAAAAAAAGAATACTTTATTCTATACTAATTTTGATGGAAATTCCTATTTATCAAGATATTTCCTTTTGAAATTATTAAATTTCAGTGCCATTATTCACTCATCAAACCATCTTGTCCTGTGCATATGTAGTCATGTTATCATTAGCCAATCAGTGGCTGCCCCATTCTCATGTGACACCCCTGCGCATGTCTGGCACTGAAATTTGAATTCAACAGTTGCTTTAGAATGGCTGTCTGGTGGATATTTTAAGTCTGAGTGGGACATTATTAAGTAAGTTTTGAGGGACAACAGCACTGCTTTCCAGGGTTGTGGAGTCGGAGTCGTGGAGTCGCACGTTTCAGGGTGGAGTTGGAGTCGGAGTCGAATTTTTACAATGTGTGGAGTCGGAGTCGGAAAATTTTGGACCGACTCCACAACCCTGGTTATAGCCACTAGGTTAAGAAGGGTTATTCAATTTTAAGTAGGACTACTACTGGTTAGACCTTAATTATGTTTAAGAGAATCTTTTTCATTTATATATATATATATATATATATATATATATTATTGGAAAAAATAAATATCCCTTAATATGATAATATCTACAAGTCAATATCCTTCTTAATATTTGAATGTTCCCTTATCCTAGAAAGTAACCTGATGATTCATGTGGTGGTGATGAAATGTCTTATTATTATGATAATTATAGAGTGAAACACTAGAGGAGTCGGAGTCGTATATTTAAAATGTGAGGAGTCGGAGTCGGATTTTTAGATTTTTTACAATGTGTGGAGTCGGAGTCGAATTTTTACAATGTGTGGAGTCGGAGTCGGAAAATTTTGGACCGACTCCACAACCCTGCTGCTTTCACTATATTTCGAGCTCACTGCATGCTCAAGACCTCTGTTATGTGCCCTCAGTGTTGTAATGAACTTAATGTAAGTGAACTGATAATATTTCCAACTAGGCCTAGGTTATGTTTGGTCAGCTGTATGCCTGGTTAGGTCAGCTGTATGCCTGGTTAGGTCAACTGTATGCCCCAGGGGGTGGGGGGGTGGGGAGTTATCTCCATAACAGTGCATTTGCACCAAAAATGAAGGTCAGATTCAATTGAAACCGCATGAAATACACCAGAAAAACCTATTTTTATCGTTAGTTTGGGTGGATGTGTTCTACCAAATCTTTACCAAAATTTGGATACTCATGAATGAAAGAGTTTGTAGAGTGTAAATACTGTATATTCTTAGCTAAAGTTATGTAGGCTACTTTGGTAGTAGTAAATAGTTGTACATTAATTAGCTGACTTGAGATTGATGTTTTGCAAGGTTTTATTATTCAAGTATGCATTAAGGTATATAAAAATTCATGAGGATGAGTTAAGGCAGGGATGCTCTGGCTAGAAAGTTTGTCAGTAAAAATCCAAGAAACTTTTGGGATGAATTAAAAATGGTGAATAATAGTGCACTCTCTCCCCCTGCTAATTGAAAATGTAACTGGGACTGAGAATATAGTCAAATTATGGAAGGAACACTAACAGTGAGTTATTCAACTCTGGCTAATTGTCGCAAATGACATGGCTGAAGTTGAAATCAAAAATACATTTTTCTAGTATATTTTGGTGTGCTCTGTTCAAATATAATCTCCATTTCCTGTGCAAATGGAAAGCAATATGATGATTTTTACATTACTTTGGAGTCATATTTTCTTATTTCTTTACATTTGCACAGGAAATGAAGGTTATATTTGAACAAAGCACACCAAAATACAATAGAAAAATGTATTTTAAGGAAAGATATAAGGCCTAATAGATAAACTAACCTTGAATTATTCTGTGGGTGGATAGAGAAGGGCAGCTTTCGTGATAATAATACCACATGAAGCCTTTGTGCCAGAACAACATAGTATGAAGTATGAGCCATTAGTTGATCAAGAAAGGATTATTTTGCCCCCTCTGCATATCAAACTAGGGTTGATAAAGAACTTTGTCAAAGCGCTTGACACAGAAGAAGCTGCATTCAAAATTTCCTAGCATTAGTGATGTGAAGATGAAAGGAGGTGTTTTTATTGGTCCTCAAATAAGAGTGCTTTTAAAGGATGAACAGTTTTTGAGCACACTCAATGCAAAGGAACTAAGAGCCTGGAGTTCTTTTAAGAATCTTTGTGACAACTTCTTAGGCTCAACAAAGTCCCCTCACTATGAAGCAATGGTCACTGAGCTGCTGGATGCATACTGACAACTTGGGGCTAGAATGTCTCTGAAGATCCATTTTTTGCACAGCCATCTGGACCTCTTTCCAGATAACCTTGGCTCAGTGTCAGATGAACATGGAGAGTGGTTTCATCAGGACATTGCAATGATGGAAAAAACTACCAAGGATGATGGGACCCTTGCATGCTTGGTGACTTTTGCTGGATGCCAAAATGGGAAGGCTCTACTGAGTATAGACGCAAATCCAAGAAAACTCATTTCTCAGAAAGTGAACTACTGTATATGTAGCAGTTGATATGGAATAATGCATGTGTACGTATCCTTTTTTGTTGTTCTGTTCTGTTTTACTACAGATACAAATAAAAGTAGATTTATAAGTAGATTTTCAAAAATTTCTTCTCTCTGTGATACTGAACTTTCAAGTTTTGAGTGTATTCTGCCTGTAAACGTCTAAATAAGGGTTACAGATATCTAGATAACCTGACCCAATAGAGAAAAACTAATGTGATTTCAGATTCAGCACTCCAAAATTAGTTTAGATCACCCATTAAATTGGGAGAAGCAAAATGTTTTTTTTTTTTGTAGACCAGTGTTATTTTAGTTAATTTGTTTCTGTATTGAGTATATTGTATTTTTGGAATTTTGCTGTGTAATTGCAGTTTGAATAATTAATCTCTCTCCTTTATTGAAGTGATAATTCCTGGAGTGATCCATGGATTTATGACACTTTTGGGTGAAGCTGTTTTTCTCCTTAAAGGAAAGCAAATATTAAAAATATGGAATAAGGTGTCATAGAAGAACTGAAACATGTGATCTGGGTCATTTATAGGTTTGTCAAAGTCAAATTGAGTATTTTCTACAGCCCAATAAATTTTCTTTTGTTAATCTATGAAAATATTCAGTAATCAGTAGTTTTGTCCGCAAACTGAACAATGTTATTGAATATAGCGCAAGTAGGAAAATGATCACTGATGTTTGTGGTTATAATTCCAGTATTTAAGAGGGCATTGCTATTTACAAATATAGTAGGAATAGGATATATCCTTGCAACAAAAATAAGAATAATATATCAGAGCAATGCCAAAACTTTACAGCCAGAACTGGGAGCAAGTCCTGTACTGTCCCTGATCACTTAGCATTTATTTCCAATTTGAGCATGCTTTTACTACAGTACTTGTGTCACCCCTCGCAAACCCTCTGGTGGTACATTTTCTCTAGTATGGTATCAGTAGAAAACCATTTTCTAACGCTATTTACTCTCATAACCAAAGTGATTTTGTAGATCGTCTGAGCACTAAAATATGTCAGCAAATTTATTAGCAACTATTTTGCCTTTTGTATGTTAAAATAAATTATATTAATATTTTTATTGCCCCAAAAAATTAGTATTCATATTTTAGAGAGGATGTCTGGATGTTCCCAGGCACATAACCCCCCTTTTCCCACTGAACCTTTGTATCATGGTTCATGAATTTTGTGCTTTGTGAGGTCTCCATGGAATTAAATACCCTTGAATGGTGAGGGATGACTGTATATGTAGGTCTAATTATATATTTTGTCGATACTTAAGTTTTTAATTTTATAAAATATTTGGTATAGGCCTAAATACAAAACTTAAATATGAAATTATCTTTCCAGCTATTAGAGATATTGTAGCCATCTTAAAAAGTTTCATTATATGTGATTAAGGCCTACCTAACTGGCTGGCAGTTAGGGTAGGCTAATACAATATATAGAACATGAGAGGAGATGGATTAAGAGGTGTAAGAGGTGGTCGAGGAGGCGGTAGATATCGAAGAGGAGGAATAAGTTCTTATCATGGCTACCATCATCACAGCTACACTGTTGAAAGGAGAGATCATCATGAATCAGGAGATGAGGAAGCTCAAGGCAAAGACAGTCATGAACGCCATGAATTTAAGTCGAGAGTTAAAGGTGTGTTTGTGGTTTGTTATATTCATTATTCATGTTAGTCTGAGTTTTTAGCACAAGCCTCTCTAAATTGGTATAATTTAGAGAGGTTTAATTATAATTTTCAAAGTATTATTTCTCAAATATGCATTCCATATATATCATCCTATCATGCATGCAAATGAATATAATTTAATTCTTTTAACTCAGAACAAAAGCTGTCTCAGTGTTGTAATAAATCTACCTACCTTTATTTAATTCAATATATTTTATTTCAAAGGTAAAAGAGTACCAAAGCCTATGTATACCTAGTGAGTCCCTGCTAGCATCATAACACACAACTAATTTTATGCAAAAGATTTTGAACAAAAATTTCTATCTCAGTTTGATCTGAAAGGTTCATGAAGCACCTAGATTTTAAATGTAGTCTTACAAATTTTGACCTACTGATTTTAGATGCACAGTTCAAAAATATTGAGGGGCATGTTTGTAAATTTATCTGATTGGCTTGTGTGAATTTCATAAAACTATATAAAATTTTGTAGAAGATTGGAGCTTCTAGTTAATCTTTGGACTTCTCAAGTGTATACTTATAGTTCTCTTCCTTATCCTTTATCATGTTTTCCTTGTCTTTTCTTTTTTGAATTAGATGGGAGTAGAGTATTTTCTGAAGATTCTCGTATTTCAAAGCAACTCAGAAGATTGTCTAGAGAAGAGAATGCTGAAAGATTTTTAGAGTTAATTCAGCAATTAGAAGTAAGTGTATTTGGTTTATCATTTACAATTTAAGATCTTTAGTCATTCTACCATTGATGGAGACTGTAACTAATATAATGTAACAACAGTAGCTCTGTCAAGTACTGGAAGAGAAGCTGGACCTGCTTCAGCTAAATAAATACCTTATAATGGATAGGACTACAGCATATACAGGCTTTTATGAAAAATACCATTCTTTAAACCTTTGTTTAGTATCCTATTATTTAGCCTTTGTAACCTCTGTTTGTCTTTGAAATATTTCAAACAGGCTAAAGAATCAAACTGGGAAATCTGTTAGACTCATAACTGAGAAGTAGGTGGTGTAACTTTAAGCTTACTAACTTGTTAGAAGAACATTTTAATTCCATTGCTGTATAGCCTATAATATGAAAAATAAAAGCCTACTGTTGTAATGATTTTGATTGTCTTCACTGTATTTCTCCAAATGATGTAAGGGTTTTTGCCTGACATCCTCTTAAACATCTTAAAGCATCACACTGGAGTTCTAGGGACTTGCTGCAATTAAATGTTGTATTTTATTATTATTTTTTTAATTAATAGGATACCATAGTGATGAATGAGAACATTAAGTATGTAAGACGTAATGCAGACCACATACTGGATTGCCTGTTTGAGAATTTTCACTCAGCCCCTTCTAGACCTTGTAAATGGGAAGTGGCACATTGCATTGGCCAAGTTGGTCATGTAATGGATAATGATGTTGAAAGGTATGTAATTCCAATTGAGTTCTATAATTAGGAATAGTAATTAGATATTAAATTATTTGTCTCCATTTGAATATGACATTTACTTTTGTCATGGCATATTGTGCAGAAACATTTATTATTAATAAAATTAATACTGCATTACATTTCTGGAACTTTGTAATGGAGTTAATATCAGGGTTGTGGAGTCGGAGTCGTGGAGTCGCACGTTTCAGGGCGGTCGGAGTCGGAGTCGGTAAAAAACTTCCGACTCCGACTCCAATTTCTGTGTCCTGTGTCACCCTTAATTTCTAAATCCTAAATACTAACATTTAGGTTATTTAGTTTTTTTGGTCAATAAACCTTATTCATTGATAGCCCAGCCCCTAGATTAAGTTTTTTTAATATTTTTTTTTACATTTTCAGAATATACAATTAATATTTATTTATAAAATATAAAATATAAAATTTCACACTTAGTGTGGTGGTGATGAAATGTCTTATTATTATGATAATTATAAAGTGAAACACTAGAGGAGTCGGAGTCGTATATTTAAAATGTGAGGAGTCGGAGTCGGATTTTTAGATTTTTTACAATGTGTGGAGTCGGAGTCGAATTTTTGACAATGTGTGGAGTCGGAGTCGGAAAATTTTGGACCGACTCCACAACCCTGGTTAATATGTGCACTTGCATCATTAATAACTACCGTATAAGTATTGTATTTTCCATATTAATGATAAGTAAAGTTCTCCACTTCTTTTGAAGAATAAAATTGTAAATAAAATTTCTCTAGTAGAAAATAAGCATTAAAAAAATTGGAGATTATTATTGGAGATTATTATTGGAGATTATTATTGGAGATTATTATTGGAGATTATTATTGGAGATTATTATTGGAGATTATTATTGGAGATTATTATTGGAGATTATTATTGGAGATTATTATTGGAGATTATTATTGGAGATTATTATTGGAGATTATTATTGGAGATTATTATTGGAGATTATTATTGGAGATTATTATTGGAGATTATTATTGGAGATTATTATTGGAGATTATTATTGGAGATTATTATTGTTAGTTCCTCTTTCTTTCCAGA
Organism: Bathynomus jamesi; assembly: GCA_023014485.1. Classification (NCBI taxonomy): domain Eukaryota; kingdom Metazoa; phylum Arthropoda; class Malacostraca; order Isopoda; family Cirolanidae; genus Bathynomus; species Bathynomus jamesi. Next base: position 1,063,599 of record JAJOZX010000712.1, on the reverse strand, counting down.
TTTGTACATTTCTCTCTCAGTAGGCTGGAGATCTGGAAACACCCTGAGCTCAAAGTTCTTGTCCTCAGAGGACTCTATCATCTGCTTGACTTTGATACAAGTGGCCATCAGTTGTCTCTTGTAAGGGTCTTCACTGATCATGTTTTATTGCAAGTTTAAGGAATTCTGTAATTCTGTAAAATTAAGTGAAATTGTCTTTAAATGAAAAATTTTATGGAATAATATATAATTAAATAAATCTACATTTTGGTTACGGTATTGCTCAAATTCTTTACTAACATTTGCAGTGTTTGAGGTTTAGTTAATGAGTAATATATATACACAGGGTGTTTCAGGAGGAAAGGGCAATACTTCGGGAGGTGATAGTATTGGTCATTGTGAGAAAAAAAGTTCATATGAACAGGCGTCTAATTCTGAATTGGTTACGGAAATAGAGCTGTTTGAATCTGATGCGCACGCAGCTCTTCCTCCCCCTTCCCTCCCCTATAACCTTGAACCATGTAAACTGTAATGTAAGCATGTAACATAAGCCAATCAACAGCTGACTGTTGTGAGTGACATTGTTTGGTGTTTGAAGCAGTGTTAAGAATGCCACACATCTTCACACATGCTGAATATGCAGATATGGTGTACGTCTACGGTTTTTGCGATGGAAGTGCAACAGCTGCTGTTGCAGAATACCATCGACGGTTTCCAAACTGCAGAATTCCGGATTGAAGAGTTTTTAGGGTTTTCAACACATTGCGTGAGATTGGTACACTTCCCAGCGCTCATGTTTCATCTGAACATGAAGGTCAACAAGATGTGGATGAAGTGGAAAACATTCTTCAGTTGGTAGAGCGTAGTCCTACTAGTACTAGCTCACGAAGAATTTCTACACGTCTCGGTGTACTACATACAAGAGTATGGTGAACATTACGTGAGAAAGGCTTGCATCCATATCATGTACATTGTGTACAACACCTTCAACCAGGAGATGCTGCCATGCGACTGGAATTTTGTCATTGGGTAAATGCTAATCGCCGATTGTTTCGATTAATACTGTCACCAATGAAGCTACTTCACCCGTGATGGTATCAACAACACTCGTAACTCTCATCGGTGGTCAGATGAAAATCCAAATGCCACTGTGGAAACAAATTTCAACATCACTTCTCTGCCAATGTGTGGTGCAGTATCATGATGATCAGCTGATGGCCTGTTACTTAGAGAATCGTCTTACAGGACAAAGTTACTAGAATTTCTGCAAAATGAATTGCCAGGACTATTGGAGGATATTCCTTTGGCTGCACACGCTGGTATGTACTTTCAGCATGATGGAGCTCCTCCACATTCTACCCATCTGGTGATGCAATACCTAAATCAAACTTTCCTTGGTCAATGGATCGGCCGTGGTGGTCCCATTCAATGGCCACCAAGGTCTCCAGACCTCTTTCCGTTAGATTATGTTTGTGGGGGTGGATGAAAAGTCAAGTTTACAAAAGAAAGGTGGATATACGAGACGAATTGCTCGCACGTATTTTGGATGCTGCTGCCCACATAAAGGAACGTCAAGATCAACGGACGAACAACACGCGATCTTCGCACACGAGTTGCAAAGTGCATTGAGGTTGATGGTGGGATTTTCGAAAATGTATTGTAAACTGTAACAAATTTGTAATTTCTGTATCTGATACCATTCAAAATGCCAATGTTTAAACATTAAATGTTAGAAACAGTAATTGGTTTCTCTTCTTGATTACCATTAACAATGATTTGTATTTGTAGATTCAAACAGCTCTGTCTCCATAACCATTCAGAATTAGACACATGTTCATATGAACTTTTTTTCTCACAATGACCGATACTATCACCTCCCATAGTATTGACCTCTCCTCCTGAAACACCCTGTATACTGTATATATATATATATATATATATATATATAATATATATATATATATATATAGTAAAAGTTTAAAACTGTGAAAGTGATCACAAGTTAAAGTGAAAAATAAAGGATGACACTTGTAATGATGGCTGTCAAGGTCTTTGACAGCCAACATTGGGAGCGTATTTTCTTTATAATCCTTTATTTTAAATTGTACTTACTTTCACAGTTTAAAATCTTTTTTTTATGATTGAACAAGACAGCTACCTAGTTATCAAAGAATTTAAGCAAAACTGAAACTTAATGATGATCTATAAAAATTTTTTAATTGTTTTTACTGCACTGCAGCTGATTTAATTTTACACACACACACACACACACACACACACACACAGTACTGACATGGCGGTAACTGGGGCTAGGGCCTTCCTGTTCTAGCTTAGGGTTATTCCTGGGCTTATATAGTTGCTTTGAAAAGTATCGCATACACTGCAGTGATGTTAGTGGAATTTATTTATTTATTAACAAATTATTTGCATGTGTAAATTCTTACTTTTCTCCCACCTTGTATATATAAAGAGGAGGAGATTGTTGACACCAATCAACCAGGGAAGTACTCCAGGGGGGATGTTGTACGGAGTGCTAGAACTCCGTTTCTCCTGTCATTGTCCTCCTCAGCTGATCTTTTACCATGTCTCATCTACCCCATGAACAGTCCAGCATGCTCTCGAAACACACACTTCTCCCACTATCACTACACCTACATGCATCTTACACGCTACACAATCCTTTCAAAATTTATATTTATAGGGGCACTCAATATTTTGCCCCACCCTTTTTTCTTAGCTAAATAATAGGCCATGGGGCTGAAAGGTCTTTTAGGCCGTAAGTTTGAACTTTCTGTGCTTCACATAACCAGAATTTCCAGTTTGAACATCCCCTCCTTGTATAAAACTGATGGTTAACACAGTTTTGAAAATGGCGTCTGACAGTGATGTGCGTCATAAACAGAGCTGTTATCGAGTTCTTAACCATAGAGAAGGAAACAGTTGGAAATATTCACAAATGTCTACAAAACCTTTACGGAGATGCTGTTGTTGATCGAAACACAGTTGGACGCTGTCTAAATGTGAGAGATCATCAGAGAGAGGGAGAGCCAGCCTCGATGATGAGCCACGCAGCGGTTGCCCGGCATCGGCTGTGACATCTTACACTGTGCAACGTGGTAACAGCATCATTTGATCAAATCGGCGCATCACATACAAGGACTATCACTGGAGCTAGGAATTAGTGAAGGAAGTGTGAATAAGATAATTCAGCAACTGGGATACTCATAAGTGTGTTTACTGTTTCTTCCTTGTGAACTGACTGATCACAAAGCCGAAAGAAAAGAAATTGCTTCTGAGTCATTGGTTCGATACGAGACAGAAGGGATGACTTCCTTTCACAAATTGCGACTGGGGATGAGACTTGAGTAGACCACTTTGAACCTGAAACAAAATGCCAATCCATGGAGTAGCATCACGCAGACTCCCCATGCAAGAAAAAGTTCAAAATGGCTCCCTCTGCAGGAAAGGTTATGGCCATCATCTGGGACATGAAAGGGGTGATTCTGGTGGACATTATAAAGAAAGGATAAACAATCAACTCAGAGGCATATATTGCTACCCTACAGATACTTCAGAGACATATAAAGCAAGGTTGACTGGAGAGAAAACTGGAAGACGTCCTTCTTTGCACAATAACGCAAGACCACACAACAGTTTGCAAACAAGAGGGGCGATCACAAAAATGCGCTTGATTGTGTTACCCCACCCTCCATACAGCCCGGATCTGGCACCTTCAGACTTCCATTTGTTTGGGTCAATGAACGATGCTATTCGTGGAGAAAGTTTCAGGAGGTTAAGGTGGCTCTAGTGGAACCCAGTGGACTTTTACCAGCAAGGAATAAAGGCCCTTGTTTCGAGGTGGAGCAAAGCCGTAAAAGGATGGAGACTATGTGGAAAAATAAAAACTTGTAAAAAAGGTATGTAACTACTTGTGTACAAAATTTCTAGAACTTAGAAGGAAACTTGGAAAGAAAAAAAAAAGGGGGGCAAAATATATTAAGTGGCCCTCATAAAAAAGAAAAATGGCATCATTGACCCTTGGAGACCTTGTTTTTTTAGCTCTCATTCTTCTGCGGAAGGGTCACTTTTGCGGGCGTTCGCCCTTAGTCCCCTACTTACATAAAAAAATATATATATACTATATATAAATAAAAATATATATACTGTATATATAAATAATAAATGTTACACACCCACAAAGAAAAATAAAAGGCAATTTCAAGGTGTTTAAGTACACAAAAGGACTTAGAATCACTTTTTACTGTTCTTCTGGCTGTGTAACACAAACACACATGTATACTAGAATACCCGCTGCACCTTGCACGGCAAAAACCTCCCAAAACACAACCTACAGGGAAGACTGGGAGGGGCAGGTGTGTTACCAAAGTTTCCCCCAGTTCTTTAATGTGCTTACTAAATTTAGTTCAGGTTGCCCTTGCCATTAGGTGTGTATAAACGAACATAGGGGGTCTCTTCCCAGTTCCCCCCACAGGGGTGAAACGGTGTGTGTGTGTGTGTGTGTGTGACAAACTTTTCTTGGTTCATATATATATATATATATATATATATAATATATATATATATGATGAATAAAACCACGAAGGAAAGGAAACACAAAATGGTGCTCAAGCGCTTTCATCTAATGACATCCTCAGGAACACTAAGTACATAAAGGGTTACGGCCTATATATAGGTTACAGAAAGAAAATAAATAAATACATACATACACATATATATACATACATACATACATACATACATATCTACATATATATATATAGATATATATATATATATATGCAATAAACGGAGAAGTAAAAATAAAAATTAAAAATTAAAGGATTAACAAAGAGGCATACAGATTTGTAAGGAAAAATATCGATTTTTAGCACAAGATCAAATGAATTATAAAAATACAAATTTATACTGGAAATCTGCCCGGGTTTTAACACTTTGCCTTTTATAGTCAAGTTTGATATATATATAAAAAAAATAAAATAAATTAAAAGTTAATAAAGTAGCATACAAGTTTACCAAAGATTTAGCGTCCCACCCTTCTTATCTAAATCTGTTTTGAAGGAATTCAAAACAACAGGATCGAGTTGAAAAAGACCTTTGCTTATGTTGAAGTTATTTGAAAGTTGGATAATGCAGACTCAAGAATATTTCTATTAACAATGTTGCTAGAGTGGAATAAACCTGAAGCATTATTCCAATCAATACAGTGGGATAACTCTGACTAATGGACAAAAAGAGCACTGGACAACTGTCCTGTTCTAACGGAATATTGATGCTGTTTTATACGTGTGTGCAAATCCTTTCCCGTCTGACCTATGTAAAAGGAATCATATTGTTTACACCCAATTTTATAGATAATGCCTGAATTATTGGTAGGGCTATTTTTTACTATGATATTTTTCACAATATTGTTATATGAAAATACTACATTAATATCCAAAAGTTTAAGTACATTAGCAATGCCTAAAAAGCCCGGGAAAAATGGAAGTACTAAAATATTTTTGACAAAGTACAAGTGTTGTTATTGACACGATAGAAAGTTCGTTTTGCCTTGTTGAGACAAGATTCCATAAATGCAGATGGATAACACAGATCACTTTCAATACCGTTGATTTTTCCACTTCGGCATCGATGTATTCCGGACTGGCGATCCTAAGGGCGTGGAGAAACATTGATGAAAAAATGGCCTCCTTAGTGGGGGTGTCATGTCCCGAGTAAAAGTGTACGTAGGACAATTGTTTGTTGTTTTCCGATAGATACTAAACTTAAAACCTGGGCTTTCCCTATGTACACGCACATCCAAAAATGGGATTGAATTGTCTTGTTCCACTTCTAAAGTAAACTTAATGGAGGGGACTTGATCATTTAACTGAAGGAGGAAGTTATCCAGGTCACGATTCATGGGCCAGATACACAAAATATCGTCAACGTACCGCAACCAAGGGATGCCAACCCCAGGATTCTTGGAATGTAAGTAATTTCGAAAAACTCCATATAAATATTGGAGAGGAGGGGTGATAAGGGGTTGCCCATGGCCATCCCAAACACTTGTTGATAATACTTGTTATTGAAAGTGAATTTACAGTCTTTGATGCAAAGCTTAATAAGTTCCAAAACAATGTGTGAAGGTAGTGGCAGGTCATACTTATGTAATTCTTGGGAGAGAAAGTCAAGCATATCATCAATCGGCACTTTTGTAAACTGAACAAACGTCAAAACTGATCAATCTATCGTTAGTTTCAGTAGGTGCATTATTCAATTTTCAGTAAGATCCATGGAATTTTTTACATGTGAATCAGAGATAGTTCCGAAAATGGGGGACAAGACTTTGACAAGCCATTTGGAGAGTTTATAAGTAATAGAGCCCACTGAGCTAATGATAGGGCGCATAGGGTTGCCAGGTTTGTGGGTTTTAATAAGACCGTAAAGGTAGGGCAGAGAAGGTGAAGTGGACATGAAAAGCGGAATTAAGTCCTTATGATCTTTGAGAATGCGTTTCAAGGTTTAATTGTATTTTATAATTCATTTGATCTTTTGCTAAAAATCGATATTTTTCCTTACAAATCTGTATGCCTCTTTGTTAATCTTTTAATTTTTATTTTTACTTCTCCATTTATTGCATATAATATATATATATATATGTATATGTATATATGTATGTATGTATGTATATTTATTTATTTTTCTTTCTGTAACCTATATATAGGCCGTAACCCTTTATGTACTTCAGTGTTCCTGAGGATGTCATTAGACGAAAGCGCTTGAGCACCATTTTGTGTTTCCTTTCCTTCGTGGTTTTATTCATCATAAATATTTTTCACGTGTTACTTTCGTGAAATAATTTTCATATATATATATATATATATATATATATATATATATATATACATATATATATATATACATACAACATACACATATACACACACACACACACATTCAACTGCAAAGAACACGCAGTATAAATAACGTAAAGAACGACGCTTGTATAGGAGATATTCCGCGCAAGACGAGAGAGATCCCGGGTTCGATTCCCAGGTGGTTACCTCATTTTTTCATTTGTTTCGTTCTCTCTCTCTCGTCTTGCGCGGAATATCTCCTATACAAGCGTCGTTCTTTACGATATATATATATATATATATATATATATATATATATATATATTATATATATATATATATATATATATAATGTAAAAGTTTCCCAGATATTACTTTTTCTCTCCTATCATTACTCATGCTGCACAACTGGTTACCCTAATTTAATATCTAATTATTTTTCTTCAATGTAAGGTCGGAGATCAACTTGTAGAAGGACTGCATTCTGTTCTTGAAGGAACCGATACAGTGGAGGTTATGGTTGCTACTGTGGACATCCTCAGGAAAATTCACTCTGTTTCTGCATCCATAATATCGCCTTATTTCGAAGTAAATTACTATTTAAGTGCATGTTTGGGTATTGGTAACTCTTATCTTTGTATAAGAGAAGTTTAGCGTATGAAAGGTATATAAGTGCATTTTGAGTGTACATAATAAAAGACAATAAGATGAAATTTCTGAAAGGAATGATTTGAAGGTTTAATTGTAAATCATTATACATTTGGTGGTAATGCAGGATTTTGTGATGTAACATTTTTATGGAGAATACTAAAGTGAAGTAGTTTTAGACAATCGAGAAGTATTTGTCTGTGTCACATAGAATATAGGATAGGTGTCCTAGGATCTGTTTCAACTTGGCCAACTCTAGAGATAACCTGTAATCTATATATTTATATGAATACATGCACCTGTATTAGTTACATGAAGATGTGTATACTTTTAAATTGTATACAAGTAATCCTAATATTTGAAGTTATCTTGTGTAGTATGAAATTAACCATTGATACTTATAAGATGATTTATTCCAAACAATATTTTTTTTTTTACTTTTTAGTGAAAACAAAAGTTGAATAGTTATGAGTGCTTAATTTCAGGACATTGTTGATATTTTGGTTGGTTGGCACATAGATTGCTCCCAACCTACCGATGTGACAAATTACGTTTCTCTCTCGCTTCAAAGCTTCACTGAACTGTGGCTGAGAAACATTACCTTCACTAGCACCTTACTGACCCAGTTTGTCGAAGACATGGAGGATTATTTGGATGTAAGTATGAAGGGGAAAGTTTAGTATTCACTGTTTATGCGTTAATATACAAACCAGCGTATTTATTATGATCTCTTAGAGACAGGATTTTTCTCCCATTTATTTCACTATTTATGATGCTACCGAAGTGATAAATTAATTTATAGTTTACTGTTGACTCATAGATGATTAAGTTAGGTTAGGATGACTCTCTGTAATCTAATTGAACTCCGACTTGATATTTTTGTAATCTGGTGAACATATAAATCTGAAAAGCTGATTGACCAGAAGGGGTCTCATACTTTAATTTAGAAAGAATACGTGATCATTCTCGCTATATTGCATCAGGAAATTGGAGATAGTGAAAACTAATTGGGCAGTTCTTGGAAAATTAATCGCATGATTTAATAATGAAAGGCGAACAGTGTAAGAAAGTTTGGTTAATTTGGTTAAAGGTTGGTTTGATGGTAGGGCAGGGCCAAATTTGGCGAGTCTAATGATCTTTTGTTGGTTGTATTTCGTTCAAAGGGCCTAATGTAGTAAGTTCGCGAGTCGGATATAAATGCCGAAGTGATTAATATTTTTCATTCTCATTTGAGATGACGATATTATTATTATTATTATTATTAGAATTATAAAACCTATTTCATACCATTTGCAGGAGCCTCCAGACGATGAGTTCGGCTACGAGTCGTCCTGCAATGCTAAGAAAGTGGCTGCCTTCATTGGGTAAAGAAAAACTAAGTTTTAAATAACTGTACATTTTTCTTATTAGGGTGGGTGCAGTGCTTGAAATCCAAACATGAAACCCAAAATACATTTACAGATATAAATTGTTTTTCGTGGAAAGATTAGCGTAGTATGGTGTCTTTACCGAGATAATACCTCTATTGATTTATTGAAGTACACCAAAGTCCACCATTTACTCGCCTTTACTTTATTCTTCTCGTGAATAAGATTAAGTTATTTATTTTTAACTGAGGATTCAATTTTTTTAGGGTGTTCACAACGACACTACGTTGTTTAGGGGTGCAGGCAGAACCCTCCCTCAACCCCCCTCTTCCTCCCTCGTTCCACATCGACTCCCTCCGCAAGATGATTCAGGGAGCAGAAAAGCTGCTGAAACACCAACAAGAAGATGCCATATTGAATGCTCTTAATCAGGTAATGAGGAAAGTACTTAATAAGATTGGGATTAATAATAATAATGATAATAATAAGAGATGTACCAACTAGTCGGTAAATAGTCGGCACAGTCGGCCTATTCAGCCGACTATTCGTAGTCGGCTATTATAATTATTGACTGACTACTAAGTTTCTAAATATCTAATTTAGTAGTAGTAGTAGTAGTAGTAGTACATAACCCATTTTATTTAAGTTTCCTTTTACCTCATATCCGATTCTGACTGATTCCTTAGTTCGTATCGCTGGGTCAGGCTTTCAATCAAGGGTGAACACAATGCATTTTATTATCAACACTAAGATAAATAATATTCTATTATGGTGAAATGACTGATGTCGCCATTCAGGTATGCATTAAATTTATATGAAACATATACCAAGAGCTCTAAATTGCATATACATTACAGATATATTTAAATAGAAATTAGTAAGTGTGTAGCAGCCATAAAATTAAAATAGTAGTCCCTCTATAATCGTCGTTTCGATCTATCGTCGTTCCCTATTTAACACCATTATTTCGTTAATCGTCCTCCCTCTATTAATCGTCGTCTGCCCGCGGGGCATCAGTCTTTGTTGAACGTTCAGTGGAGACGGACGATGTCGAAGAGCTCTTGGAATCTCATAGTGAAGACCTCAACACTGAAGAACTGTTGCAGCTTGAAGAGCACAGGGTATAAGAAGAGTCAAATGAAGAGGAAGAAGAGATTGTCAAGACATTGACAACAGGAAATCTGAAGGATTTCTTCTGTCACTGGGAGAAGATGAAGGATGTTTTAGAAAATGACCCCAATGCAGAAAGATCCTCCAAAGTCATTCGAGAAGCCAATCAAGCCTTTCGTTGCTATAAGGAAATCTTAGCAAAGAAAAAGAAGGCTACAAAACAACCAAATGGATTATTTCTGGAAAAGAAAATCAGATCCACCGAAGTCTTGCCATTCATCAAATCAACAGATCTCCCTGATCTGCTGATGGAGGGTAATTCACCTACCAAGCAATAAAACTCCATCACCAAGCCCCACCAACCCCACTCCATGCGCAGCCAGCCACTTCATAATTTGGTAAGTACAGTACGGCAGGTTGTCTGGAACGAATTGTCATTATTACATGTATTTGAATGACTCGTTAGTCGTCGTCTGTTCATGGAACCAATTAACGACGATTATAGAGGGACTACTCGGCAATCGGCCATAATTCGCAGTCGCTACATCTCTAATAATGGGAGTTGGAGTTCTCCCCAATTTACACATTATTATTATTATTATTATTATTATTATAGTTCAGTTTGGTTTACGAAAGACTGCAAAAACAATAAGAATAAAAGTAGTTAATTGCCTAGTTTATTTTATTGGAAATTAAATGAAATGAATGAATGAAAATGAAAAGGTTTATTGGCAGACTATAGTCCATATGACAAATATTATTAATATAATGGCAGGTCATATACTAAGGATAGAAATATATACAATTGATTAGAAATAATACTGCACTGTCGAAGTTAAGTGGAGCTACAGACAGACGTTTTCGTACCAAGAAGTCCATAGCTTAGACCTTAGAGGATAAATGGCAGGACTCATGGATAGCTTGGATGATTGGGTTGGTTGATTTTTTAATTCTTTGCATTAGACTGTGTTGAGCACGTCTTGTTACCTCCGGGAAGCTCAGGACATTGCGGGTAGCAAACATTTGCGAAGCTGACCATCTCGGGGGGTAATTTATGTAAGAGTCTAAAAGACCTGTTGTACAGCAAATTTAGGGTTCTGCCAGAACCTTTTTTTATAATTCACCCAGAGTTGCTGACCGTATATATTACTGCAGAAAGTACGAAAGAGAGTGTCTTTAGCTTCACTTGTAGAGAATCGAAAGTTCCTTATGGTTATATTCGCTTCAGCACACAGGCTTCGAGATTTTCTTATATCCGAGTCATCACTCAAGGAGCTGGTAATAGTTTGACCCAAATACTTACTCTTAAGTACTTCCTCAATTACTTCACCATTCATTTTAAACCTTATATCAGCTGGCAGATTACAGCTTTTAGGATGAAATTGCATAACCTTAGTTTTTGTAACATTAAAAAGAATATCATGTTTCTGCGAATACACTTCGCAGACGTTTAGTAGCCAATCCAGACCTTTAACAGAGGGACTTATTAACACCATATCATCGGCATAAACTAAGTTATTTATCCTTGTTATCTATACAACATCCCACTGTTGCCTCATTAAGTGAAGCAATTAATCTGTCAATATACACATTAAACAGCATAGGGGAGCAAGGAGCCTTGTCTCACCCCGCAAGAGGAGCCAAAACACTCGGATAGTACATTGACCCACCTAACAGTGAAAGATTGGTGGGAATACCAAAATTTCAATAAATTTAATATGTACATGGGAACCTTCCTGTCGTCTTCTAGTTTTGCAAATAAAATATTGTGGTTCACCCTCATATGCCTTACTTATATCAAGGAAACAGCTATAAATGGTTGAATTACTGTTAATGTATTTAGATATTGTTTTTTTAAGTACATAGATACACAGGTTAGTTGAGTGGGACCTTTTAAAGCCAAACTGATTAGGAGATGTCCATAGAAAATGCGATTAAGACGAATTATAAGATTGAAGCGATCCTCAAGTTACCCATGTGTGTGTAATTGATTACTGTGTTTACGGTTCCGAATTCAATCGTCGTCCCCACCCCATGAGAAGCGAGTTATTATTATTATTAGATAATATATACAGGGTCCCTTGGTTTACGATATTAATTGGTTCCATGAAAACCATCGTTAATCGAATATAGGAAATACACGTTAAAGGCTTAATTCGTTCCAAGACGATCGGAAGTTGACCTTATTCACCCTAAAAACATGGTTTATAATATTTAAATACGCAATTTTAATAAATAAACGTTACAAGAACATATTAAATTAAACATTAATATTAATAGAAGCATGGATAGATAATGAATAAATAGAGCATAAAAAAAAATTCTTACCTTATGCTAAGAGATGAATGGTTAAGGGGTTGATGGCTCCAATCTTATTCTCTTTCTGAAGAAACGCTCATAAAAGGTCGTCGTTGATTGGCTGAGTCTTGCCGACTCCACTTAGGAATGTTCCGACTGGCCGAAATTGGCGGTCGCGTGATATCGTAAACATATCGTTAATAGAAACAATGGGACCCCCTATAGGCGGATCGTTAATCGATGACATCGTAAACCGAGGGACCACTGTATAATGTATGTCATTCCTTTGTACCATCAGTTACAAAAGTCTCTAGATTCGTTCGTAAAGTATCCCAAGTCTATTGTATCCCGGTTTTGGTAACCTATGGTTGCTATAGGAGTTTTCTAACAAGTACTGATTACGCTATGTACAGGGTGGTTCAAAGGTCACGATGGGATCGACTTTGTTCAAACCTAGCTCGTAACGTAGCCAATCTGAGTTTAGGCTTATCGGCGCACATGATGGAATCCATATAGAAATTGTTCATATTTAAGGTTTACATTTCTTAAAATTTATATTGTAAAGAATAGTAAAATAAATAAGTGTATTTCACCCGGTTGTGATTGTTGAACCACCCTGTATATATTTCTGCTCGTATCTGTTTGTTTACTTATTTACCGGATTGTTTGTTTATTTTTGTGTGTATCTCGGTCTCTCAACCTGTTTATCTGTCTATCAGTCTGTCTGCCTATTTATGTATATATTTTTTCCAGCTTTGCATTGTATTACTTCCGTTTAACATCACAGGACTGTTGAAGAGATTTTGAAATTAATTGTACTGCACCGGGATTGCATTCAACAAATGAATTATGCTTCACAGCTTTCCTTCCTTTCCCTCTTGAAACAGGTATGATAAATTTTCTCGAATAATGTATACTCGTGTGTGTATATGGTGTAGTGGTTAGCGTCGCTGACTACGAAACCATCGGCCCCGGGTTCGAGACCCGACGGCAGCCGGCGCGCAGCAAAACCCAGCTGTTCATCCTTCCACACAATAAAGAAAGTGGTTGGTAGATAAATGGGTACCCTACGTGGCCTAGTGGTTAAGACGCTGGGCTGCTGATGGGGCGTGGTTCGGATTCCACGTTAAACTGTAGGTCTAAGGTGGAGTGAAAAGCTTGACCTTCGTCAGAATGAACAATTCGGGCGGAAGCTAATCAAAGGTTCAAAGGTATTATATATATATATAATATTATATATATATATATATATATACTGTGTATGTATATATATATATATATATATATATATATATATATATATATATATATATATATATATACTGTGTATGTATATATAATATATATATATATATATATATATATATATATACAGGGTGGGCGGAAAGTAGCTCCCTATTTGGATTGGTAAAAAAATATGTATATTATTCATTTATTTCAGAAAAAATAATATGAAAAGGTAGGCATACATGGTAGGTTTTCTCTAAAATTCAATGTGGGCTCCAACTCTTTCCACCAGCTTCTGGAGCCGCCCAGGAATGGCGTCCACTGACTTTAGCAGGAACTCCGGCGGGATGGAGGACATGACTTCCCGAATTCGGTCCTCCAGTTCTTCCAATGTCCTCGGTTTGGTGCGGTAGACTTCTTCCTTTACCCACCCCCAAAGAAAGAAGTCGCACGGTTACCGCTGAAAAACGGCAGAATCGGCTCAGTGTAACGGTGTGGTGTGGTATGACCTCAGATCAGGTTGTGGGCCCGTTCCTTCTGCGCAACACCATGAATGCTGAGCGGTACCTTGCTATGTTGCGAAACGAGGTCTGGCCGGTTGTCAGCACATGGGAGAACATCGACGATCTGATATTTATGCAAGATGGCGCCCCTCCGCACTTCGCTCTTGTTGTCCGTGAGTGGCTGGATGCCCACTTCCCTGGGCGTTGGATGGGTCGTCGTGGTCCACATCAATGGCCAGCCAGGAGCCCCGACTTGACACCGTGCGACTTCTTTCTTTGGGGGTGGGTAAAGGAAGAAGTCTACCGCACCAAACCGAGGACATTGGAAGAACTGGAGGACCGAATTCGGGAAGTCATGTCCTCCATCCCGCCGGAGTTCCTGCTAAAGTCAGTGGACGCCATTCCTGGGCGGCTCCAGAAGCTGGTGGAAAGAGTTGGAGCCCACATTGAATTTTAGAGAAAACCTACCATGTATGCCTACCTTTTCATATTATTTTTTCTGAAATAAATGAATAATATACATATTTTTTTACCAATCCAAAATAGGGAGCTACTTTCCGCCCACCCTGTATATATATATATATATATATATATATATATATATATATATATATATATATATATATATATATATATATCAGGTGTAACATAAATTCTGCTCGTTTAGAAAGCGGACGATAGATAATAGAATAACCTCAAGATAATCTGAAATAGTTTTAGAAATGTTGCAAAATACACGCGGCGACAGGTTCGCACAGGTTTTATCACGATACTGAATGACTTAGGCTAGTGTAGGATTAGGCTAATGAATATTTTCTCTGGTGTTTTTTCATACAGTTACAACGCCACCCCTACGATATTACAGTAATTGAAAAAACATGGAGCCCACGAAAGAACATATTCGACATGTGATGCTGTATGAGTTCCATCGTCACTGGGGATGAAAAATGGGTCCTCTATAACAATATTAAGTGTCGACATCAGTGGCTTAGCGGTGAAACAAAGCCTGAACCTCAGCCAAGGAATGGACCCCATCCAAAGAAAATTTTGCTGTGCGTTTGGTGGGATATGCGAGGCATTACTCATTTTGAGCTTCTGCCAGATAACCAAACAATCACGGCTGAAGTCTACTGCCAACATCTCCAACGATTGAAGATGGCATTACAAGAAAAACGTCCTGCATTAATTAATCGCAGAGGTGTTCTATTCCACCAGGATAACGCGCACCCTCACACTGCTCGAATCACCACTGCCTAATTGGAGGCATTTGGTTAGGAAAAAATGCCTCATCCTCCTCCTCCTCCGGACATCACCTTCAGACGACCATTTATTCAGAAGTCTGCAACACCAACTAGATGGACAAAAGTTGCAATCCAGGGAAGCTATCGAAAACGAAGTGATGGCTTTTTTTTAACTCGAAACCAAGGGATTTCTTCGAACGTGGCATAAAAAAACTTTTCTACAGGTGGGAGGAGGTTATAGAAAAAGAAGGGAATTATATTGATGATTAATTCGTCATTGTCATTTAATTTTTGTTGTGAATAAACTAAAGAGAAGAGAGAGAGAGTCGAGGTTCGATGGTGGCGTGGAATGCTTGAGGTAGTCCTTGTAACGAGGTTGAGGTGTGAGGCAAAACATAAGGACATGCCTTGAGTGGATACTTGCGATGTGACGTCATCTTAGTCGTGCTTGTATGACGTCATCTTGGTCGTGTTTGTGTTGATGGAACATCGCTAAAGTTTTGAAAACGTCTCTGCCATATATAATATATAATATATATATATATATATATATATATATATATATATAATTAGGGTGGTCCTTAAAATTCAAAGTTGAGAAGTTTCAGCTCCCACCCCGGAAATTATTCGAATGGTTGAGAAAACTCTCTAGTTGAATTTTTTATTAAATCGGACAACGTTTACTCCTCCCTCATCGACCTTGAACTTTTACCCCCGGAGTTGTTGCCCGGTTGCAGTTGTTGCCGTTGTTGCCCGGTTAGCGATCCTGGGTCTGTAGGGTTCGCTTCCGAGAGTCCGGAAACTGGCAGCGGTGGCGAGCGACGACTTGCAGGAGGAACTGGAGTTGCTCCTCGTCGTGGGTCAGCGTCCGGTTGTACTCTTGGACGAGGGCAACTCCTCGCTCGGCATGGTCGTTGATTACGGCGAGCCCTCCCACACGTGCCGCCGCTGTCTTGAAGTCTTCCCGCTTCGGCCAGGTCTCCTGGTCGACCTCGAGGAAGCCGTCCTCCAGTCGAAGTTTCTCGAAGAAACCTCGTGTGTTGGACGATGCCAGGTCTTCCAACTGAAGCCCGGCGAGTACTCGGTTTGGCAGCGTGGGCCGCTTCGCCGGGGACTCCTCACCGACCCGGTCGTGGAGAGAGGCGATGATCTTCCTCTTCTGATCGACGGCGATCCCCGGATCGAACAGCGCCAGCGCCACCAGCTCCTCCGACAGGTACCAGAGGTGGTTCTGGAACTTGGTCAGCGCCGCCTTGGCCACCGCAGGGTTGATGTCAGAGTAGGCCAGCAGGTCCTTGAGGAGGGCGAAGTCATTTCGGGGGGCAGTTGCGGCGATCGGAGCCTCCGTCCACGCCTTGGCGTAGACCCGACAGACGAAGATGCAGATGCTCCGGAGGCCACTCTCCTCCCTCGCCGTGAGTTTGAACTGCTTCGGAACATCCAGACCTTCAAGGCGTAGATTGCCTTCGCCATCCAGAGGGCGTGGTGAATCGGCCCGGGAGCTCGGAAACGCACTCCTCGCGGGGGGACGTGACCGACGAAGAGGAGGGTGAGCTCGAGCAGCTCACGGTAATCGTCGCGCAGGTCCTTGCGCTCGACTATCGCCTTCTCAAACCACTCCGTGTCGACAGTGGTGAGCAGAGGAGCGACATCGGGGTGCGCAGCGCCGGACTCGTACTGGCTTCTGTCCAGGAAATCCCAGCGCTCCTGAAAACGCTTGAAGAGGGTCACGTCAGGACCGGACGTGGGGCCCATCACAGCCGTGAACGCCGCACCGAGGAGGAGCTCCAGCACATGATGGCGGCACGCGAAGTAGAGCAAGTCTTTCGCGAGGTGTTGCTCGATGAGGACGCACGCTCCGTTGTTCCGGCCGGTGTTCGAGGCGGTGGTATCGAATGACAAGCCACTCACTTGCTCAGTGAGCTCCCACTCCTCCAACGCGTTGAGGACGGCCTTGGCCATCTCAGAGCCCGTTCCACTCGGCAGCTTCGGGACGCCCAGGAGCTGCACCGCGCCGTTACCGGAGACCAAGATGGGAAGCCGATCGACTTGCTCCTTGCTCGTCAAGTCCTGCATGAGCTTGCCGTCCCAGTGAACGACAAGATTGCCGGCCCTCAGCTCTTCCTTGAGCGCCACGTTGAGCCTCGAGCGGTGCCTGCGCCGGTGTCGGCGGATGGAGCTGCGGTTGATATTGAGCTCTGCGACGTCGTCCCCAAGCGACCGGGCAACCTCTGTCTGGACGTAGACAGCTCCTCGGTCGGTCACCTTCGTGCGATCCAGCGACGACGCCACAGCCGCCGAAACGATGTTCGTCGTGCCCCGCCTGGAGCGCTTCGGAGCCCGAGGGCTCCCTTCTTCTCCATGGTCGTCGCTCTCCGCTGCGCTTGCGGCACCACTGGAAGAGGACGAAGACCACTCGAGCTCCACTCGGGCCGTAGATGTCGTCGCTTCTTCCTCGGCTCGCTGCCTCCGTCGGTCTTCTTCCCCTTGGCGTTGAGATGCGCGGGCATCGACAGCGGCTAGCGTCGAGTCGACGGACCCCAGCTTGCCGCGCCGACGGGGTTCGCGCTGAGCGAGGAGGAACGCCTTGTCCTCCTCGTTCTTGAGCAGCTCCATGGCGTTAGCGGCAGCGACGTCGAACAGGTTCATCATCCGCTCGCTGAACTCGTCCTCCCGCTTCGCTTGAGCGCCAGCTCGCCCCTTGTTCCTCTTCACATCGTTGAACTCCTTGTGGAGCTTCTCAATCTTGGTGACGATGTGGTCCTTCCGGCGGAGGGGGATTCGCGCCTTGGACCACACCTCGGTGACGAGCTCGACGACCTGGTTGGCGGCCTCTCGAAGTGACTTCTTCTGGACGTCGATCCTGTAGACCGTCAGGGCCAAGACCTCTTTTTGCGAAGGAAGTTGCGACCCGGCGATCGATTCCTGCGGGGCAATCAGGTAGCGCAGCTTCGCTGCCATGATCCAGGTTATCTACTTAAAGGTTGAAGGAGTTATTCACTATTCAGTTTAAATTATAATCATTAGAATTTAGTTTTACACACATTAGTTATCCAACCACTGACGGGTAGCTTGACTTATGGTTAAAGGAGTTATTCAGTTTAAATTATAATCATTAGAATTTACAGTTTTACACACATTAGTTATCCAACCACTGACGGGTAGCTTGACTTATGGTTAAAGGAGTTATTCAGTTTAAATTATAATCATTAGAATTTACAGTTTTACACACATAGTTATCCAACCACTGAAAATCTGGAAAGAATGAAAAAAACAAACATTACAAATTATGTAACATTTACTTGAAAGTCAAAAAATTAGCTTAATGGTAATGCTCAATGAGGGAGGGGTACACGTTGTCCGATTAAAAAAAGAAATCACCTAGAGAGTTTTCTCGACCATTCGAACGATTTCCGCGGGTGGGAGATGAAAAATGTTCAACTTGAAATTTCACCCCCTAAGCAAGGACCACCCTAATATATATATATATATAATATTTAGGAGAAATCCAATGACAAGGAGAAATGTAAATGCCATGAAAAGTCTTCTTTAATGCGCAACGTTTCGAGCAATACGCTCATCTTCAGGCTGTTTAATAATATGAACACCTTGATAAATGGCGGTTTTTATTCTTAATATGGAGTTGGTCCTCCTTTAGCGGCAATAACAGCTGCAATGCGTCGGGGAATTGATTCATACAGCTTTTGGACAGTGGCTAGAAGAATCCTGAGCCATTCTTCGAGCAAACCCTGCTCCAGTTCCTCCAAAGACGCCGGCGGTGGGAATCGGCTTCTGACCTGCTGCTCCAACTGATACCACAGATGCTCGATAATGTTAAGATCCGGGGATTGTGGAGGCCAATCCAAGCGTTCTACTTCACTAACATGCTCTTCAAACCAGTTTTTAACGACCCCAGCGGTGTGGATTGGTGCATTATCATCCTGGAAGACGGCGCCGCCATTGGGAAACAGCGTTTGGACCATGGGATGGACCTGGTCAGCTAATATTGACAGATAGACCTGGGCGTTAACCCTACCATGCAGTACTACAGCTGGGCCAAGAGTATTCCACGATATTGCTGCCCAAACCATCACAGATCCGCCTCCATGCTTAACGGTTGGGGTCAGGCAGTCGGGGTCATAAGCATCTCTAGGCTGTCTCCAGACGTAAACTCGACCGGAACATGGAAATAGCGTAAAGGAGGATTCGTCGGAGTAGACTACATTCTTCCACCGGTCCATTGACCAATTCTTATGGTCATTACACCATTTTCTGCGCCGCTCAATGTTGATGTGCGAAAGGAAGGGTTTGGCAATTGCAGCCCTCCCATGGTATCCAGCTCCATGGGGCTCGCGACGTACAGTTCTGGTCGATACCGGGCTTGCAAGATGCTGGTTAAGCTCTGCAGTCACTTTTGGAGCTGTGGTCTTATGGTTCTTTGTCACAATGCGCTTTAGCACCCGCCGGTCTCGACCACACAGCTTCTTCTTGCGTCCACTATTGCATTTGTCGGTGCTTGTCTTTCCATGGTTTTGGTATGCAGACATGACCATAGAGACAGTTCCTCTGGATACATTGAACATCTGAGCGGTTTTCGTCACCGATGCACCAGCCATCCGCGCTCCGACAATTTGCCCTCTTTGGAAGTCTGACAGGTCTTTCATAACTGCTAATTCATAATTCACTCAGATCTGTAAAAATAACGTGAGGGTTATAACATGACGTATACACACACTGTTACGCATTTAAATAGATTTGCCAGTCATTTGACCGTTTACTTTGTGTCTGAGCAGTCCGTAAAGATAACCGGTGAAATCGGCGGGTGTTCACTTCACCTTTTAGCCAATTGCAGCGGCGCCCTCTCGCGCCGAATGGTGACGTCAGCGGACATACACTTATAGACGAAAAGGGCTTGTCTTGGTGTTGCCTATCCCCCATTACAATTTGTACAGAAAGTTTTCAAACACCCTGTGTATATATATATATATATACACACAGGGTGTACATAAAGTCAGGATCTATTTTTGTGAAGCACTTGGAAATTATATGGAATTCAATCATAAAATGATAAAATGGTAACATTTATTAAATAATTAAGAGTAGGATTCGACGTGACGCCCATCAGTATCCCTGCACAGCTCAAATCGTTCCGCAGCATTTCTAAACACATTCTGGAGCATTTGCGGGGTTATGTTATCTGCAGCAGTTCGTATACGTGTACGTAAGTTTTCAAGACTCGTAATCTTCGTCTGATAGACGTGCGATTTGATAAAGCCCCCATGCAAAGAAATCTAAAGCGGTTAAATCTGGTGATCTCGCTGGCCAAGGTCTGTTGCTTCCGCGTCCGATCCAGCGATTTGGAAAACGTCCATTTAGATAATCCTGAACAATTTTGGCATAGTGACAAGGAGCACCATCATGTTGATAGACGACGGTACTAACAATCCTATCCCCAATCAGCTGAGGTTCAAGGAATTGCTGCAACATGTCCAGATAAATAAGCCCCGTAACTGTAGCTTCAGCAAAGAAAAAAGGACCATAAACCTTAGATTTTGTTAAACCCATCCAGACATTAACTTTAGGTGAGAGTCTCTCCCAATTTTGGACGAAATCATTCGGTCTTTCATCTGCCCAAATTCGACAGTTATGGCGATTTACTTTTCCACACGTATGGAAAGTGGCTTCATCACTAAAGAGAATGTTGTCCATTAAATTATCACTCCAGATTTGTTCTACGCGATCAGCACACACAGCACTTCGTCGAGGGAAATCTTCCTCATGTAAATCATGTAAAACCTGCAAATGATAGCTTTTCTTCCGCAAATTAACTTTCAGAATTTTGTGCGCAGATGACGTCGGGAGGCCGATTCTGTGTGATGCAGCACGAACGGACGTACGTGGCTCCTCAGTGATAATTCCGCGTACTGCATTCACGGTAAGATCTGACATACACGGTCGTCCTGATCTTGCTTCATCATTTACAGATCCCGTTCGTTTAAATTTGTTCACCAATTTTCGTATTGTCTTGTCTATTGGCCCCGGCTTATGAAATCTCCTTCTAAACTTCTCTCTGATGTCATTGTATTTCTTTCCCTCGATTCGCCAAATTACTATTGCCACACGCTCTTCTGTATTCATTCTAAGGGCTTCTGAAAAGAAAAATAGAAAAAATTATTATTTCACAAAAATAGATCCTGACTTTATGTTCCCCCTGTATATATATATATATATATTACACACACACACACACACACACACACACACAGGGTGCGGCATAAGTCGGTGTACCGAGAATAATGGAATTACCTTGTGAAGAATAATAATTATCATTTACTTCAGAAATTATTCAAAGTGTCCTCCATCATGTTCAATACATATGTTGTATCTTTGAACCACTGAACAACAAATAGGGCAGCACAGTTCTTTATTATTCAACGTCTCGAACTCTTGGCATATCAAAGTCTTCGTGTGATCGAAGTCTCGAGGTTTCTTGCCGTAAACTCTATCTTTGATTATACCCCACATTGAATAATCACATCACAGTGATTTTGTTTAATGCATTTTGTTTAATGTGGAATGAATTTACCATAATGGAGTTGAAGCGGAGTTGAATCCTTTACAACAACAAATTTTAACATTAAATTAATATTTTACCATATTATCTTTATAGTCAATATTTTATCTTTGGTCATTGCAGACCATTCAACAATTGGGTAGCAGCCTTCCTTTGTCGTTAGTACTGGACTTGTTTTCCGTGGGCTCTCCTCTTCAGAAATTGAGAATGTCCCCTCAACAGGAGGTGTGGAATCAGACTCTAGCGGTATATCATGCCCTCCTTGCCCTCAAAAATGTTCCCCTTCTACAGGAAGCGTATAAGTTCATTTTGATCGAGATGCAAGTAAGAATCGTAATATTAAGAAAAATAGTGCAGTAGTTTAAAGGATAAATAGAGGACTGGGCGGGCGAGAGCATTAGTTTCGGATTAAGAATAGGGAATTGGAAG
The DNA here is from genome assembly GCA_023014485.1 of Bathynomus jamesi. NCBI lineage: Eukaryota > Metazoa > Arthropoda > Malacostraca > Isopoda > Cirolanidae > Bathynomus > Bathynomus jamesi. The sequence goes on along the minus strand of JAJOZX010000712.1, from coordinate 1,041,366 downwards.
GTCGAGGAGGGCGTACTTCATTCTCAGTGGTGATGATGCCTTTGTACCTTTTTGTGGTGTAACTGTGACGAGTGTTTTCGGGCTTGAGTTCAAGTATGTTGCCCAACCAAGCAGAGTAGGAAATGGATTATTAGATTAGATATGAAGTTTAGCGAATAAGGGAGTGCACCCCCAATTTATTAAAGAATTATTAAAATGCAGTTATAGATGTCAATAAAAAGATAAACCTTTAAAAAAATAAATACAATAAAGCGTATCTTTATTGTCACGTAACAAATATCTACGTATTAATTTGCACTTGAAAACACTAACTAAAAAGAATTTTTTTTGCAACATTTGCAGATGGCTTTAAAAGTATTGGTTCCTGATGCACCAGTCCTTCCCACTTCTTCTCCAGTTAAACAAGAAAGCAAAGAGATGAGTGCTAAAGAGGCCGATATCATACTTTCCTATTTCATTACAGTATTAGCGGAGGTTAGATTAACCTAAATTCAGGTTGAATGTTTGAGATAATTATATATATACACACAATGGTACTGCAAGCTGCTCTTATCCTGAATGGGTGTATGGGCGAAGCCTTTAATTTCTATTTAAAACTTAATCTATTAGCACATTGTTAGAAAGCAAAAGTCGTTGGTTTAAAAGGATTACAGAGATAAATCACACACTAATTTCTCTCATAATTTTGGGTATTTTTTTTAAATACGTAAAAAGGTAAGTTTTAAATAATTTCTAATGTCGTTAACAGGTCGCGAATACTCGAAATTCGATCATTTCCATGTGGGCTCTCTCGCCGTCCTTAGTCGATCTTCTGGCCATTCATTTGGCAGTCAGTTCTACGCATTTGGCAGCACATCACCCGCATGTTAGTTGGAATGTCCTTTGCCTCGCTCTCTTCTTGTTTTAAATATAACTTTCTACCCTCACTTTTCTCTACCAGACTTCAGTATTATAATTTACTGGAAACCAATTTATGTAGTCTATTTTTAGAAAAAAATATTTACGAACTTGATATGACTTAACGTCCACTGGTTCCTTTATGTATTGTAATTATTTTTAAGTCTAATTCGATATAAAACTTTGGGGTATAAGATATAATTATTGTATTGTAAATTTAGGAATCGTATCTACATTGATTCGTGTCGTTATTGTAACTCCGATTTAACTAAAATGTGTAATTCCGCGTCTGTTTTTAAGATGTGTGTTTTGAGATAGCTGAAGAATGATGGGTAGTATTTTTTTTTTTTTTTTTTTAGGAAGAACCGATTCGCCTCTATTTAAAGGGCATATCTCAGCGGAAAAACAAAGAAAAAGTGAGAGGAAAGACAGAGGAAAAAGAAAGAGTGGAGGGGACAGTCGAAGTGGAAAAAGACCAAGGATGACAAGGACTGCAGGGTCGAGCCCCATCATCCTTGGGTGCTAGGGCCGGGAGGGCGCACAGTATTATTAGTTACCAGGCAATAGGGTTACATCATGGCACGTCACAAAACTGCTTCTCGTTAGATCAGCGACGTAAAGCGACGTTCGGTCTGTTCAGCAGATGGATAGGTTGACTGTCCTCCGTGTTCAGATGCTGTAGCGACCCTTTGATGGTCAGGGTTCCACGTAAAAGTGTAGGTCCCCTCCATCATATGTTGACCTCTGTCGTTAGGTTATACAATCCCAAACATTTTTATTACCACACAATAACAAGTTTGTTCATTATACATTGGTCTACTCCAGAGATGGCCAACTTGCGGCACCCGTGTCATACGGTGTATAATATACAGGGTGTCCCAGGAGGAAATGTCAAGAATGCACCATTTGACTGTGGGTATTTCTAAGTAGAAAGTATTATATCGACATGTGCCTGATTCCCAACCGTTACCGAGATACAGGCCTCTACATTTGGGTAACTAAAACATAATAAAAAAGCCGATCTTAGATAATATTCAATGACATTTAATGATACATTGGCAACTGTGCAGCTCCTCACATTATTTATTTACATTATTTTTTTGTCGGGGGGTTCTTGAAGAGTAACGTTTATCAGCGGGTAAGCCCGAAACTAGGGAGCAGTTGGTTGCACGTATACAGGATGCGTTCATAAACCTCAGAAATGAACTTCCGCGTTTTCCTTGGCAAGACTCGATGGATCGGAGGCTCGCCGCTTGCATTGAAGAAGGAGGGGGTCACTTTGAAACCATTCTGCAATAAGTGCAATAGTGTATTGTATGTTTGTACTTTTTGTAAACCACAAGTGTCATTAAATAGGATCTAAGATCGCCTTTTATTATGTTTTAATTACCCAAATGTAGAGGCCTGTATCTCGGTAACGGTTGGGAATCAGACCCATATCGATATAATACTTTCTACTTAGAAATACCCAAAGAGTGAAATGGTGCATTCTTGACATTTCCTCCTGGGACACCCTGTATATATATATATATATCCCCCTCCCCGCGGGCGGTCTTTCTGGGGTGGATCGCCCGCGGGCTCCTGCCTCCATGTGGCGAGGGGGGTCAGCCGCGGCTGGGGGCCCTGCCGGGTCCCCCGCCCGGTTGCGAAGTGGACTTTTAGCATACCCTGCTATCCTACAGCCCCCTCTTTCCTGTCTTCCCCTCTTTCCCCTCTTCCTTGCCCCCTCTGTTTTTTCTGCTTTCTCTGTTCACTTCGCGCGCCCCGTGGGCTGCCGGGGCTGGTCGCTGGGGGTCTCGCTCCCATGGCCGGGGCCGGACTAAGTTGGCTGGTAGGGTGCCCAGGCCTGGGACCCTGGGGGGCCTTGGTCTTTGCTGCCGGCGGGGGAGAACTTTCGACGCTGCAAGGGCCCCTTTTGAAACGGGGGTACCTACATGGGACGAGGCACCCATCCCCCGCCGGCATGCGCTTGGTCCCCTTGGGCCCCGGGTAATCGGTTCCCCGCGGCCCCGGGCGCGAAACAACAATAAAAATTTTCTTTATGGAAACACTTACAAATCTACTGGACCTCGTTGACGACCCGGCTTGTGCATCTGACCTCCCTCTGACTACCTCTTTGGACCTTGGGTCTGGTAAGGGCAGTCGGCAGCCCTCGCCCACCCCGTCTGCTCTTCTTGCCGACACCTCCTCTCCCTCTCTTCCCCAGGCTCGTGGCGCCGGCCCGACCCCCGCCAGTGGCGGATGGACCTGCAGTGGACCCCCGACCCCTGGATCCCCCCATATTCCACGTCCCGATAGGGACCCACCTGCTTTTTCGCCCTCAGGTGGGAAGCCCGCGGCCCCGGTCGCCTCCCACTCCGGTCGGGCCTCATCGCCCCCGGCCCCCTCGGCCCCTGGGGGACGTGGGACCCGACGTCGCCGTCCGCCTTTCTCGTCTCCCCGTCCCCTCGAAGTACCGGTGGTGTTTGGCCCGACGTCTTCGCTCGGCCTTAGGACGGTGGACAAGTTCCTCGTCCTCCGCCCCTCCTCCTCCAAGCCCCTCCCCACTAACCATGAACGCCTCTTTCGAGCGATCCATGGGGTGACGGGGACGGCTCGTTTTGACCTTCGGCCTCAGAGGATGGCTCCATTCTGATAAGGTCGCGTTCCTCTGTCGAAACCTCCTCTCTGCTCGCTATCCCCAATGTCCTGGGCTGCGGGATTGCGGTGTCCCCCACCCCCGCCTCAATCAGTGCCAGGGCACAATCTACGCTGCTCGTCTTCTACTCATCCCGGTGAAAGACCTCCAGATTGACCTCGCCTCTCAGGGTGTTGTGAGGGTGTACCGCTTTCCCGACAGATAGCGATCCCCAACCGCCCCTTCTCCTCCCCTGCTCCTCACTTTCGACTCACTCTTGCCCCCCGTTTCGGTATTCTGGGGCTTTGGTGAGAGACGAGCGTGCGAATTCTCAGTACGACCATACGTGCCAGATCCTACGCGCTGTTTTCAGTGCAATAGGTTTGGCCACGTGAGCAGCTCCTGCCGTCAGCCGGCCCCGTTGTGTGTCCGCTGCGGCGGCCCTCCCCACCCCTTGTCCTGTACTGCTCCGCCTTCCTGCACCAACTGCCATGGACCACACCCTGCTTCATCCCGCTCTTGCCCGTCTTTCCTCTTTGAAAGGGAGGTTCGGGCCCTCTGTTCATCAGAGTTCCTCAGCGCTCGGGAGGCGCGGGACCGGTTGCGTGGCTGCGAGGCCCGGCGTGGTGCCTCGTACGCCGAGGCTCTCCGTTCCCGGACCCCGTCCTCACCGGCGGTTCCCAACGCGCCTCCACCCACCGTGTCCGCTACTCCCAGTCCATCCTCTGCCGCCCAGCGGACTCCTACCGCGGCTCCCCGTACTACGAGCGCGTCCCCACGTGCTCCCTCCGCGAACGCCGATGCTTCGTCGACAACCCCCCCCTGCCCCTTCTACGCCCTCTCCACCGGCGCCTTCGGCCACCCCCATTCCGGATCGTGACCCGCCGTCACCCATGCGGGCCGCACGACGGAGGGGTAGGGGCCGCAAGCGCCGCGCCAGTGGTGACCCCGAAAGGTTCGAAGCCATAAGCCTCGCATCACCTTCCTCTCCCAAACACAAACGCCCCCTTCGCCCTACCGCCCCGGTGTCCTCACCGTCCCCACTGCGCAACCGTTATGCACGCTCCCCCCTGGGGTCCCCGACGGCCCTCGTGGTGGGGCTGAGATACACCCCTCTCCGGCCCGGTCGATGGACCCACTGGAGGGGGAACTCGCCCGCCTGGTCGGCGTGGGTGGGACGTGCACGCCCCCGCGCTTGACCCGCCCCATCTCTCTCGACCTGCCAATGCCTCTGGGTGAGGTATTATTTTCCACTCCCCCTCGTAGTCCTGCCTCCCCCGCACCTCCGGTGAAGGGAGGGGCATTCTGGATACCTCTCACATCCCCTCTCTGCATCGCTCTCCCCGGACGTCCGGGAGACTCCTCTTCTGGAGGACTTGCCGGCGTCTGGTTCCACATCGCCCCCTCGTCGGGGTGACCCTTGCCTTCGCCCTCGTTCGGCGTCCCTCGCTGAACTCCGGGGCTTTCCGATTCCCTCTTTAATCTCGGGCCGCCCGATCGGCCCACCCACCCCATAACCATCCTTTACGCTGACTTTCCTACCCCTCCCTATACCTCGCTCCTGCAGTGGAACATCCGCGGGCTCCTGGTAGGCCTCGAGAGAGTCTCCTCTCTCCTGGCCTCCAGGTGTCCGGCGTGTTTCTGCCTTCAGGAGACGATTCTGGGATCCCGTTCCCTCCCTCGAGTGTCCGGTTACTGCGGGCTCCCTTCCCCGCCTCTCGATGGGGCGGGGAGGGGGGGCTCCGCGGTCTTCGTGCACCGCTCCGTCCCTTTCCGCCCCCTCCCGCTCCGTACAGTCCTGAAAGCTGTGGCCGTGCGCCTTTCTTTGGGGCGCCAGCTCACGGTCTGCTCTCTTTACCTCCCCCTAACGTACGCCCTCCACCCGATTCTCTCCGTGACCTAATTCTTCAGCTTCCCCGCCCTTTCCTGATTCTCGGGGACTTCAACAGTCGGGACCCGGCCTGGGGGGGACGTTTGCTCCACCTTTCTCTCCGGGACCCTTCTCTCCCTTATGGACGAGCTCGAGTTCACCTTTCTGAACGATGGCTCCCCAACCTGCCTTCACTCGGCCCACGACAGTTTCACCTGTATCGACCTTTCCCTGGTTTCCCTCGAAATCGTGACGGAGTTCACCTGGGAGGTCCTGCCGGATTCTTCCGGCAGTGACCATTTCCCAGTGTGTCTTACCCCGACCCGTCTCCTCCCCCCCACCTCTGTCCGCCCGCGCTGGCTGTTCGCCCGAGCAGACTGGGCCTCATACGCGAGGGGCACGGCGATCTCGCCATCAATTCCTGCCTTTCCCTCCGTCAGTGAGGCCCTCGCCTTCCTCGAGAGTAAGATCCTCTCGGCTGCCGCCAGTTGCATCCCCCGTACCTCTGGCTCCCCCAGGCCGCGAAGCGTCCCATGGTGGACCCCAGAGTGCTCCCATGCCGTTCAGGAGCGGCGCCGTGCCGGCCGCCGCTTCTACCGGACCCGCTAGCTGGAGCACAAGATAGAGTTTCAGCGCCTGAAGGTAGTGGCCCGTCGGGTCCTGAAACTGGCCCGGCGTACCTCCTGGCGGAGTTAGGTGTCCGGGATCTCCTCCCGACTGCCCCCTCGACTGTTTGGCGCAAGGTGCATAGCTTTGAGGGGACCTGTGTCCCCCCTCGACCCCCGGTGCTTCGGGTCGGGGACGACGAGTTCGTCTCCGATCCGGAGGCCGTCGCGAACGCACTCGCGGCGCACTTCGCAGCCATCTCCAGTTCCGATTCCCCCCATTCCCGCCGCGACCCACCGGATTTTCCACCTCATAGGGATGACCCCTATAATCACCTCTTCCGCATGACGGAGCTTCGGGAGGCCCTCCGCACCCGGCCCCGATAATATCCCCTATGACTTGTTACGGCACCTCCACCCCTCTGCTCTCAGCTTTGTACTGGACCTCTATAACCGGATTTGGTTGGAGGGTTCATTCCCGGACCGGTGGCGTGAGTCCATCGTCGTCCCCATCCCGAAGCCCGATAAAGACCCCTCACTCCCGTCGAACTATCGCCCCATTTCCCTGACATGCTGCGCCTGCAAGGTTATGGAGGCGATGGTCGCCTCGCGGCTGTCCCTTACTCTGGAGGCGAGTGACCAATACCCTGCTACCCAGGCTGGTTTCCGGCGCTTCCGGTCTACCACCGACCCCCTCCTCCTCCTTAGCCACGACGTGCAGGAGGCTTTCTCCCGGCTTCACTTTGTACTCGCCGTCTTTTTCGACCTCCAGAAGGCCTACGATACTACTCGGCGGAGCGCGGTCTTTGACTGCTTACGCTCCCTGGGTTTCGTAGGCTTTCTCCCTCCTTTATTTATAACTTCTTGTCCGCCCGTTCTTTCCGCGTCCGCATCGGTTCTACCCTCTCTGACCGCTTTCCGTTGGAGGAGGGTGTCCCTCAGGGTAGTGTCCTTAGCGTCCTGTGTTTCTCACTAGTGATGAACACAGTCGCTACGGTCCTGCCTACTTCCGTTCGTAGCTCCCTCTATGCCGATGACCTGGCTATCTATTGCTCTGGCCGCCTCCCGTCTTTGGCTGAACGTCGACTCCAGCTAGCCATCAACGCGGTGGTTCGCTGGGCGTCCTCGGTTGGCTATGCTTTCTCACCCTCTAAGTCTTCCAGTATGCTTTTCCGTCCTCGGCGCCTCCGTCTGTCGCATACCTTCGCCCTTACCCTTGCCGGCACTCCTCTTCCCTCGTCCCATCCGTTCGATTCCTGGGTATGACCCTCGACGAATTTTTCGGTTGGGTTCCACACCTTAGGCGGTTGCGGCAATCATCTCGCCGCACCCTCTCCCTTTTGAGTCACCTGTCCCACATGACCTGGGGGGCGGACAGGCGTACTCTGCTGCGCCTGTACACCTCCCTTGGTGCAATCCCGCATCGACTACGGCTGTGTGGTCTACAGCTCCGCCTCCTCTCCGGCACTCCGTATGCTGGATCCTCTTCTCCACCGTGGCCTTCGCCTGGCGTCGGGTGCCTTCCGCTCGTCCCCTGTCGCTAGTCTTCAGGTGGACTGCGGACACCCCCCTGCCCCTTCGCCGGGGCCTTCTCATGGCGAAGTGTTACCTTCGCATCTGCCGCCTCCCGAGGTCCCTACTCTTCTCCGCGATCTCCCAGGCGCTACCCCGGCCTGACACGTGGCATTTCGCTGCCTCCCTGGCCGACATCTTTCGTCCCTGGGGATCCCCCCACCCTCTATTCTGCCGTTCTCCTTCGACCTGTCGCCCCCCTGGCTGACCACCCCTATCTGCCGCTGCCAGGCGCTCCGTGGCCTGCGTAAGGAGTCTCCTACCGTCCTCCGGTCTTCTTTTCTGGCCCATCTTCCCGTACACTCGGACGATGTTCCCGTCTACACCGACGGCTCGCGCTCCCCTGCAGGTGTCGCGGCCGCCGTCTTCTCTCCGTCGCTGTCACCTACCTCCCGGGGTATCCCCCTGCCGGTTCAGGCCTCCATCTTTTCCGCGGAGCTCTTTGCCCTTCTGGAAGCCCTCCGTCTGGTATCGGGTTTTTCGCGGTCTTCCTGTACCATCTTTTCGGACTCGCTGAGCGCCCTTCAAGCGCTCGAGCGCTATGATACCCCGGACCCCCTCGTACGCCTTATTCAACAGGAGTACCATGTCCTGCACACCGTTCACCAGATCCGGGTCACCTTCTGCTGGGTTCCTGCCCATGTCGGTGTTTCCGGTAATGAGGCGGCTGACCGCACAGCCCGGTCCGCCGCCTCGATGCCTCCCCTCCCCCGCCCGCTCCCCTTCTCTGACTATGTGCAGGTCTTTCGGTCCCTCTACGACCGCATATGGCAGCAGTCCTGGACGATGCCACCGGAAATAAACTCTGGTCCATCCGCCCCCGCCTGTCATATTGGGCGTCCTCTTTCCACCGCTCCCGACACAAAGAGGTCGTCCTTGCGCGGCTTCGCATCGGCCATACGCGCCTCACGCACGGCTATCTTATGTCCCGGCAGGAGGCTCCTCGTTGCGCCTCCTGCCAGTCGCCCTCACCGTCTTTCACATCCTTGTAAAATGCCCCACCCTGTCGTCAGTACGTCGTCGCGCCTTCCCGTTCCTCTCTGATTTCCCCCTCCCGATCGTTTACGTCTTATGCTCGCTGAGAGCCCTCTCTTCTCGCTTGACCGTCTTTTCCTTTTCCTCTCCCAATCTCGCGTCCTCTGAGCTTTAGGTGACTTCTCACCCGTCGTCCGCGGTCCTCCCACTTCTAGTGCCTTTCCCCCGTCTCCGTTTCTCTTTCTCATATTCTGCTTCGCCATGATATCCGCTAGCGTATAGCGGGAAATGGCGGTAAACGCCCCAATACAAAAAAAATATATATATATAATATATATATATATATATAATATTATATATATATATATATATATATATATATATATAATATATATATATTCTCATTTAATAGCAACCTTTACAGCCAAATTGATGGGGTAAGCTATGGGTTCCCCGTTGAGCCCAACACTAGCAAATGCATTTCTTTGCCATTATGAAGAAATTTGGTTGAAAAGTTGTCCTAATAGTTTTAAACCCATATATTACAGAAGATACGTGGATGGCACTTTCTTAATATTTAAACATCCTTCACACGTAAAACTTTTTCTTCATTATCTTAATAAACAACATAGTAATATTAAGTACACATGTGAAAACGAAACAAATAATAGTTTACCTTTCCTGGATGTTCTAGTTAAACGGGCTCATAATAAGTTCCAGACCTCACTATTTCGAAAACAAACTTTTACTGGCTTGGGAACCAATTACACTGGTCTGCGTTTGAAATTTTTTTTCCTGAGGTCAAGGTTTTTTAGTTCTTTTATAATTTTTGCATGCTGAATTAAAAAATGTAACTCATTTTGCTCAATCAGGTCAGGTTTTTATGCTATCTCAATTTTAAAGATAGATAATTCGAAAATAATCGTTATGAAATTAGCAAGTTTATTTTTTTAAAACGGACTTAAATTGACAGAAAATGTACAAAGTATATAAAAAATGGTACACGAGTAAAATTAATGTGGACGAAAGGGCTTTCTCAAAGACTTTCGTCTGTGTTCCACAGCTGGAACGTCTCTCTTGAGGCACCAGCAGTAGTCCGCGAGCATGTTCACATCCCAGCGGCCCTGGTACCTCTCTTCCATCACTCGAATATCCTGGTGGAAGCGCTCTCCTTGCTCTTCGCTGACATCACCGCAGTTGTCCGGAAAGTAGTCTAAATGCGAGCTGAGAAAATGCATCTTTATTGACATACGTGTACCAAGAGCGTGGAAGCTCTGCAGGAGCTCCTCGACAACACGTTCGTACTCTGGACTTCGGTGGTTGCCCAGAAAATTCGTGACAATGGACTTGAATGCGAGCCAGGCATTGATCTCATTGTCCTCCAGACTTTCGTCGAATTGAGCATCTTTCATTAGCTCCCTGATCTGAGGGCCGTCAAAAATACCTGCTTTCAGTTTGCCCTCACTGACGCGTGAAAATTTCTGATTCAGGAAAGCGAAAGCTCGGCTTTCTTTGTTGAGTGCTCTGACGAAATTCTTCATAAGTCCGAGCTTGACGTGCAGCGGCGGAAGTAGAATCATCTGCGGATTCACGAGAGCGTGTGACAGAACGTTGTGCGAACCTGGTTCCAGGCCACGTCTTGCTGGCCAGTCGCGTCGTACGTAGTGTTGCTTGTCTGCTCGGCTGTCCCACAGACAGAGAAAACGGGTATTTGGTGTAGCCGCCTTGTAGACCCAGCACTAGGGCTATAACCTATAAAAAAAAAAATATATATATATATATATATATATATATATATATATATAATATATATATATATGTTAAACACAGACAGTGGATTTAATTTTCCCAGAAGAGTTCCTTGTTCCATGCACGGTCTGTGTTTAACATAAATTTCTCAGGGGACCATTCTGAGTTTGTGTGTGTGTATATATATATATATATATATATATATATATATATATATATATATATATATATATATATATATGCACTAAAATCACAAAATAACACGTGACCTTATTAATAAGCAAACAACCACAGGGAAAAGGAAACACAAAGTCCGAGCGCTTTCGTGATATATTCACATTATCAAGGAGGAACAGAAAATAGACGGAGATTACAAAGTAAATGAGTTAAATAGACAAGCAAAAAATTCACAATCGGCACCTCAAATTAAAGGCCTTAAAGCCCTCTAAAGATTTTTTCAATTGATAACATAATCTGTAGGCTGCTAAATTAATAAATATAAAAGTAGTATACTGTATAGATGAAATTAGACAAAAAAAACAATACAGAGAAAAAAATTATTATAATGGTTATTAACACTAATATTTAATTAAAGCAGGCAATTAATTGGCAAGAATTTAATGAAAAACGAATAGATAACGTAGATAACAATAGATAACATAATCTGTAGGCTGCTAAATTACTATATAGATGAAATTAGACAAAACACCAGTACAGAAAACAAAAATTATTATAATGGTTATTAACACTAATATTTAATTGAAGTAGGAAATTAAGTGGCCCGAAATTAATGAAAACAAAGGGAATGTTGCCATCGTCTTACAGATTATTACTAAATTTTCTACAAACAGTCTGGAAAAAAATTGTTTTCCCAAAAGCAACCCAGTTCAAAAGTCCAATAAACCCCCAGCAACCAAAGATTATACACGAAAGAAATATTACAATTAAAATAGACACATAAGAATGTTAACAGTTCTTACAATAATATTTATTTATTTAACTAGGGCAAACCATTAAGGGGCAAGAATGCAGTTAAGAAAACAGTAGGCCCTTCGCCAGCTTTCTGACAATGCACGAATCTAATTTGTACAACTCAGGGCTAATATTAAGGACCAAATCCGCATTATTCTTGATCACACTTGATTCCAGTATATTTCTGCTAACAATAGATTTACTAAACCTTAATTTGGAAGCATTTTTCCAATCAATGGGATGATTAGTATCTCTTACGTGAATGAAAATGGCGTTAGATTCCTGGCCACTACTTATACTGTATTGATGCTGTTTAATACGTAACTCAAGGGTCTTACCAGTTTGGCCAATGTAAAATTTATTACATATTGTGCAAAGGATTTTATATACACAACCATGTTCACTTAAAGGGGAGTTCTTAATCAATGAATTCTTAATTACATCTAAATTTTTGAACGCAATATTTACGTTAAAAGTCTTCAACAGATTCGGCAGATCAAGAAAATTTTCTCTGAATGGTAACACTAAAACATTTTTTGTGTTATAAGGAATCTTATCCTTTACTTCGTAGAAGGTTTTCTTTGCCATTTTTAAGGACTTATCTATGCAATTCTTTGGGTATTTTAAATCAAAAGCAATTTTGTATATTTTACTAATTTCGTCGTCAATGAACTCAGGGCTACAAATTCGTAGGCCTCTTAGAAACAAAGTAGAAAGAACGGATCGTTTTACATTAATGTGGTGATCAGAATAATAATGTATATAGAACAATTATTAGTGGGTTTTCTGTAAATATTGTACTTAAACTTTTTTCCAGACCTATATATTAAAACATCTAAAAAAGGGATCGAAGAATCTTTTTCTATTTCAACTGTAAAATTGATAGAGGGGATTAAATTATTAAGTTTGGGTAAGAATTCATTGAGATTTAAAGTCACTGGCCAAAGACAAAGAACATCATCTACATATCTAAACCATGGAACATAATTTGGCAGAATCTTCCTTAATAACTTACTTTCAAAAAACTCCATATATAAGTTACTCAAAATGGGGGAGAGAGGGTTTCCCATCGCCATACCAAATTTCTGCCTAAAATATTCATTATTGAACACAAATTTTGAGTCTACTATGCACAGCTTAATTAATTCTATAATTGTGGCCACAGGTAATGGCAAATTATGCTTAACCAATTCTTCCGAAAGAAACACTAATAGATCCTCCACCGGGACTCTTGTAAATAAAGCGGGAACATCAAAGCTTACCAATCTAAAATTGTAATTGACACTGATACTATTTAATTTTTCCACAAGGTCTACATTATTATTTGTGTGTGATTGTGAAATTGTGCCAAGGAGAGGATTAAGAATGGAGACAAGCCATTTGGATAGCTTATATGAGATAGATCCTATAGAACTAACAATAGGCCTTGCAGGATTATTTGGCTTATGAGTTTTAATCAGGCCATACATATAAGGTAATGACGGTGGAGAACTCAAAAACTGTTTAAGTAACATTTCATTCCCCTTCAAAAGTTGTTTAATTTCTTGTTAAATGCACTGTTCACAGTTTCAAGGGGATTGTTCCTTAATTTCACGTAAGTGTCCTCATCATTCAAAAGATCATACATTTTTCCTAGATAAACGTCTTTATTGAGGATCACTAAGGCATTTGATTTATCAGCTTTGGTTATATGTAGATTCTGATCTTTTCTTAAAGCTTCATAAGAGTCGAAAAACCTCTGTGGACAATTTGGAATAGAGGGTTTAGACATGGCACTATATACTATACCTTTACAAATATTCACATCCTCTATAGGTAAATTATTATATTTTTCTAAATTACAGAAAGCCTTAGCTATTTCTACATAGTCCACCTCCTTTTTAGCTGCTGAAAAATTTATTCCATATCCAAGAGCCGTAACCATATTTTTATTTAACACTTTATCTGATAGATTTATCACAAATCCGGGGTTAGCATCCTTAGTAACCAATCACTTCTTTCACTTCTAAGAGGCCTACGAATTTGTAGCCCTGAGTTCATTGACGACGAAATTAGTAAAATATACAAAATTGCTTTTGATTTAAAATACCCAAAGAATTGCATAGATAAGTCCTTAAAAATGGCAAAGAAAACCTTCTACGAAGTAAAGGATAAGATTCCTTGTAACACAAAAAATGTTTTAGTGTTACCATTCAGAGAAAATTTTCTTGATTTGCCGAATCTGTTGAAGACTTTTAACGTAAATATTGCGTTAAAAATTTAGATGTAATTAAGAATTCATTGATTAAGAACTCCCCTTTAAGTGAACATGGTTGTGTATATAAAATCCCTTGCACAATATGTAATAAATTTTACATTGGCCAAACTGGTAAGACCCTTGAGTTACGTATTAAACAGCATCAATACAGTATAAGAAGTGGCCAGGAATCTAACGCCATTTTCATTCACGTAAGAGATACTAATCATCCCATTGATTGGAAAAATGCTTCCAAATTAAGGTTTAGTAAATCTATTGTTAGCAGAAATATACTGGAATCAAGTGTGATCAAGAATAATGCGGATTTGGTCCTTAATATTAGCCCTGAGTTGTACAAATTAGATTCGTGCATTGTCAGAAAGCTGGCGAAGGGCCTACTGTTTTCTTAACTCATTCTTGCCCCTTAATGGTTTGCCCTAGTTAAATAAATAAATATTATTGTAAGAACTGTTAACATTCTTATGTGTCTATTTTAATTGTAATATTTCTTTCGTGTATAATCTTTGGTTGCTGGGGGTTTATTGGACTTTTGAACTGGGTTGCTTTTGGGAAAACAATTTTTTTCCAGACTGTTTGTAGAAAATTTAGTAATAATCTGTAAGACGATGGCAACATTCCCTTTGTTTTCATTAATTTCGGGCCACTTAATTTCCTACTTCAATTAAATATTAGTGTTAATAACCATTATAATAATTTTTGTTTTCTGTACTGGTGTTTTGTCTAATTTCATCTATATAGTAATTTAGCAGCCTACAGATTATGTTATCTATTTGTTATCTACGTTATCTATTCGTTTTTCATTAAATTCTTGCCAATTAATTGCCTGCTTTAATTAAATATTAGTGTTAATAACCATTATAATAATTTTTGTTCTCTGTATTGTTTTTTTTTGTCTAATTTCATCTATACAGTATACTTCTTTTATATTTATTAATTTAGCAGCCTACAGATTATGTTATCAATTGAAAAAATCTTAGAGGGCTTTAAGGCCTTTAATTTGAGGTGCCGATTGTGGATTTTTTGCTTGTCTATTTAACTCATTTACTTTGTAATCTCCGTCTATTTTCTGTTCCTCCTTGATAATGTGAATATATCACGAAAGCGCTCGGACTTTGTGTTTCCTTTTCCTGTGGTTGTTTGCTATATATATATATATATATATATAGTAGAAATCCAATGACAAGGAGAAATGTAATGCCATGAAAAGTCTTCTTTATTGCGCAACGTTTCGAGCAATACGCTCATCTTCAGGCTGTTTAATAACAATGTGAAAATTAAATCAATGATTGAAGAAAAACAAACAGAAATTTCTATAACCTATTCGTAAAGACAATTTTAAAAGACTGAGAAAAGAGGGTTAAGTTCTAAGTTATACAGATTTACATATCAAAAAAGAGTTATTTTTAAATACATGTAGTAATGTGAAATTAATACACTGGAAAAATTACCAATAGTACACTGGAACAATGGAGCTATCTACCTTACACAGCAATATCCGAGGCCGACTAATTTGAGCAGAGGAGACGGGAATGAAAGATGGCGAGGGAGATAGGGGAAGGAGGGATTATAAGGGAATTGGGGAAGAGGAGGATCATAGCAGATTGAGAGGGACGACGATGAGTCAACATTCAGACTAGGGACAATGCTTTAATGAAAAGGGATTCTAAAATTCTTAGTGAGTTGGGACAAGTATTACAACCAAGAATTTTAAAAATTGTCTAAAGTGACATCAATTTGCATTTGATGCTATGTTCACGTATGCTGGAGGCTTCCTTAGTTTTTAAAATTTTACCTGTTCGGCCACTTATTCCCATATGCGAATAAAATCTAGCCCTGAGAGAGCGAACAGTGCTGCCGATGTAATTCCCAAGGAATTGTTATTAAACAGCCTGAAGATGAGCGTATTGCTCGAAACGTTGCGCAATAAAGAAGACTTTTCATGGCATTTACATTTCTCCTTGTCATTGGATTTCTACTAAATATTAAATTGAAGCTCTGTAGAAGCAACCCGCATAATTATATATATATATATATATGTATGTATGTATGTAGACACTAACATACCTTTAGGTCTCCGCATATCATCCAATTGTGATGTTTGTACTTCAAAGCAGTTAGCAAAAGCTCCATGTTACTATAACTTTCAGTCATCTGCACCGAGTGAGCCACCGGAACAGACGCGACCTTGTTACCATTGTAAAGTAGTACTGCTTTCAAGCTTCTGCTTGAGGAGTCGATGAAGAGCCGCCATTCTGTAGGGTCATCCGCTAAACCCATAGTTGCAATGAGGCCGTGACGTTGTTACAGTAAACCAGCGAAGCTTCTTCGTCCAACGTGAAATATTCTCGAAACTCTTCTTCGCGGCTGCGATACAGAAGAATGTTGTTTCTGAGCTAACAAGCGATTTTCGCGAAGACGTGACCCTAGCAACTGAGCAGATTCTTTGGACAAGCACAAATCTCTTGTCAAATCGTTCAACTCAGCTTGCTCAAGAGTTTGGGTTGACTTGTCTCGGCAGTAGGTTGGTATGTACCAGTATGTCACCGTCATCCATTTCTTCATCTGAATCGGACGACGAATCAAAGTTGCGGGCGGTGTTGGAATTGGAATTTCTGGTCCATGAGGCACTGGCTTTATGGCAGATGGCACGTCTGGATTACTTTGTGTTGCTTGTTTTTCGATTTATGCCTAAAAGGAAACAGATAAAGACACAAAGATAAGATAAAGACATATCTCATATATTGTCAGGCATATTTTTGTAGTATAAAATGAAATTCATACTAATTCATACTAACTTACCTTGTAGGTTTGTCATACAGAAATAACAGTCAGTAGTATGATCTCTTCCTTCCCTCCACACCATTGGGGACACCAAAAGGTGTAGACACTACCTTCTTGTGGCTCCAGCGCCGCAGACTTTTCAACGCACGTTTTGCAGCATATGTGAGGGGCAAAGGCTTTGTCATGGTCACCAAGTTTAACTCCAAAGTAGGCGTGATAGCTTTTCCTCACAAAATGTGTGATGTTGACTGCCGGTATGACATAGTGACTTTACCCACAGATGTGCAGAAACCTGTTTGGGTCATTCTTGCACATTCTATTCATGCTGAAAAAACAGTAATGACAATCATATTTAAAAATAAGGTGTCTCTGTTTTAAAAAAAATAAACTTGCTCATTTCATAACGATATCTAATTTTTTTAAAATTGAGATAGCGTAAAAACCTGACCTGATTGAGCAAAATGAGTTACATTTTGATTCAGCATGCAAAACTTATAAAAGAACAACTAAAAAAATCTTGACCTAAAAAATGACGCAGACCAGTGTTATTAAGTTGTATGTTTTATAAATATAAGATTAGTGCTATAGTAACATTATTAAGAAGAAGTTACCGTATTTGTTCAGATTACTTTTCATTAAACGAAGAATTTAAATTTTTAAGACGGTACTTTATTAATAATTACTACCCTTCTAATCTTTTTGATAACCAATTAAAGACATTTTTAAATAACACTTTTAATACTAAACTCCCCATAATTACAGTACAAAAAGAAACCAGATATATTGAATTACCTTTTTATGGTTATTTATCATTGCGTATTCGAGGTGAATTGTCCAAACTGCTCAAGTCTAGTTATCCCCAAATAAATTTTAGATTTGCCTTCGTCAACCCACTTAAATTATCAAATTTTTTAAAGTTCAAAGACAAATTCCCCGAAACTGTATGCCCTAATGTTTACAAATACACGTGCGACAGCTGTAAGGCTGCGTATATTGGCAGTACTCAACTCCAACTGGAGGTACGCCTTTCTCAACATTTGGCTTATCAGTCCGTACCAACCGTCCCTCAGTAGCCCACCACAATCAGCAATTAGAAACCACAGTAAAAACAACCATCCCCTTCACAAAACTCAGTTCGAAATTCTAACTAGATCCAATAATCTCACAGAACTCCGAATTTTAGAATCTTGTACATCTATAGAAACAAACCCTCCATTAACAATAATAGTTCATCTTACAAATTACAGCTCTTTTAATAACCAACCGATTTTCATAGACATATCATACTTTCTAATTTACTGACCATACAGTTCTCTCTCAGTTTTTGCCAAGTATGGAGGTTGATGTAAACATTGTGTATTTACCAGTTGAGGTAATTTAATTTAATTTTTAATGATTTTAATTTTTTGTATGATGTAATTTTAATGATTTAATTTTGTAGTGATGTAATTTTCATTATTTTTGTTTTAAGGTTTATAATTTTGATGATTTTAATTTTGTATTGATGTAATTTTCATTATTTTTATTTTTGTTTTAAGGTTTTAAGACTTAATTCACTAATGATGACAAAAGATTTGTCGAAAACGTCTGAAGTACAAAAAAAATAAAAAGAAAATTTTGCCGTTGTGTTGGTCCTTCTTTTTCATATATATATATATATATATACTATATTATTATATATAATTTTTTTTTAAGGGGTTGTTGTAAACCTGTCGCAACATCTAAGGTCTATGGCGGAGGGGACCCACAGCTTTACGTGGAGTCCGAACCACGGGTCGCTACATAATCTGGGCGCAGAGGACGGTCTCCCCATCCAATGTCGCTTAACTTTGCTGGTCTTTTGGAAAGCTGTGTTACGACATCGGCCACGACGTAGTTTTATATATATATATATATATATATATATATATATATATGAGGGTCCGCGTCTTACGGTACCGAAGCGCCAAAATTAAAATCGCCACAAATCGCCTCCAAAGTTCAGCAATATTCTGGCAATAGTATCTCTGTTTTAATTAAGCTAGAACGTTCATTTTTGGCTAAATTAGAGTTCTGAGTATGCTAATGAATATTGATGAGTTTTGGAATAGATTTTTTATATTGTATATATATTTTTTAAATTTGTTGATTTTCTTATGCCGAAGTTTGGGTGCAATTTCTGACAGAATGAGGTGAAAAAAGTAGTTCGCTTCAGAAGGTTTTCAACATACTTCGTGTCGTAAGGTCATTATAACCCAAACCACGCGATAGAGGAAGGTGAAAATAGTGATATCCATCAGACCCTCAGCGTATAATATATATATATATATATATATATATACCCTCAGCATATATATATATATATATATATATATATATATATATATATATATATATACCCATCAGCATATATATATATATATAGATATAATATATATATATTATATATATTATATATATATATATATATATGTTAACACAGACCGTGCATAACAAGGAACTCTTCTGGGAAAATTAAATCCACTATAGTCCATAAGTAATGGTAAATGACAAATACCATAGTTTTTTTCTTTTCATGATTTTAGCCCGACGTGGGCAACGGTCTCTCGCAAAGAGATCCATAAATATAGCTCCCTCACCAGCTATCTGCAAAGCAGACAGGATCCAGCTTTGGGACATGGATCTAGGTTTAAAGCAAGCCTAGATCCCTACATTCAGAACCTCTATATAAAGTAAAAGACTCGTTGCATCACGTCGTGTTGAATAAATCAAAGAAAAGGGGTAACTATTGTATTTTTAGCCAAAAAAAACCCAAACTTAAACTCAACCGGGACATTGAGCGTCCCACTTTTCAAGGCACGAAACACGTCCGTTTTAGTATACACAAACTCAGAATGGTTCCCTGAGAACATTATATGTTAAACACAGACCGTGCATGGAACAAGGAACTCTTCTGGGAAAATAATCCACTATAGTCCGAATAAGTAATGGTAAATGACAAATACCATAGTTTTTTCTTTTTCATGATTTTAGCCCGACGTGGCACGGGTGGCAACTATGGTATTTTGTCATTACCATTACTTATTCGGACTATAGTGGATTTTAATTTTCCAGAAGAGTTCCTTGTTCCATGCACGGTCTGTGTTTAACATATAATGTTCTCAGGGAAACCATTCTGAGTTTGTGTATACTAAACGGGACGTGTTTCGTGCTTGAAAAGTGACGCTCAATGTCCCGGTGAGGTTTAATTTTGTTTTTTTTGGCTAAAAATACAATAGTTACCCCCTTTTTCTTTGATTTATTCAACACGACGTGAATGCAACGAGTCTTTACTTATATAGAGGTTCTGAATGTAGGGATCTAGGCTTGCTTTAACCCTAGATCCATGTCCCAAAGCTGGATCCTGTCTGCTTTGCAGATAGCTGGTGAGGGAAGCTATATTTATGGGATCTCTTTGCGAGAGACCCGTTGCCCGTCGGGCTAAAATCATGAAAAAGAAAAAAACTATGGTATTTGTCATTTACCATTACTTATTCGGACTATAGTGGATTTAATTTTCCCAGAAGAGTTCCTTGTTCCATGCACGGTCTGTTTAACATATAATGTTCTCAGGAAACCATTCTGAGTTTGTGTATATATATATATAATACCCTCAGCATATATATATATATATACCCTCAGCATATATATATATATATATATATATACCCTCAGCATATATATATATATATATATATATATATATATATAGATATATATATATATAATATATCTCGATGTGCAGGTTGCCAACAATGATTAGCGAATTCACCTGATACAAACATAATCAACGTAGATCCTTTAGTTACGAATTATACGCCATGTAAACTATTTTTTACCGTCCCTCGTTTGTGTAATATATATTATATATATATATATATATGAAAAGAAGGACCAACACAACACAAACATTTTCGTTTATTTTTATACTTCAGACGTTTCGACAAATCTTTGTCATCATCATGAATTATAAGTCTTAAAACTTAAAACAAAATAAGAAGAATGAAAACTACATCAATACAAAAGAAAATTAAAATCATTAAAATTAATTAAATTAAAATTACCTCGACTGGTAAATACACAATGTTTACGTCAACCTCCATATTTGGCAGAAACTGAGAGAAACTGTATGGTCAGTTAATTGGAGGTATGATATGTCTATGAAAGTTGGTTGGTTAGTTATAAGAGCTGTAATTTGTAAGATGAACTATTGTTGTTAATGGAGGTTTTGTTTCTGTAGATGTACAAAGATTCTAAAATTCGGAGTTCTGTAAGGTTATTTGGATCTAGTTAGAATTTCGAACTGAGTTTTGTGAAGGGAATGATTGGGGTTGTATATATGTACGTATATATATATATATATATATATTTTTTTTTTATTTTTTTTTTTTTTTTTAGTTCAGGAAGAACCGATTCGCCTCTATTTAAAGGGCATATCTCAGCGGAAAAACAAAGAAAAAGTGAGAGGAAAGACAGAGGAAAAAGAAAGGGTGGAGGGGACAGTCGAAGTGGAAAAGACAAGGACTGCAGGGTCGAGCCCCATCATCCTTGGGTGCTAGGGCCGGAGGGCGCACGTGAAACCTCCAGGAACAAGCACGTACAAACGAGCACAAAGAGCACTCAAGAGCACGAGCTTAGAACCCCCTTGCGGGATATATATCTATATATATATATATATAGATATATATATATATATATACACGGTGAACCAAAAGTAGGTGGACAGTAGGTTTGAATACGGTTTGTGTTATATTATATTATAACTATGGTGTTCATTATAACTATGGTGTTTGTGTTATATTATATTAAATATTATAACTAAATTTATTTAAATTTTATTTTGTATTATAGTATACAAAAAAATTAAATATGTATTCTCAAAATAAACGTTATCATTTACTGTCCACCTACATTTGGTTCACCCTATATATATATATGTATGTATATCATACATACATACATGTGTGTGTGTATGTGTGTGTGTGTATATGTGCATGTATGTATATATGTATATGTTGTGTATATGTATATGTGTATATATTATTATATATAT